>BSBK01000118.1:925000-1525000 GCA_027943335.1 Chamaecyparis obtusa | reverse complement strand
TGAAGTTACCTTTATCACAGGATGAAAGTGAGCAGTCAGCATACTGGTACGGAGCTGGCAGCATTGATACGGTGACTAGGGCATCGTTTAATGGTGGTATTGTGTTTTCCCGTATTTAGGGCATCGGCCTTTTGAAGCATTGCCTTCATCTTTCTTAAGTCTGAGTTTTAAGTTTGTTTATCTCTCTCGGCGCTGTTGAAAATACAAATGACAACGTTCTTGTTTGTTTTGCCCTTATATCCCGATGTGATTTCGCGGAGGGTTACGGCGCTGTTGAAAACACAAATGAAAACACAAATCCCTTGTGTAATTGCCACTTGAAGGAGGACAGTCACTGTAAAGACAACATGATAATGTACACTTACAGCCCGTGTACATTATCATTGTGTCTTTAGAGTGACTATCCTCATTTGTTGAAGAAGAAAAGCATTCATGTGGCTGAATAGCAATACATTCAAGTGGCAATCACACAAGGGACAGTCACTGTGAGATGTCCTCATTTGTGACTGTCCTTACAGTGAGTGTACATTATCATGTTGTCTTTAGAGTGACTGTCCTCATTTGTTGAAGAAGAAAAGCATTAATGTGGTTCAATAGCAATACATTCAAGTGGCAATTACACAAGGGACAATCGATCACTGTGAGATGTCCTCATGTGTGACTATCCTTGTCACAAATGACTATCCTTGTAAAGACAACATGATAATGTACACATACAATGAGTGTACATTATCATGTTGTCTTTACAGTGGCTGCCCTCATGTTGTATATTCTTCTCTGTAGATGCTACTATGTGCTAGGGAACTTCTTAGAACTGTTGGTATATTCTTACAACTTGTTACACCTGGGATATTCTTCTCTGTAGATGCTATTGTGTGCCGTGGTCCAAACAGGCCCATAAATGTGGTTGAATAGCAATACATTCAAGTGGCAATTACACAAGGGACAGTCACTGTGAGATGTCCTCATGTGTGACTGTCCTTGTCACAAATGAGGACATCTCACAGTGACTGTCCCTTGTGTAATTGCCACTTGAAGGAAAAAAGCATTAATGTGGTTCAATAGCAATGTATTCAAGCGGCAATTACACAAGGGATAATCACTCTGAGATTTCCTCATTTGTGACTATCCTTACAGTGAGTGTACATTATCATGTTGTCTTTACAGTGACTGTCCTCATTTGTTGAAGGAAAAAAGCATTAATGTGGTTCAATAGTGATGCAGAGTAGTCAGGGCTTTTAGAATATACAAATATACATCCTTAACTCTCATTCCACCAAGGAAGAAGGAATTCCAATGGTTGAAACGTGAGTTAAGGTCTTTACATCAGTCAAACCCTGAAAATGAGGGTTTGTAAACAATGCACAGAAAATTTGAAATAACTTAGATATAAAACAAAGAGAATCAATCAAACCAACTTCCAAAGCATCAGATGTCACTATTACAACTTCCAGGCAAATTTTATCATCCAACCACCATCCGTACAGCCGTACAGAGTTCATTTTTCACCAGAAATGCACTAAAACAGGGTTATTTTTATTTTTTATGAAAGCAAAATGATTACAATACTGGTTCTCTGTCTGTCTTCGACCATTTGAAGCCTAAAATAGGCTCTCCAAACGTTGGTTCAACCATCTAGGTGGTTAGAACAGTTTATCCAACAAATGTCAACTTTGCTAAGCAACTTTTAAAGTTGCATTACAACTTTGCAAACAACTTTGCCGAGAAGGTTAAAAATGTGTTGTGAAACTTTAGGAACCTTATTAAAGTTATTTTGGACCTTCAAACTTCTTAACAACATCTAAAAGACACCTAATAAACACTTACTATGCTCATTTCATCCAAGGACTCAAAAGATGCCCAAGGTTTATAAGTCACCAAGGGGTCTTGTGTCCAACAAGTGGATGTTTATAAGGAGATAAGATCAATCCTTAATATTTATTACAAACCAAGAAAACATCTAAAACTCCTATTCTAATTTATTGTCATTCAAAAATACTCTGATTTGTCATTCAAAAAGACTCTGATTTGTCAATCAAAAGGACCTTTCACCAGTCAATCCTTCAAAGCTCCAAGGTGAAAATCTTATGTTCCAATTGATAGGATTTGACTCCTTGGCTTCATGGCAACTTCCTTCAATCATGGTGTCTTTGGCTTGCATTAGGGATGCCCCTGCATCAAATAGCAATGCATTCAAGTGGCAATTACACAAGGGACAGTACATGCCCATTAAAGTTGGTGTTTTGTTATCCAGCATGACAATGGAGACAACATACTCTGTGTCAATTTTACTGATCAAATTTCCCTCCGCCAGGCAAAGCAACAATCTGGGTATGATAAGGTGAAATTTTGTAGTGCTTTTGGGTATGATAACAGTTCCAGTTTCCAATAAGATGGTTCATTTTTATAATCTAGCTTCAATTTCTCTTGTGAAAATCTTTTTTTCATTTTATGGGTGGTAAAATATAATTATTATGCTAGAGGTGTGTACTTATGGATGATAATGAAACAAAATGATAAGATTTAAGACTCTTGTTTTTTTTTTAAATAGCAATTTAAGTTTCCTTCTATTATAAATTACTGTTTTTCTATTTTTTAATGTATCTTTCCAAATCTTTTATATCAATTTTATTTATGAAATATAAATATATTAATAATGTTTTAGTGTTTTTAGGATTAGTTTATATCAATTCTATGTATCATCATTCGTCATTCAATTGTCAGTATTATTAATTTAGACTGTGCAATTGTAGAACTACTCGAATATGGGTTGGATGGATACTCAAGCAGGGGAACCCTCCTCAAATATCTCAAGCAGTGAACTTGGAAAAATGTGTCCTGAAGGAACCCTTTCCATCAGAGAGATAAAAGTACAAACAAGTAAAAGAAGCAGGCTCTGCAAATATGTTTTTGAGAAGAAAAATGATAGATTATTCGAGTATGGTTCATGAGGTATATCTAAAAAGACATTTTTTTTCTTATTATAATAAAAGAGGAAGTTGTGAATGTCAAAGTTGAGTGAAACAAAAATTATTTTCATCAAATTTTATTAGGCTTGCTTTTGGGAATAGTTTCTTACAATATTGCTATTAAGATTTTTATTGTGTAGTTTTTAGATTAGGTTTATAAAATTATATTTCATGAGTAGTGATTCATATTAATCAATTAACGATACTTTTGGAAGGTATTTTCAATGTGTCAAATTTTGATATTTTTACAAGAATTAGATTGTGTAATTTTTTTAATTAAAGTCATTGACTCATATTTCATAAATAATAGTTCTCATGAATCCATCTCTTATAAGATTGAATAGTCTATTTAGGAAGTATTTCTGATAGTATGTCAAATTATGATATTACTATTACCATTAGATTGCATGGCTTTGAAGTCAACCTCGTTGACCCATATTCTTCTCTGTAGATGCTACTATGTGCTAGGGAACTTCTTAGAACTGTTGGTATATTCTTACAACTTGTTACACCTGGGATATTCTTCTCTGTAGATGCTACTATGTGCCGCGGTCCAAATGGGCCCATAAATGTGGTTGAATAGCAATACATTCAAGTGGCAATTACACAAGGGACAGTCACTGTGAGATGTCCTCATGTGTGACTGTCCTTGTCACAAATGAGGACATCTCACAATGACTGTCCCTTGTGTAATTTCCACTTGAATGAGGACAGTCACCGTAAAGACAACATGATAATGTACACTTACAGCCCGTGTACATTATCATGTTGTCTTTAGAGTGACTATCCTCATTTGTTGAAGAAGAAAAGCATTAATGTGGCTGAATAGCGATACATTCAAGTGGCAATCACACAAGGGACAGTCACTGTGAGATGTCCTCATTTGTGACTGTCCTTACAGTGAGTGTACATTATCATGTTGTCTTTAGAGTGACTGTCCTCATTTGTTGAAGAAGAAAAGCATTAATGTGGTTCAATAGCAATACATTCAAGTGGCAATTACACAAGGGACAATCGATCACTGTGAGATGTCCTCATGTGTGACTATCCTTGTCACAAATGAGGACATCTCACAATGACTGTCCCTTGTGTAATTCAAGTGGCAATTACACAAGGGACAGTCACTGTGAGATGTCCTCATTTGTGACTGTCCTTACAATGAGTGTACATTATCATGTTGTCTTTAGAGTGACTGTCCTCATTTGTTGAAGAAGAAAAGCATTAATGTGGTTCAATAGCAATACATTCAAGTGGCAATTACACAAGGGACAATCGATCACTGTGAGATGTCCTCATGTGTGACTATCCTTGTCACAAATGAGGACATCTCACAATGACTGTCCCTTCTGTAATTGCCACTTGAATGAGGACAGTCACTGTAAAGACAACATGATAATGTACACATACAATGAGTGTACATTATCATGTTGTCTTTACAGTGGCTGCCCTCATGTTGTATATTCTTCTCTGTAGATGCTACTATGTGCTAGGGAACTTCTTAGAACTGTTGGTATATTCTTACAACTTGTTACACCTGGGATATTCTTCTCTGTAGATGCTACTGTGTGTCGTGGTCCAAACGGGCCCATAAATGTGGTTGAATAGCAATACATTCAAGTGGCAATTACACAAGGGACAGTCACTGTGAGATGTCCTCATGTGTGACTGTCCTTGTCACAAATGAGGACATCTCACAGTGACTGTCCCTTGTGTAATTAAGTATTGTGGGGAAGCATTCTAAATAACCAAAGCCGCTAACAATAAATTCAACACAGATATGTCCTCATTTCTGGGTATTTTAGCTCTCTAACAGCTGAATACCAGATTAAATAATAATGACAAAAGAAAAATAAACCCAACGTACTCAGAAATTGTAGCTGTGATTTTGCGGAGGGAATCTCTCTCGGCGCTGTTGAAAACACAAATGACAACCCGCTTGATTTCGCGGAGGGAATCTCTCTCGGTGCTGTTCAAAACACAAATGACAACCCGCTTTGTTCAAAACACAAATGATAACCCGCTTGATTTCGCGGAGGGAATCTCTCTCGGCGCTGTTGAAAACACAAATGACAACGTTCCTTTTTTTTTTTGCACTTATATCCCGACCAACATAAGGTCCATTTGTAATACAACATGATAATGTACACTTACAGTGAGTGTACATTATCATGTTGTCCTTAGAGTGACTATCCTCATTTGTTGAAGAAGAAAAGCATTAATGTGGCTGAATAGCAATACATTCAAGTGGCAATTACACAAGGGACAGTCACTATGAGATGTCCTCATTTGTGACTGTCCTTATAGTGAGTGTACATTATCATGGTGTCTTTAGAGTGACTGTCCTCATTTGTTGAAGAAGAAAAGCATTAATGTGGTTGAATAGCAATACATTCAAGTGGCAATTACACAAGGGACAATCACTGTGAGATGTCCTCATGTGTGACTGTCCTTGTCACAAATGAGGACATCTCACAATGACTGTCCCTTGTGTAATTCAAGTGGAAATTACACAAGGGACAGTCACTGTGAGATGTCCTCATTTGTGACTGTCCTTACAGTGAGTGTACATTATCATGTTGTCTTTAGAGTGACTGTCCTCATTTGTTGAAGAAGAAAAGCATTAATGTGGTTCAATAGCAATACATTCAAGTGGCAATTACACAAGGGACAATCGATCACTGTGAGATGTCCTCATGTGTGACTATCCTTGTCACAAATGAGGACATCTCACAATGACTGTCCCTTCTGTAATTGCCACTTGAATGAGGACAGTCACTGTAAAGACAACATGATAATGTACACATACAATGAGTGTACATTATCATGTTGTCTTTACAGTGGCTGCCCTCATGTTGTATATTCTTCTCTGTAGATGCTACTATGTGCTAGGGAACTTCTTAGAACTGTTGGTATATTCTTACAACTTGTTACACCTGGGATATTCTTCTCTGTAGATGCTACTGTGTGTTGGGGTCCAAACGAGCCCATAAATGTGGTTGAATAGCAATACATTCAAGTGGCAATTACACAAGGGACAGTCACTATGAGATGTCCTCGTGTGACTGTCCTTGTCACAAATGAGGACATCTCACAGTGACTGTCCCTTGTGTAATTGCCACTTGAATGAGGACAGTCACTGTAAAGACAACATGATAATGTACACAAGTACCGTGAAGGTAGTTGCAAGTTACGGCTGTTTCATTGCATACCCGAAACAATGAAGATGTTACGGTCCAGAAAACATTTGTGCTTGAAAGATGAACAAATAAAATTAAACTTCTAAATAACCAGAGCCGCTAACAATAAATTCAACACAGATATGTCCTCATTTCTGGGTATTTTAGCTCTGTAACAGCTGAATACCAGATTACATAATAATGACAAAAGAAAAATAAACCCAACGTACTCAGAAATTGTAGCTGTGATTTCGCGGAGGGAATCTCTCTCGGCACTGTTGAAAATACAAATGACAACGTTTCTCTACATTATCATGTTGCCTTTACAGTGACTGTCCCTTGTGTAATTGCCACTTGAAGGAGGACAGTCACTGTAAAGACAACATGATAATGTACACTTACAGCCCGTGTACATTATCATGTTGTCTTTAGAGTGACTATCCTCATTTGTTGAAGAAGAAAAGCATTAATGTGGCTGAATAGCAATACATTCAAGTGGCAATCACACAAGGGACAGTCACTGTGAGATGTCCTCATTTGTGACTGTCCTTACAGTGAGTGTACATTATCATGTTGTCTTTAGAGTGACTGTCCTCATTTGTTGAAGAAGAAAAGCATTAATGTGGTTCAATAGCAATACATTCAAGTGGCAATTACACAAGGGACAATCGATCACTGTGAGATGTCCTCATGTGTGACTATCCTTGTCACAAATGAGGACATCTCACAATGACTGTCCCTTGTGTAATTCAAGTGGCAATTACACAAGGGACAGTCACTGTGAGATGTCCTCATTTGTGACTGTCCTTACAATGAGTGTACATTATCATGTTGTCTTTAGAGTGACTGTCCTCATTTGTTGAAGAAGAAAAGCATTAATGTGGTTCAATAGCAATACATTCAAGTGGCAATTACACAAGGGACAATCGATCACTGTGAGATGTCCTCATGTGTGACTATCCTTGTCACAAATGAGGACATCTCACAATGACTGTCCCTTCTGTAATTGCCACTTGAATGAGGACAGTCACTGTAAAGACAACATGATAATGTACACATACAATGAGTGTACATTATCATGTTGTCTTTACAGTGGCTGCCCTCATGTTGTATATTCTTCTCTGTAGATGCTACTATGTGCTAGGGAACTTCTTAGAACTGTTGGTATATTCTTACAACTTGTTACACCTGGGATATTCTTCTTTGTAGATGCTACTGTGTGCTGGGGTCCAAACGGGCCCATAAATGTGGTTGAATAGCAATACATTCAAGTGGCAATTACACAAGGGACAATCACTGTGAGATGTCCTCGTGTGACTGTCCTTGTCACAAATGAGGACATCTCACAGTGACTGTCCCTTGTGTAATTGCCACTTGAATGAGGACAGTCACTATAAAGACAACATGATAATGTACACAAGTACCGTGAAGGTAGTTGTAAGTTACGGCTGTTTCATTGCATACCCGAAACAATGAAGATGTTACGGTCCAGAAAACGTTTGTGCTTGAAAGATGAACAAATAAAATTAAACTTCTAAATAACCAGAGCCGCTAACAATAAATTCAACACAGATATGTCCTCATTTCTGGGTATTTTAGCTCTGTAACAGCTGAATACCAGATTACATAATAATGGCAAAAGAAAAATAAACCCAACGTACTCAGAAATTGTAGCTGTGATTTCGCGGAGGGAATCTCTCTCGGCACTGTTGAAAATACAAATGACAACGTTTCTCTACATTATCATGTTGCCTTTACAGTGACTGTCCCTTGTGTAATTGTCACTTGAAGGAGGACAGTCACTGTAAAGACAACATGATAATGTACACTTACAGCCCGTGTACATTATCATGTTGTCTTTAGAGTGACTATCCTCATTTGTTGAAGAAGAAAAGCATTAATGTGGCTGAATAGCAATACATTCAAGTGGCAATTACACAAGGGACAGTCACTGTGAGATGTCATCATTTGTGACTATCCTTACAGTGAGTGTACATTATCATGTTGTCTTTAAAGTGACTGTCCTCATTTGTTGAAGGAAAAAAGCATTAATGTGGTTCATTAGCAATGTATTCCCAGCATCTGTACCTGCATCTCTCTTATATACTACAAGTTACTTGCCATCAGAAATTGCAGTTCCCTCACGTGACATTGATGGTGAAGTGTTCTTTTCAAAACCATCATCTGTGGTTACCAATGCTCCTGTTTTAGGCAATAAGTTTGTTGCATTCCATGAGCCATTGGTCAAGTTTCTTCTACGAGCTTCTGATGCCTCAAAATCTAAGCAGCGCCTACGCATGCCTCGTTGTGGTTGATTATCATTCTGTACATGAATTATAATGAGTAATCAGTTTTGGGCCTTGGAATCTTGTATGTAACATGCACAGGCATTTCATGGCTAAATGAATCTATTTAAAAGCATCAACTTTTCTTACATGATGCTGGATACATAAGTAGAACAAGCGTATATCAAATTGGAAGCAATCAGAACTCCACAATGACATATTATTTAGAGTACTCTTCAGTTTAAGTAATAATGCATATATTGACACTGTAAAGACAACATGATAATGTACACTCACTGTAAAGACAACATGATAATGTACACTCACTGTAAGGACAGTCACAAATGAGGACATCTCACAGTGACTGTCCCTAGTGTAAATGCCACTTGAATGTATTGCTATTCAGCCACATTAATGCTTTTCTTCTTCAACAAATGAGGATAGTCACTGTAAAGACAACATGATAATGTACACTATCATGTTGTCTTTACAGTGACTATCCTCATTTGTTGAAGAAGAAAAGCATTAATGTGGCTGAATAGCAATACATTCAAGTGGCAATTACACTAGGGACAGTCACTGTGAGATGTCCTCATTTGTGACTGTCCTTACAGTGAGTGTACATTATCATGTTGTCTTTACAGTGGCTGTCCTCATTTGTTGAAAGAAAAAAGCATTAATGTGGTTCATAAGCAATGTATTAAATTAATTTATTTTTTTTAATCCACCCACGGGCGTCGCAATTGCGACGGAAACCCGTCGCAATGCGATGCAGGCGCCCGTCGCAATTGCTTGGGAGGTCCGTCGCGATTGCGACGGCCCTCCGAAGCCATGCGACGGGGGGGCGACGGCCATGCCGCTTCTTAAATCTTAGCCACATTGCGACGGATAGGTTTCGCAATTGCGACGGATACCCATAGACGTCGCAATTTGCGACTAAAAAATAGCGACGTCTATGGGTGTTGCTATTGCGACACATAGCTGTCGCAATTGCGACACATAGCCGTCGCAAAATGACCCAAAATGTATTAGTGCCCAAATCCAAGCCTTAGAGAAAAAAATTGAAAGGCCAATAAGACCTGCCTTCTAAAGTTCAAGAAAGGCATGAAATGCAACCGGGGAAGACCAAAAAACCATCTAGCAAACTTGAGCCTAACGAATCAACTACAACTACCTGAAAAACTATTCCCACTCAAATAGAAACTTAGAAGCAGAAGATTGTTGGAATACTTAGAGATGTAAGATTGAAAAACTATTGTAGAACAACAATTGTCTATTAGGGAAAGGCAAAGAAAAAGGAGGGGAGATCACAACTAAGGTTACAAAGGAAGATAGTAATCTCTAGAGCTAACTCTTCTAAAAAGGTATAAGAATGAAAGAGAAAAGAAAGAGGGGGAAGATGCCATAGCTAACTAATACCCCACAAACTTTTCCCTTGATAGCACTCCCTACCTATCGGAAGTATTTGATAAGAAACTATAGGTATTAAAAGCCACTTTCCAATAAAGAGGCCATTCGGTGGCCAAGAAATATGAAGGGCACAAACTGGAAGGGGGACCATCTCTACTAACCTCTGTGAATCTTAAAGAGGCTAAAAAAATTGAAAGTTAAATCAATCGTGCTCCTACCCAAAAGAAAAGGTAAAAAGATTAAGTTGATATACAGAGGGTTTCTACAGAACACACAATCATATGTTGTTGAAAATCCGACAACAAAGCCAACCAAAACATAACTTGAGATAAATTTAGATATCATTCATGGTCCATTTGATAACTACACCCTCACATAATCTCTATTAATGGTCCATTTGATATCATTAATGGTGCACTGAAGTTTTTGATAACATTCCTATTTGGGTTAGACTCCCAAATCTCCCTCTCCATCTCTGGCAAGGTGTTGTTCTGGAAGAGGTGGGTGAGGCTTTGGGGGAGTTTTTTCTTATTGATGATGATTCTTCTAATATGTTCCACTCTACCTTTGCCCGTATCCTGGTAGATATTGACATTTCGCAGGGCCTTCCTTCTGAAATTAAAATTGAATCATCTAAAGGTTGTTGGACGCAACAACTGGACTTTGAGGGTGTCCCCTTTAGATGTAGAAAATGTTTTAAAACAGGTCATCATGCTTCTCTCTATAGCACTGATTTCATTAAGAAGAAAATATCTCATACCTGGTGGAAGGATGCCTCTACCAAGCATTATATAGTTCTTAAAAGCTCTTCTCAAAATTTTAAGGTTTCTACTCCCATCTCAGGCTCTCAGAAGCCTATTGCTGATAATGTTTTGAATCCTATTTTGCCTCTTGCTGCTCCAATAAGGACTGATTTTGAGGCTGATCTTAATTTCTCTATCGTGCAAATTCCCCCTCTCTCTTTGCTGGCAGACCCTAGGCGTTCTGTTGGTGGTTCTGCAGTTGCTTCTCCTGTCAACCTTGCTGGTGTGATTTATGATGTGGAACCTAGTGTCCCTGCTTCTCTTATTGGGAGTTGTTCTATTATTATTTCAGAACCATTGCTGAGGGCTTCTATCCCTCTTGTTGGGTGCTTTGCTAGCCCTATTTCTGTGGTTTCTTTTCCTACCAGCTCTGCTGGTAAGATAATTGCTGAGGTTTTTGGTGCCCCTGCCCGTCTTGCTGGGGGATTTTGTGATCCAATACTGGGTGTTGTTTCTTTGGATTCGATGTGCTGGAAGGAGGCAGCAAAAGTCAAAGATGGATGGATTACTGTTAAAGGGAAACATTCTAAGAAATCCTCCTCATCATTTTATATGACCCTTCGTTCTCATAAGAAGGGGTTTCTTGGATACTCTTGCTGCTATCCTTTGTGGACTATGGTTTTTATTGCTTATTTTGAGGCAGTGGTTTGGTAGTGGCATTTGTGTGTCCTACCTTTTATTGGTAGGACTAAATTATTTTGTGAGCTTGTAATGATCTATCTTAAGGTTTTTACTGTTAAAGGGTTTTGGGGTCCCTTCAAAACCTGGTGTTACCATTAATCGAAAACTAAACCCTCACATGATAATATCCACAACCTATGTGAACTTCAAAGAGCATCTATTTCTTCGAAGGGTTCAACATTACAAAAATCATCAAGTCATCTTTGTGAAGTAACCAAAGCAAAACAAAACACCACCAAATAGAAAGCTTAATTTGCAGAGACAAACCATAATAAAGTTGGAAATCTTTTTGCTATAAAGGATACTTTCATATATATTAATTTTAAAACTTTCCTTGTAAATTTACAATATGATATTACATAATTACAAAATATAACCAAAGGAATAAAAGGTCAAGTCCACAATTCATCTATAGATATGGTAAGTAATCTATATACAAAGATAGGGCTAAATCTTATCTATTACATTCACATGACTAACATAAGATACCTAGACCAAAAAGTAATTATTAGATCAATATCAAGAAAAAAAAAATATGCATACGGTCATACTAGACTCCTATCTCAATCCTTGAGGGCTTCACATCTGAGAAACCAATCCATTTGATGAAGGGTGCTCCCCTTAATACCACAAACACATAACAGAAATAGAGAAACAACAACAATATGCAAGAACAGAAAATTGGCTTCTTATTATCTCCACAAATGTGGAATTACAAACTTTCAGAATTACAATATGCAAAGCCACATGGGCATTCCCTTACAATATTCTGTAGGACAAAGCCTCGAATCAATACCCAGATCTACTACCCAGAACTATTCTGAACTACCTAAGACAATAATACAGCCTTCCTTATATAGGCAATTTTCCACCGCCTGGGAAGGTTCCAGAATTTTAGCCAATAAGGCCGACCAAACTTAGAATTATTTTTATTTTACATTTCATTACATCATAGTCGGCTCAAAATAAATTTTGAAACCCGAACAGAAATTTTGAAGAAAAATCATTTTTCGCCATTTCAGGTGACCCAACTTCCAAAGACCATAAGTCATCACCAGTTGACCCGATTGACTATTGTAACCCCATTTCAGAAAGGGCGCGAGGAGCTCTACAACGCTTAAATTAAGCAAGCTTCATTCAGCCCAAAATTCGACCTCATCCGGGGCCTCTAAAGCCTTCAAAACTGAGTTCAAAGTTTCTGTCCCCTGCTGCCAATACCGAAAATCTTCAATATCTTCCAATATACACTTGATCTGGCAATGAAACTTTACTGGCAGACTTGTATGACCAAAATGAACCTCCAAGAAAGAAATCAGATCATTCTGAGCACATACGAAAAATTACCAAAAATAGTAACTTTCCATAAATAGAAGCTTTGCACAAGATAGCCCTTATTGAATTCAAAAAAATAGAAATGTTTTTGGGTGATGCAAGATTGCTCTTACACCCAGGATGCTCCTGCATCACCATTCCTTTCCAATCCACACAAAAATGAGTATTCGTCATGGTCACCAGGAACATCCAGTTGTGTTTGATTTCTTCATGCCTCTCACAGAACTTTCTATAGTTTGTAATTTCTAGAATTGGATAGACCATGAGGGGTTGGTCTGTAACCCCATATTCGCTTCGCTTTGGAATGCAAAGGTTGTTGTCAATACTTTCCAACACCGTGTCCAACTCCTCCAGCATATATCCTTTGAACACAACCCTATAGAGCTCTATTATCGTCGCCTTATCCCGACCAATATGAAGAATTGTAGCAACAAACATTGCCAAAATTTTCGTATTATGTTTTTGCCTATCCATTAGATTAGAAAATTCTTCCCCGATCACTTTCAGAATAGTCCTATAAATCAGTTTATTGTGAACCTTTACCATCTTACTTATCCTAGATTCAGAAACCTCACCCCAAAAGGAAATTTCTCTATTACCAAGCATCATCTGAATAGGGGTATCCATTGACACTTAACCAAGGAAATACTCAGGCCTCTAAAATCTACCAACTACAAACAAACCTAAGACACAAAATGAGGGCGGAGCTGGTCAAATATATAGAAAATTGGCTTCGTCTTTAATGTATTTAATAGGAAAAGGAGAAATGATAAAAAAGAGGTTTACATTTTCCACTACTTATAATAATTACAGCACAAGACTAAGAAGATGTTAAAATTAATAAGGCAAGTGTTTGTACCACAATGCCCATGTGAACTTCAGAAATATAACTATCACAAGGTCATCCTAAAAATCATAAACTCAAATGTTGCATTTTAATCAATGAATTAATTAAATCATATTTTTGAGGGAATATCACTACATAAATAAAGGAACTAAATGTTGCCTAAATAAATATAGGTTCTTAAAAACTGATAATAGAAACAAGAGAATTTTTAAGCTATATTAGATTAGAAAAGCTACCAACATAGAACAAGATGAGAAAGGGGTAGCCTCGGTTAAGATATTTGAATAAATCTTAAAATATATTCAGAAGAACCAGAACTGATACAAATGGTCGTCAAAGTAGCTACATTGAGTCCAATTCTCCCAATAAATTGTCAATAGAGATTTTCAAGTTTTCATCATTCAAAAAGGAGCCTGACTCACATTCCCAAGCACCAATTCTATCTTCCACAATAAAGGTGTCTATCCAATTTGGTAGCGATGGAGAGCGGGCATACAAGAAATAGAAAAGGAAATCCAAATTTCATCACAAGTTTGGCGTCCAATTTAAAAAACCGTTCAAATCCTCTACTTCTATCACTGGGAAAGTTAAAACCGATCTACCTCCTAACTGTTGATGGTAGAATATAGGTTTAGGAATAGTAAGATCTCCTATGGTGTTACTAATCACCACATCCAATCCTTTAAGTAGGTGCCTTTAAATACTCTTCTACACAGGAGTTCAGTAGCAACTTTATCAGGGTTGACTTGGAGAGAAAAGGCTAAAAACATTGAAGGAATATCAGACAAAATTTGTCACAATTGTGGATGAATTTGTTACCAAGAGTATGGTAGACAACTCTAACTACTATAAAATGTGTTGATAACATAAAAATTCTTAATCTTCATCCATTAATAGGTTCATCAAAGGCAATATGAGAATTGGGGGTCCTAAGCTTAATTGCAGTGGTCATTGAGATAAACAAAGCTTAGGGAAATTGGGGCGGGAAAAAGAGATAAAAATAGAGCTCTCACCAATCTTAAAAGGCGCTTGCCAATGTAGAAGATAAAGAATGTGGATCAGTTTCCAAAAGAGGAATTTGGGGTGACCCTAGGGAAGAGGGAAAGCAGTAAGATCTAATAATCCAAATAAATCTAAATTACATGAGAGCAAAAGACATGAGGACATTAAGCCTACCTGACATCTAATAAACCAAAGACAATAGCCTAGCCTTAGAGGAATAAAACCCTAGGAGCCTAGCCTACGCAAACAGACAATACCAAAGCTTACTCAATGCCAATTCTTTCCCCTTCAACACCACGGTTAGCTAGTTGATCGACAATAATATTTCCCTCTCTAAAAATATGATTAGCCACATAATGATTAAAACCACATAGGTAGATATTTGCATGTTGAATGAGTTCATCCAATTTCCAATTTATAGTCGACCCTTTCCTAAACGCATTAATAAATAAAGTTGACTCTCCTTCAATTTCCAGGTTCTCTATACCTAAACGATGGCATTCCTTCAAACCCTCGATTAGGGCAATAAATTATGCTACATTATTGGTTGTAATTCCTATAGGTTTAGCTATAGAAGAGATTTGATTGCCTTCCCAATTGTGAATGCAACATCCAATCCCTGTCTGCCCCGAATTACCTCAAGAGGCACCATCAAAATTTAATTTATACCAGCCCACAATAGGATCCTTCCACACACACTCTTTCCTCAACCTGTCCAAGTCCAATTTGGTGTGTTCCTTAACCTAAGGGATGATGAGACCTGCCCAATTATTTCTCATTTTTTCATCCCAAGAAAATTGAACAGTCGTTTTATAAAGCCTTAGGAATCTATTCACTACTTCCACAATCCCAACTTTAAGTTTGATTAAAAATTGGGGCAAATCCATAGATTTATCCTTAAAAATCTTCCTATTCCTCTCCTTCCATATTTCCCAAATTAGTATAGATGGGGAAGATTTCCATAATACACCATAAGAATCTCTAATATGTAGTCTGGGCTAGCTAAGAAAGAGTCGAGACATACTGTTAGGGAGAGAAGATTTCCAACCTAACTTCTTCATAAGCCACAACCAACAATGATTTGAGAGTTAACAACTTAAGAGGATATGATCCATCGATTCAACCTCCTTTTTGCATAGGACACACCTAGAAGGACCTTGAAAAGCCTTTTTTGCAAATTTATCAGCTGTCAAGATTTTATGTCGAAATGTCATCCAAGCTAACATCCCAGCTTTGGGAAGGCAACCTTTCCCCCAACATAGATCAATAGGAATTTTAGATCTTGGAAATGATCTAGATTGATATAGGATTTCATATCCTTTCTTGGTGCAGTATATCCTAGAATTAGAACCAATTCAAATAATCTTGTCAAGTCGTTGGTTGAGCACTAACTTTTTGGAATCCAGAATCTCCTTAAGATTATATATGAAGTCAGTCAAAACATTGATATTCCACACCTCTTTCCATTGGTAATTCGGATTACCGGGGGTTCCCTTCATTACCAAGTAATCCTTAACATACAACCCAGTCCTATCCTTCATAACCTGTATGGACCTCTTGTCTGGGAAGGAATTTACCAAACTAGGGAAGTCTCCCCACGACTCATCCCAAAAGAGGGCACTCTCACCATTACCCACACTCCAAGATAACTTGTTAATAACCAAAGGCCTACATTCACTAATACATTTGGGGTTGTTTTCTTACGAACATTTTGATGAGCTATGGGATTTCTTTTGCTTTGTTGGGCTTTAGAAGGAAATTTTTGTTTTTTTTTCAATCAATGCTCGTGTTCGTCAAAATTTAATGAGCACAGGCATAACTTTTTAAAAAAAGTGAAATTTTTATTCACTATTACACGCCAAAGAGAGCAGTTTTACGCGCGGCACAAAGAACAGTTCTATTCACTATGTACTTGGAGAACCTCTAGCAGATGAAGACCAAAAACCTATTGATCTAGTAGTTTCAAAGCCAGTTCATGAAGAACTACCTGCAAGAGAGGCATCACTCACAGAGGCATAGCTAGGAAATAGAGACTAGAGAAAAGGGAAAGGCACGGAAAGATCTATTTTCTTTCAGAAGAGAACCAAGACCAGAGCAAGCAAAGGTAGCGCACGCACAATAGGTGAGTGTTGATTATACCCCTGCTTCCTTAGCCATGGCGGCCCTAGAAATTTCTTCTTTTTTGGAATGAAGAAGCCGACCCTTGTTGCCCTGCTGATTTTGTCTCCTTTGAAAACATCTTTTAGAAGCATTCATCTCTGATAGATCAATCTCTCCTTCAAAAAAGACATCAATTTGACCGATTATTTTTGTGTACAAGATCATCCCCTCTTCTACACCAAGAAAAAGACATGGTAAACTAGTACTTCCATGATGCCATTCTATCATACACCCTTCTCTCACTATTTGTACCGCAATTTCCCCAAAGAGACTCGCTACCTCAACAGGTTGCAAGTCGATTTCAAAATTCAGCTTGTTGACAGATTGTGCAATAGACACATTGGCCTCATCCTCTTCCTTAGGAATTTTGAGCTCTCCATCAATCCTCTTCTGCAATTCTTTGGGGTCCTTGTCCTCGCCAACAATGGTGCAGCCAACAGATACGCAGGCACCCAAAATGTCCTTAATAGTTTCGATGAGAGCTCTTTTCATGAGACGGGGCCTTATTAACTTGGCAATTTTTAGAACATCACCTAACGAGATGTTCCTGCTATGCTTGATGCTTTTGGTATTCTTGCGGTCCCTTATAAAGATTTCCTCCGCTAAGGCCTCGTGGAGCCACTCCTCACCATGGCTATCAAACAACCCAAGGAAATGGTACATATCGTCAACTCTAGCAATGAAGGATGAAAAAACATTCACGAAATCCTTCCTAACTGGGACAAACATCCCATTGTCATAAGGTGCTATGATGCCAATGATCTTGGCAAAGGCTAGGCCCACATTTGCATAAATCTTAGACTTCCAATCATTGGCAATGACGTTGTCCTACTCCTTGAGAACTCTTCTCCAGTCCACAAGTGTTGGTTGCTTCACAGTATCATAAAGACCTTTATAGCCTCCAACACACTCCTTATAGGATCAATAGCATACTCTAACACAGGCAACAACTCTGCCAAAAATGTTGGAGTACCCTTCTTGCGCTTACCCTCGGCATCCATCTTTTAACACGAGAATCTCCATTCTTTGTCACTGACGACAAGCGTACTATAGTCATGTGCCCTTTCCTTCTCAAACAAAGTTTTCCGCACAACTTCCAAACTTCTTCTTGCATTACCAAGTTCTCTACAACTTGACGCTTGCTTGTCCTCTTCAGGCGATGGCTTCTTCTTTCCCATACAAGTCGTGCTTGCCTTTACTTCTCTGAGCTCGATAGAAAGTTCAAACTGGGTCTCCATAGCCGACTGTTCCTTCACCTCTTTTTCTAGGGTAGAAGCAGATTCCTCCAGTCTAAACTCTATTAGTCGATGCTCCAAAGGCTCTCCTTGAAATTCAGAGCCAATACGCCCGCCTAGATAGCCGTCGAGGATGTCACCATCGTAACGCCAATTTGTTGCTGACGGTTTTGCTTCCCTATTTTGGGTGAAACTTTCTACATATTTGACATAATTTGAAGTGATGTCCATCCTTAAGGACTTTTGAAAGTGTTCCCCTGCCGATGTTGGACAATGTCCATTGACACCTTCAGGAGTTTGCCCAGTGAATGGAGAATTGATGTTGAAATAGTTTGTCATTTAATTCTCCATGCTCTGATATTTTGACTCTTCGCTTTCTAGAGACTCTTAGGTGGGAATCGCTCTATATTCTCCCTAATCAAAACCATCTTGTTCGTCTATTTCCATTGGTGAAATTTCATCTTCAGCAGTGATAATAATTCTTTCATCAAGGGACACTATTTCTTCTTTTAATTTCTTATATGCAGAATTGAAATTAAAATTTACTTCCCAACTTCTCACCTTACACTTCAATTGTTGGTGAGGTGAACTCCTAGAAATTTTATGCCAAAGCTTTGTGCCATTGTTGCGAATATCTCCCACTTGATTTTGACTCTCTACCACGTATAAAGTGCCCAATTTATTTCCTTTTGTAATCACTAGACACCCTTTTGTCACCTTCCATTTACTGGATTCCAAGTTGACATTACATCCTTGAGGGATATGTCAAATGGCAAGTAATAGGCAATGCATAAATATTTACCAAAATGTTCATTGTATTACACTATAAAGAATGTGTTAAGATATTTCAATGATTATGGTAGGGGATTGCTCATCACATGTCAATTTTTGCTTTTACCTTGTTTCACTAAAATTTAGTACCTAAATGTATTAAACTGACTTGACACGTTGCAAAAACTACCTCCTACTTATCAAATATACTAATTACAAAATGGTAATGTCTGCTAGTTTTTGGATCCTATTAGGTTCAAATGTGTGGTTAAAAGAAAGCTAGCTTGAGAGTAATTTGTTTTCATTTCAACCTGAAAAGAACAATTTTGTTTTCCTATATTTAAAATTGATTCAGTTAGGAAGCATGCGAAGCCAAATACATGTCCTTAAGACTAGTATATCCACGATTACTAGTCTATGCACTAGTAGTAGTATCATGTACTTATATTTTGGCTGCATAAAATCTATTGAATCATTACCTTCATAGGAATTCATACCAATACTAGATAGTTATAAGTTGATGGGTTAGTTATAACTATTAATAGATGGTAATAGTATCTTCCTTAATCATGTGCACATATGTTGGAGAAGAAACCCTTTGCCTACTTATATAATGGCAACTCTACTATGGCTACTCATCTTTCCTTTGCATTTGAAAAGAATGTGGAAATGCATTTGAATAACCTTGCTCTAACTTCTCTACCCTTCTTGAATTGAACTATATGGATAGAGGGATTCAAGAATTAGCCTATATCATGGATGTGATGATGCATTTGATGATCTCATCTAACTCAATGATCTACCGAATTGGCATGAATTTTCTTACATCATTTTGCATTTTGTGTCATATTGCGTTATTTTCCTTAGTCGTGGTCTCAAAAAAATAACCTTTGGGGTATTTTTCCCCATCAACCAATCTTAGCACTTTGACCAAGGTCTTTAAAATTTACACAATCTCTTGTGCATCTATCTAAAATGTTTCCTTAAACAAAAGATGTGAAATTTTGATATTTATCCATTTGATTAAAAAAATAGCACTCTACACAATTTGAAGAAACAAACATGTGTTTGAGGTTCACTTTATGAGAAATTCTATAGTGCCAACAAATTAGTGGCACACCTTTTTGTGCCTAGTTTTGGAGCTCCTTTTCTTTAGTGAATATTCTCATCATGTCCAACACTTTAGTGTGGTTATAAATGAAGTTTTTGATGAATTTCTCTCTCTATTGTAGATTTAACCCAATCAATTTTCCAATGACCTTAAGTGTCAAATAAATGCAATGTTCCACACTTATGCTTTAAAACAATGTGGGATGAGAAGTTTGTCTATTTTGACATAATTTTATACATTTTTAGTGATGGTGTGGATTACTTATTGTTTCCCAACCTGGTTTGGATTACCTATTATGGCCCAACCTCCACCACAACCTTACAAAATTATGAAAACAAGTGGGTTAATTTCACTCCATCCAATGCATTTATTGATCTCAAGAAGATCATGCTACCATTGGATGGAGTGGGGATATTGATAAATGTATGATTTCTTATATCAAACCACCCATCTAACATAGTTCTATAACTTGTAACTTCCCAATACTTTCAATGCTTGATGACTACCTTACTAATTGCACCACCTCTCTTGCCATGTCAAATTTGTGGTTCTCATATAATAGGGCTTTGAAACCAAGACTTGCAATATTATTGACATCATAAGTTTGTCCATTGCCACATAATTTGTTTCATTGTTAGTGATTATTTGGATTACATATTGTGGCCCAAACTGATGCGAAGGAAAATGGAAAAGTAATTCTTCTTCAACTGAGACTATCCTATCACATCATGTGTTAGGAACATGCTCACATTTGTCCCTCAAATGGAACAACTTCCTTAGTCCAACCCACTGAACTAGATCAATCTATGGTCACCACAACTAGCTTCCTTCACCACTAGGCTCCACACCATCATCAAGTGCTCAAACATGGTTACATACTTCAAATAGTGTTTCCAAACCTTCCCAAACAACTTGCTAAACCCCACAGGGTTTTAGATACCCTTTTCCAAGTTATGTAACATAGGTCAATCTTGGCTATTGGTCCTTTCGAACATCCTTTCCAAAAATTGACTGTCTTTGTTTTCTCCCTAGGCCTAATTGGGCACTTTAACAAAGCAACTACCCCAAGAACTCACTCCCAATCCTTTATCTTGTGAAATAGTCTTGGTTTATGATCTAAAACAAAATATTTTCAACTTTTTTTGGGAATCCCTACTATTTTAATCCCCCATGCATCAAACCCTCTCTTTTAGGAACACTAAACTAGGGCTTTCAATAACTCGACCATACAGTCACTTCTAGGACCTCCCAATGGTTGTTTCATCTTGTCCTCCATCTATATGGTTGGATTCAATCTTTAAAAATCCTCCTTGTGTGGCTAGAATACCCACTGCTACGCCTATGGCACTCTTTTAGTGCTTTTGTCAATGCACAGTCTCACTGCCTAAGATTGTGAGACTTTCTTCTGGCTTCCTCTCTGCATAGAATGATTAAACTACACATTGCAATCATACCAGGGGTTTCCTCACTGTCATGGTACAGACAGTCAACTCCATATGCAAAGATATGAAAAATAATTCATGATAATGGTAAAACAAAGGATGACGATCCTCTTAGACATTCATAGGAGATTTAAGCAAGTTGTATTCAAGGAAAATGCAATCTAAATTAAGTTTTGGTATTGTATTTACAATGTCTACGCTACAAATCGTACAACCACAAATGCTAACTATGCATTTTACTTCTCTATGTTTTGATCAGCCTTCTACCTATTTTAAAATGACTTTTCTTTACCTATATCCAATCCCAACTACCCAAAACAGACGACAAACAATTACAAACTAATTGTCCTATAATGTTGCCACTACAAAAGATGCATAAAATATTGTCAAGTTGACAACTAAGTTGTCAACTCAACAACTAGACCCAAATGACTCCTCATCCATTGACAATGGTCTTTTAATGACCTCTAACAACTATCACAACCCTACATCTACCCTCTCAAACCTTTACATTAAGCCTTATTGGCTTTATTTGCCAATTTTGGGACTTTGGCATACTTTAACAAAATGGCTTTATAAGCTTAACAAAATGGCTTTTATAAACCCCTTTACAACATCATTATGATCTTATTGATCATGTTGACACTATGACAAGACATTGGAAATCCTATTTTACTTCATCTCCTTTTTTTATCTTCATGATCTCCTTTGTGATCTTCATGAGGACCTCATGGTCGACCAAGTGACCCCCTGGGTAGTCTTCCAAGCTTGAGGTTCTCTACACCACAAAATCCATCTCAACCTTATTGAATGGTGAAAACAAGTGGGTTGATTTCACATGGTACATCTATTGATATCAAGAAGATCATGCCATTGTTGGATGGAGCAAGAAAGTTGATAAATATATAATTCCTTCAATCAATCAACCCATCCAACATAATGCTACAACTTGTAATCTCCCAATGGTTCAATGCTTAGCGTCTCCCTTGTTAATTGCACCACCTCTCTTAGCATGTCAACTTTGAGTCTCTCGTGTGAGAGGTCCTTGAAATCAAAACTCACTATAGGAATGGCATCAACCATGGTTTGCCAATAAGGAGATTAAGCAACATGGAATGGAATGTTCAAATAATACCAAAAATTTGTTATTACCTTTTTTCCTTGTGCATTAACATTTTATTCCATTGTTTTCTCTTCCATGATGGTAGGGGGGTTGAAGTATGGTGTAGGTTTCTAAAATGATATTGATCATTCCACCACCAATACTAGATTTTTTGGAAGGTTTGGTTGGTGGTAGCAAAGGAATTGATCATTCCACCACCACTGAGTAAAGATCACCATCAAGAATTAGGGATGAATTATGTTAGGTATATCCTTATGATTGAGACCATTATGGGCACCACAAGAAGATTTCAAGGAGAAGTTTGCATGAATATCAAAGTAGTGTAGCATAATCATGGTGGGGTGACTCCAAATCTGAATATTTGTGCTAAAGATCACCAACAAGGTATGAGGGGAATACGTGGTGATAAGATACTATAAAGTGAGAGAAGAGACATACCTAGGACATCTATGAACCAAAATGTCATCATTATGGTCTTTCTATTTTTCCTAGTAGTTTTTTCTATTTTTTCAGCTTCTACAATACTCGCATTTTCTATTTTTGTAAAGGAGTTTTAGTGTTGCAGTTTCTATAACATTGGGTTATTTCTAGTTTTAGATCATGAGTTGTTATCAGTGATGAACAGTCACAATTTTGCTCATTTTATAGAGGTTTCGTCACTGAATGATGTTGGTAGAAGGGTGCAATTATAGGGAGCAATCATTTCAGCCACCACCACTACTACATTTGGGGTCAAATTCCAATGGCCATTTGTCGGATTTGCAATGCTAATTTGTTGGCATTTCGACAAATGGGTCCGTCGCCATTTTTGCATAGGAAATTATGATAGAAGACGTATCCATCGATTTACCGACACCATATCATGTCGAAAACTTGCATTTCAGCAACAACTTCATTATGGCTTTTTCTACGATTTATCCATCGGAATTCCGACACAATGACCTATTAATTGTTGAAAAGATATCATTTTTGACATTATAACTGTTGGAATAGTGACAGTTTCCACTTAATTCTGACAGATATACCTGTCGGTGATGTGGCATTAATGTCGAAGGTTCTGTCAAAAAATTTCTATTTGCGACACTTAAAATGTCAGAAGAGCGACAGTCCTTCATTATTTCTCCAACAGGTTCCCTGTCGAACGTATAGCATTACTGTCAGAACTATTGTCGTAAATTAGTTTTCTCTGACATTTTATCTGTCAAATGCGTAGCACTTCTGATGGAATTAATGATTAAGTGTCAAAAAACTGACGGATATGCACATTAAAGATAAAACAACTCAAGAGACCATCATAGGTTCTCTCTTTCTTCGGTCTATATTATTGACAGAATGTTTTACCTTTCATTAGCTCATCAAATCTGGGGATTTGAAAGAATTTAATAGAATATTTTCATGACAACGTATATTATTTAAGTTGACGTTGCATGAATTTAACTACTATGTCGTCCTCATAGTCTACAAGTGCGTGAAGTAGATAAATTCGTGCAACGTCAACTTAAATAATATACGTTGTCATGAAAATATTCTTTAAATTCTTTCAAATCCCCGAATTTGATGAGCTAATGAAAGGTAAAACATTGTGTCAATAATATAGACCGAAGAAACAGAGAACCTATGATGGTCTCTTGAGCTGTTTTATCTTTAGTCCTAGCTACTATCCTAGCTACCTGTCGATCATTGAGAATAATCACCGCCTTGCATTATGTACACTACACAAATTGATCCCAGTCTCGCAAAAACATTTTACACTTGTACATCTCATCAATACTGGAGGCCTAAAGTAATTTTATACGATCACTAGCACATTTCGTGCATGGATGAGAAATAGTATCCAAAGTTTCTAGATAACCATTTTTGAGAAGAGGAATGAGTGCAGGCCAAAGAAGGGATAATTCCACAATAGAAAGGAAGACATCTTTTTAGCCTGGGTCTGGATCCTACCCCAATTGTCGAAGGATCCAGGGCTAGTCTAGAAAGATGTTTTCCCATTCTGTCTGCAACATTGTGTCGATCCATGATCTCAGGAATATCATCGTCTTTCTACTCTTCATTTGCCAAAATATATCGCTTCTTCAAGCTTGCAAAGTAATCTTATTAATAAAAGAACTCTTGCCAACATTAGGGTACCCACAAATCAAAATAGTTGATGTTATTGGTGCTTGTGCTCAAGGATATCGATTCACTATTTTGAAACAACCAAATCATTTTTATTTCATTTGTAGAGAAAAGGAGTGGGAGAAAACGAGCGGGTGAAAGTTGATCGAGCACGAGAGAAGGCATTGCATTTTATTTGATCATGAATGCTCTCTAAAATGACCAATCATTTTTTCTATTCAATTTTTTTTGGTGTTTTTTTCCCATATTCAGTAGATAAAAATCATGGCGGTAGCCACTTAGCCATCTTTTTTATGTTCCAGGTATTTTACATAGATACAAGTATGTGGATTTATCATTCAGTTGCTTGCAGTTATTGGTCAAATGCAAATATTTTGTCAAGTTGAAAGGGCGAGATATCAGTTTGGCATTTTCGGTTTATGTTAAAAGTTGATTTGGTAAAATCCTCAAAAAACACACTACATGTTCTAAAATGTAAAGAAGTTGAATATTAAATGTAAGATATATATCTCATCCATAGTAATCAAAAGAAAGGACATGAAACTTATAAGGAGATTTACCAATCCAAAAATATAAGCGAATAGGAAACATGATTGGTACCTTATGAATTGGTTTTTGAGGTGCACAATCTTCATCAATCTCCTAAGAACAAGACCCCTCCTCACGAAAAATGCATTTAACGGATTAAACAAATCTACAAAACTGAACCAATGGCATGTTTAGAACAAAGAAATAGATTGATAATAATATGTTGAAAATTTTATTATGTTTAATACATGCAAAAGGACCAGTCCCAACAATTCTTAAACATACTTTATTTGATATGATAATAACATGCTAATTAAACTGATAAAGGTGTTATATGCATTTAATATGCCAATTACTAATTACACAAAAAACAAATTACAAAACTGAACCAATGGCATGTTCTTTGTGTGGTACAAGGAAGATTTGGCTATGAAAAAAAAAAGTGAAATGACCTCATCATTTTTATTTTGATTGGATAGAGGAGCGAAAGTTGAGCATGAGAGAAGGTATGTGATTTCTTCATCTTTCGAGCATCTGGCATCATATTCGACTACAAATTTCAAATGCATTGCATTTTATTTGATCACGAATGCTCTCTGAAATGACCGCATTCTACTGGTGTCGTGCCCTAGTCCGTGCTTTATATCCATTATTTGATATTATTGGTGCTTCTGCTCAAGGATATCGATTCACTATTTTCAAATGTTTGGATTGTTTAGACAATTACATTTCTTGACTGTTCCTCTAGTACACAGTCAGGAAATGTAATTGTCTAATGATTATATGTAATGTTGAATGGATTAAATGCTTTATTCTTGGTAGAAGTAAATGGAAAAAATAGTGTGTATTAAATACAATCCAGTCACTTATTGAATGCTTTGGAGACTACTGGTTTGACTGTCCATGTGCTACCAGTGACTGAGATTCATTAAAGGATACAAAACCCTTCATTTTTGGGTTATTGTGTGTGGATTCAAATGTAGGTTTGATTTGGTTAATGTTTAGAAGAGATCAATTAAGTATTTAAAGACAATCTTACATGTTTGGAGAGGTTTGAGAGGCACTTATCATGACTGTACCCTCACAAACATCGGCATAGACTAGTTTTACTAAGTTTCCTTTCTCTATTTTGAGGTTTCCTTTCTCTGCCGCAAGGGTACAGTCAAAGGGTTCATTGACAAAATGATCCTTCGAATGGTTACTATGAATATAAATGATTTGATATAGCATATTGCTCATTTTACTTGAAGTTTCGAATAGCTTGTGCAAGGGTGAAAGTAGTTTTGATCATTTTGGTCGTGACTGTTCCTCTACACAGTCAGGAAATGTAACTGTCTAATGATTATATGTAATGTTGAATGGATTAAATGCTTTATTCTTGGTAGAAGTGAATGGAAGGAATAGTGTTGGTGTTAGGTTTCATTTATTACTGAATTCAATGGTTTCCAAGATGTGTTGAGGAGTTTGCTCCTTGTTTAATGTTAACTGTTCCAGCACAATCCACTCATACAACAGTGAAGTTACAAAACTGAACCGATGACATGTTTACAACAAAGAAATAGAATGATAATAATATGCTAAAAATTCTATTCTATTTAATACACGCCAAAGGACCGCATTCTAAATTGTTGTCACTGAAATGACCGCATTCTACTGGTGTCATGCCCTAGCCCGTGCTTTAACTCCATTATTTGATGTTATTGGTGCTTGTGCTCAAGGATATCCATTTTTTTGAAATGTTGACTGTGGTTATCAAATGGACAGCCTGTGAGCTTCTAGCTAGGCACCATTTGTATTGATAGCTTAGGGCATCAAATGTATTGTATCATTGATAATTGATACTTTGTTAAAAGGAAATAGGACAAAGAACAATTTTTATTTAGTTTCTCTATTTTGATCCCTAAGTGGCTTACAACCCTAGAGAAGTATATGTAGATTTACGAATGTAGTTGCAGGATACATAGCAGTCGATAATTCACAATAAATCCATGCATCTAATTTGAATAGCAATTAATACAAAGAACTAGGGTCCTCCAATGGCCCAATCATCCGAACCTTGACTGTCCCCTTAACCAGTGACCCTTCAAAACTGGGTTATCATGCAATCAGTGAGTGATCCTTCATTCTCCTGGTGAGCTTCTAGGTAGGTGCCATTTGTATATTTGATAGCTTAGGGCATCAAATGTATATTGTATCATTGATAGTTGAGACTTTGTTAAAAGGAAATAGGACAAAGAATGATTTTGATTTAGTTTCTCTATTTTGATCTCTAAGTGGCTTACAACCGTAGAGAAGTATATGCAGATTTACGGATGCAGTTGTAGGATACATAGCAGTGGATAATTGACAAGAAATCCATGCATCCAATTTGAATAGTAATTACTACAAAGAAATAGGGTCCTCCAATGGCCCAATCATCGAGACCTTGACTATCCCCTCAACCAGTGACCCTTCAAAATCGGGTTATTATGCAATCGGTGAGTGATCCTTCATTCTCCTGGTCTGCCCTGCAACCAAACATATTGGAAATACACAATACAATGATAACAAGTCTTTCACAATCCCCCTTCCCTCAAGGAACACTATCAACCATCCCTTCCACATAGCATTTCACTATTTTAAGAGTGGATTGTGTAGGAACAGTTAACACTAAACAAGGAGCAAACTCCTCAACACATCTTGGAAACCATTGAATTCAATAATAAATGAAACCTAACACCAACACTATTCCTTCCATAGTTGCAGGATACATAGCAGTCGATAATTCACAAGAAATCCATGCATCAAATTTTTATAAGGATATCCTACTAATCAATAGGAATTTTCTTGAGATGACCAATGATTATGCATTTTGATGGCAGTGTGCTAGTTCAAAAGGATAATATAAATCTGAAACAATTTTTTCTGATTTTCTCAAACTATAAATGTGGTTAAAGGGAAAATATTATGGCCCCTACACTGTGGTTGTTAGCCTAATTAAGACAGGCCTACCTTTGCATATAATAAGAGGCCAACATGAAACAAACATCCAAAGGTTAGGGGGTTGTTCCCTATTCATAATTTATTATTTAAGTGCTAAGTGATGATGGGTATATTGTGTAATTCATACCTAGTGTGTCTCTTTCTTTCTCTCCACATTTCACATTAGGAGTATATGTTATAAAATACTAACGAAATCAACTATAGGTCAAATCTAATCAAAATTGCAATATAAAGATTAAAATAGATCTTGAAGAAATATGGGAACCATTTTTGACAAATATTGTACAAATGAAGAGAATACTCCAAAGAGGAAATGCTTCAATGTGGAACAATTGAAGGACAATATTTTACTTTTATATGCACATCTGCAATGTTTTTGATATATTTCTGAGATAACAAAACCATATAAAGAATAGCATATAGAAGAAAGTAAAGAATAATGATCATACTTTGAGATATTGTGGAAAATTAAAGGAAAGAATGCTTGGTGGGGTTATCATGCAATCAGTGAGTGATCCTTCATTCCCCTCTTCCAGTGACCCTTCAAAACTAGGTTATCATGCAATTAGTGAGTGATCCTTCATTCTCCCGGTCTGCCCTACATCCAAACATATTGGAAATACACAATACAATGATAACAAGTCTTTCAAAATCCCCCTTCCCTCAAGGAACACTATCAACCATCCCTTCCACATAGCATTTCATTGTTGTATGAGTGGATTGTGCAGGAACAGTTAACATTAAACAAGGAGCAAACTCCTCAACACATCTTTGTTGTAAACATGCCATTGGTTCAGTTTTGTAAATTTATTTTTTGTGTTAAATGCATTTAAATGGAACATTAAGCGCAGTAATAATATGCTTAGTCTATTAGTAATTGCAGATTAAATGCCCATAACACCTTTATCAGTTTAGCATGTTATTATAAGATACTAAAGAAGACCTGCTATTTGTCAGAGAAATCTTCACTGTCCCCCACAATGAAGATAATGAAGATTGACCTCTTGCCCCACAACAAAGAACATTGTAATAAGAATAAGATAGTGCCAAGAAACATTTTCACAAATATGAAACATGAGAAAAAGTAATAACATTAACAATGTCAAGATTCACAGCATTAAATTTCACCTATGGATGAGTTTCTGCAATGGGTTGCCCAGCATCAAAAATATGTTGAGTTGCATTTGAGTTGTAACTAAGAGTATCATGTAGAACAGACCCTAAACTTTGAAAGCGTTCTCCAGCCTGGCAATTCAAAATTCAATCTAGGCAAGCATCAGTAAGTGAAATAAATTATAGACATCAACATCAACATCATCATAATCAGTAGACATAAATTATAGACATCAACATCAACATAATCATAATCATTTGGAGGGTATTCATTTTGGTCCTTGGATAGTACTATGTTTCTTGAAAGTTCTTGTGATGCTTCTAAACTTTAAAAACATATTTTATGGCTTAATGATAATATAGATTAGTGTTTTGTTTTTTAATGGAATGTTGTTGATCATTCATGGTCTTGAAGAAACTTTTGATTGTTTTGATTCTCGATTCTTGACGTTGTTTCTCAATGTGATATAGACTGACCACAAGATGATTCAGTTAGTCCTCTCTTTCTATTTAATCATTTGTCTTCTTCATGGTGTAAGTGTCAATATGTTATAATCCAACATGAAGTGTGGTTCAAATGAAGTTGAACCAAATGCTAACCATGATGGCTATGATCATGATGAAGATAAATATGAATATTAAATCTAAAATATGGCTTGTAATTTGAATTTTCATTGTGAATGAAGAAACTATAGATTCAAGTTGACTCATTCTATGTTGTAGTATATTTGTTCCCTAGATCTACCATATTATATATGTGTAGCCTGTAAGGGACATCTTCTGCTCATCCATGTATCATAGCTTGGTGAGAGTTCTTAAGAGAAAGACAAGATGTCAGTGGGAGATGGAGAAGCCAATATCAGAACACCACTTGAAGCCTTGCAATGTTGAGAGTGGGATAAAATCTACACTTGAGACCCTATATAAGGAACAAACTTATTGAGCTTCACTTTGTTTCGAGAATAGTTTTATATTTTGTACTAAACAGGGCCAACCATGTGAAGGTGGAAGCTCATTTGCCCCCCCCCCCCCAACATCACTCTAAATTCCCTGTTAACATCTAACATTCATTCATTATTTCATCATTAATAAAATGTAACATTCATTAATTATCACACGATAACATTCATTCACACATTAATAAAATGTGACATTCATTAATTATCACACAATAACATTCATTAACATATTATAAAATTTATGAACATTCACTACCACATAATTAAATTCATTGGCATATAAAAATCAGTCATTATCAATTAAGGTGCATAGATGAAAATCATTTCTTTTTTTTCTTTTGATTTCTAGTTTTTAAGATATAATTGTAAGATGAGTGTCGATATCATCATCATGATCATCTACCCTCTCATTAGATCTCAATGCACACCTAGTTCTCTGTTGATGCAAAGGGGGGCCATCTACAATAACATATAAAAGGGTTAAATTAAAAACATTTTATTATAATTAAAAATATTTTAAACATTTTAAAGTATTTCAGTACTTTACAGGCCATAATCGTATAGCTCTTTACCTAATCTAGTCACATCATCAACATCGAGGTCAATTTATCGATCCATGGGATTGTGTGGGATGCTCGTGAAAGGAGTCTGGGTACCTACATATGTAATTCAATTATCTAATGTTAGCTTAAAAACTCATGATACATGTACTCAAAACCACATAGTAAGTACATTAAAAACCATAAGCATCCCATAGTAAGTACATCACGAATTAATTAGATTAACCATTGATTGCATAACTGCACATTTATATCAAGAAATCAATATTAAATAGATTAAGCAGTGATCACGTAACTGTACATTTCATTCATGTCATTCATCTTCTTCTTCATCCAACTAATCGCCATGATCATCATTGACGTTGACATCATCACCACCACTATCATTGTCTTCATCTTCATCGTCGTCATTGTCATCGGCATCAGCATCATCATCATCATCATCATCATCATCATCATCATCATCATCATCATCATCATCATCATCATCATCGATAGCATCATTAGTAGCATCATCATCGTCATCATCTTCTTCTTCTTCAAGAAAAGTTGTGTCAGGAACATCATTGACTAACTGTTGTTCGTGATCATCATCTACATCATCTTCTAGCTGTTTACAATCTTCTTCCATCGCATTATACCTCATTGGCCTTCCTCTTGGATCATGTCTAACAACAAATGACCAACCTGATTTATGTGGAATCTCTGAGTAAAATACCTGCTCACATTGGCTTGGAAGAACATAGGGTTCATCCCCAACTGGCTCAAACCACCTTGTATTAATCATTGGAAATATATTGTCATGTTCAATAACAATTCTATCAGGATCATTTTGATTAAGTCATAGCCTATACTATCTGACGACGAAGAGAACTAATCTGAAGGAATTAAAGTCACACTCAAGTATATCATCAAAAATGTCATAGTATCAATTTTCAGACTCTCGAGGATGTAAGTCATTTCTATATGAAATATTAGTCACCTGAAAGACTGCACTTATCCCAAAATCAGAAATTTTCTGTGTCATCCAACTTTTTGATGCGAAATTTATGACCATTGCAAAGCATAGCCTTGTGGTGTTTGACCTGCAAAAATATGTAAAACATGTATAAATTAATGCATCGAGAGTTCATAAACGTACGTTCATAAATTAATGCAACAATTATAAAAATAATTATGTCATTCTTTTCTCATATAATACAATGAGAAGTACATGCAGTTTACAAATATATTGTAAATACAAAAGAACATGACTTACCTTGATGAAGGTATGTCAATCATGCATTTTCAACCCTGGCCCAAATTCACCTTTCTTTGATATGGTACTGCTTATGTTTGCAGCAAATCCTATGGGAAATCAAATTTTTCGTATGACTTCTTTTATGGCATCACCTTGTTATTCTGTTAATAACCAAGGAAGGGCACTTGTATTAATCCGTTCTCTATTTCTATTTGATTCAATGAAATTTTTCATTGCATGATTGGATTCATGAATGTCGCTACAAATTTTGATAATTTTTTCTTTGTCACGCCTTCCATCCAATATCTTCCACAATGTCTCTGTTACATTCTTTCCAATATGCATAGTATCAAGCAAATGCACATCAAGCAGTTGCTCGTAGTAGGGCAACCTACTAAATTGTCTGGGATAACTCTTTAGTCCCTTTGGAAGGTGCTCAGTAGTGTTGCCTTGACGACATTCACGATCATCAATCACATAATCAGCAAACAAAACACAATAAAAATATACAAATTTCAAACATAAACCGTTAGGTAGAATGGTAGTACCTTGACAATTACTTATATTATATTCCAACTTCCATAAGTGAGGTGTCATTCTCTATGGCTTAGATGTAGTCTCTTCTTTCCCATTGAAAAAATATTTTTTGGTAATTCGATAGTTATGATTTTTGTGGAAAAAGTGTCTATACTCATCAAACATCTACTTTCCTAAACTTTTTGAATAACAAGATTTCATCTTTGGACCACAAACTAGACATGCAAATTTTTCCTTTGTTTAAAGACCTACAACGTAATGATACAATTGGATTAAATATGTTAATTTTTATTTTTAGAATTATCATGTGCAACTTGAATTCACCATAACATACCAGAAAAATGTGTTAACCCTAGGGCATCATGTATTGTCCATACAAGCATTGCATGGAATTGAAATTGCCTGTCTCCTATTGGTCTAGAGATGTCATACATAGTGACACCTTTCCATAACTCCACCAACTCGTCGATAAGAGGCTCAATATAAACATTCATATCTTTAACTTGGTATTTACCTGGTTGAATGAACAACATTACATAATTATTGTGACCATTTTACTACAAGATTTATAATTACATGCAGATAACTATTAAATGATCAAATACTTGGAACAATCATTGCCAACATAATGTGCTCCCTCTTTATTGACATCCATGGAGGAATGTTATTGTTGATGACAAAAATAGTGCAAACAGATCTTAGCTCTCCAAATGGATTGACACCGTCCGCTGCCACTGAAAGCTTGAGATTTTGAAGTTCTTCGATAAAGTGTGACCACTTTTCCTCTATGTCCTTAAATATAGAACCATCCGCAAACATTCGAATAATGTCATCTTGACTCTTATGGTGTGCATGGTAATCCATAAATTGTGCCAAGCTATTACACCTAAATAATATTTGCAAACGTGGTATAATGGGGATGTAACGAAGAACCTTGTGAGGCACCTTTTTATTTATTTGATCTGTTCGATATCTACTCGTATGACATTCAGGGTATTCTATTTAAAATTCATATTCTTTATGATAAATAATATGATCATTGGGACAACCATCTATTGCTTGATACTCTATTCCAATATCTTTCATAGTGGCACATAATTCTCGGTATGAACAAGGGAGAATATTCGATGGTGGTAACAAGAACTCACCTATCAATCTATAGAAAAAAAATATATGTTGTTAATATTAACAATATTTATGGTACATGTTTCACCATTTAATTACTATAATGACATATATGACATACCGTAGCATACGTGACATTGCTATGTTGGATAAACCATTCATAACCTTCAAGTTCAACAACAACAATACAACAGAGAGAAGAGTTGTTTGGGAGCCTTCGTAAAGGGGTGTGGCTGCCTTCTCAAGTAGAGGTATATCATGGATGACATCAACATCATCCTGATCATCATCATCAGTTGCACCAATACCAAATGTGTCATGGATCAATGTATTAGTACCATCATCTGGCGCATCAATGTCATCTTCCATGGGATCATAATCTTTAGCTTCAATATTTGCACCTCCATGATCCTTCACTTCCAAAGTCATATTCTCAATATTCACACCTCCATGGTCCATATCACATACTCCCCTAGGGAGGTCGACCTATATTAAAATGAACACAAATAAACCATGATAATGATCTCATCATCAGGTGTATTTCATATATATATATTAATTGTTAAATAAATATATGAAAAACTTACCAATTCATGATAATCAAAGCCTCCTTCAATGTGACCATTATCCCTACAATGTCTCTTAGCTGTTTTGATTAGCAATCTTCTAATGTTTAAGCCTTTACAATTATTGCAGGGACAATAACATTTTCCATCGTCTTTTCTTTTCAAGTTCGACCACAATCTATTGATTGCATCCCCATTATCTTCTTCACTTGGATTGTCTGACATGATGCTTCTTCACTTAGATTATCTATAACCTAATTATATATAGAAATTGAAAACTTAGTTATGAAATGATGTTGTAGTATAGTATACCAAATTGAAACACTTCTATTATTGTAGTCTTCCACCTCAAACTCTTTCCTATTGTGGCAAGAAAGAAAGATATTCAAATAATATAGTAGTTTGTAAATCAAAATAAAATGGAGGCAAGTTGTTGATTGAGGGTGCAAGGAATAACACCCGTCAGTACTTTTATCGAATTGTAAATTTCAATTTTGAACCATTCTGTGAATATAGAACATGGATGTAATCTCAGAAAATAACAAAATGTAGACACGACAGATTACTTATTTTGTTATTCTACATTACTTACTATTTGAGTACACGTTCCACTTGCAACTTGATCAAGTCCCTTTTGATGCTTCAATTTTGTGTTAACTGTCCTGTAGAAGTACACAATTTTGTATTTGCCCAATATGTTATTCAAAAAACAACAATAGAATAAAATACTTGTTGAGAAAGATCATCATAGGAGTATCAAAAACTTGAGATTTAAAGTAACACAACATTATAAGACTTTTACATTCAACCTTCAACTCATGCACCTAATAAATAGGAGAAAAAATACATGAAATTGAAAAATTTAACTAATGAATTGTGTTTTTCTTCTCATCTTAATCGGCCAAATTTATATGAGATTCTAAAGAAGGCCTCACTCTTAATCAACCAAATCTTCCTTGTACCACACAAAAAAACTATGTGATAACTATGTCTACTCCAACCTTAATTGTTTAAGAATTCATCATATCAGATAAAGTATGTTTAAGAATTGTTGGGACTGGTCCTTTGGCATGTATTAAATAGAATACAATTTTCAGCATATTATTATCACTCTATTTCTTTGTTGTAAACATGCCATTGGTTCAATTTTGTAAAAAAAAATTGTGTTAGATGCATTTAAAATTATCTTCATTGTCTTCTAATTGTCTAAATGCTTCTTTATTTGTCAACCAATTAATACATGCTACTATATAAAGAAGACAATCAGAAGACAATGAAGATTTGTCTGACAAAAATGAATACACTAAACTGAACCAATGACATGTTTACAAAAATTATCATAACTTGCAAGAAAAACTGAAACAATGGCATGTTTATAACTCATTAAGAGTGAGGAATAGCTTGTGCAAGGCTGAAAGTAGTTTTGTTCGTTTTGGTCATGACTGTTCCTCTACACAGTCAAGAAATGTAACTGTCTAATGATTATATGTAATGTTGAATGGATTAAATGCTTTATTCTTGGTAGAAGTGAATGGAAGGAATAGTGTTGGTGTTAGGTTTCATTTATTATTGAATTCAATGGTTTCCAAGATGTGTTGAGGAGTATGCTCCTTGTTTAATGTTAACTGTTCCTGCACAATTCACTCATACAACAGTGAAATGCTATGTGGAAGGGATGGTTGATAGTGTTCCTTGAGGGAAGGGGGATTTTGAAAGACTTGTTATCATTGTATTGTGTATTTCCAATATGTTTGGATGCAGCGCAGACCGGGAGGATGAAGGATCACTCACCAATTGCATGATAACCCGGTTTTGAAGGGTCACTGGTTGAGGGGATAGTCAAGGTCCTGATGATTGCGCCATTGAAGGACCCTATTTCTTTGTATTAATTTCTATTCAAATTGGATGCATGGATTTCTTGTGAATTATCAGCTGCTATGTATCCTACAACTGCATCCGTAAATCTGCATATACTTCTCTATGGTTGTAAGCCACTTAGAGATCAAAATAGAGAAACTAAATCAAAATCGTTATTTGTCCTATTTCCTTTTAACAAAGTCTCAACTATCAATGACACAGTATACATTTGATGCCCTAAGCTATCAAATATACAAATGGCACCTACCTAGAAGCTCACCAGGAGAATGAAAGATCACTCACTGATTGCATGATAACCCAGTTTTGAAGGGTCACTGGTTGAGGGGACAGTCAAGGTCCGGATGATTGGGCCATTGGAGGACCCTAGTTCTTTGTATTAATTGCTATTCAAATTGGATGCATGGATTTATTGTGAATTATCGGCTGCTATGTATCCTGCAACTGCATTCGTAAATCTGCATATACTTCTCTAGGGTTGTAAGCCACTTAGGGATCAAAATAGAGAAACTAAATAAAAACCTGGTTTTGAAGGGTCACTGGAAGAGGGAAATGAAGGATCACTCACTAATTGCATGATAACCCCACCAAGCATTCTTTCCTTTAATTTTCCACAATATCTCAAAGTATGATCATTATTCTTTACTTTCTTCTATATGCTATTCTTTCTATGGTTTTGTTATCTCAGAAATATATCAAAAACATTGCAGATGTGCATTTTGAAAGTGCTCAATTTTGCATGAAAACTTCACCCTTGGCTAAATCGACCATTTCGAATCCACTTTCGGGATCAAAATCGAAATATGACACTCTGAGATAGCTCAAAATCACGTTTTAAATTTTGGGACCATCAGGATCGGACGCTTGTGCAGTCGACCTTCTGGTGGTTTTTTCTTGCTAGAATCTTGTCTCATCATCATTTTCTCGAGACCTTCAATGTTTTCATCAAAAGTCAACTCTAGTCAAATCTGGTCAATCAGGGTCAAACTTGGTCAACAGGACCTCTAAATCACTCCAAATCGCTTCTACATCCTCTCAATGCTTAATCTATTCTGAGTTCCTCTGGATCTCCAATCTTATCTCTATCTGCAACCTTTTGTTGACAATCATCTTTCTGACATGTCATATTTTGATTTCGCTCCCGAGGGGGCAAGATGATTGCATCATTGAATCTAGTCAAATCATTCTCGAATCAGTCTGATCTAAATCAAAAGTTCTCATCACTAGGTGCATCTTTGAGCCTCGCATCTTGTCATCTTGTCATCTATCTTTTAGGTATCTAAGAAATCTAACTCGGATCCTCGGGAATCAAGCTTCGTTCTGGAGATAATTCTTGAAATCTCATTAGGTATTGGGGCAATCTAACCCTAATTCCTGAAAGTCAAGCTTCATTCTGGAGATGGCTCTCAAAATCTCTTCCGGACCGTTATCTGGGCAATCTAACCCGAGTCTCAGAGGACTAAGCTTCGTATTGGTGCAATCTAACCCTGATTCTGGAGATAGTCCTAAATCTGCACCAGTTATCATCTATCAACGGGTATTGGGGCAATCTAACCTTGATTATGATTTTCTCTCAAGTGGTAATCTGACTGTTGTCTTCGCAATATAACTTAGACTTCGAGGAATCATGCTTCGTTCTGAAGTCGGTTCTGCATCTTGATCTGATCGGTGTCTTGGCGATCGAACCTTGACTTCCAAAACTCTCATTTGTCACATCAGACTATTCTTTGAATCAACATGCTTCTCGCACATCAATTCAAAGAGGGGCAAAATGTAATACCCCAAAATTGGCACCTTACAATTTTAATCAATTTTGGTGCATTTGTCAAATTTCTACATCATCAAAGTCCTATTGTACTAGGCAATTATGTCTCTTGATTGACTTCATTTGACTTGGTGTCAAATGCAGGAAAACCTAATTTTGCATTAATCATACACTATAATTAATTCCTAAATATTCAACTTTATTGGCTAAAAATCCCTATGATTAATTAATTTAATTCTAAAGTCCTAAGTGCTTTAAATTAAATTAATTCCACCCCCTTTAGCTAATACACATCATGGAATTAAATAATTATTTGGTTATTTGAATGGACATCTTTATTTGGATTTATTAATCCAAAATTATTCGAAAAGCCACCCATGTGGCAATATTCATTCTTTTAATTAAATAATTCCTCATATTTGTCTCACCATGGAAATGAAGAGTCAGTCGTTTCTTTTCAAGAAACTCTTCATCCTCTCTCCCGACTTTTCTATATTATGAGCTCCTTTTCTTCATTTTGAAGGAGGCAATTGTGAGAGTATCCAAACTATAGTCAATTTTAGTCTCAAGTTCCATGCTTTCAAGCTTATATTGCACAATTAGATTAATCTCCATTGCTAGTGTAATTGCATTCTCATATTAAATTAATTTGTTTATTTTCTATTAGCTTAGTTCTCATGTTTATTTCAAGCTCTTTAGATTAAAAACTGCATTCTCATATTCATTTCAAGTTTTCTTAGCTTAATCTGCACTTTCATTCTTAATTTAACTTGCACTCTCATATAGATTAATTGCAATTTTCAATTCAATCATTTCTTTAAGCTTTTCAAATCCTCCGTCTTAGTTTGGTCTAATGGTTGTTGGCTCTCCAATTTGAGAGTAATTCAAACACCCCAACTAATTAGGAGGCAACAAGTCATTTCAATCGATATTTGCGAAATAAATAATTCATATTTATTGTCGTAATTCAATGATTGAGTAATGACTATGTTGTGTCTATGGCTGGATTAGAGGTTCGCGTTCAGCTATAAACAACAACAAGGGTATAGAATATTAAAAATAAACCCCAAAGCACTACCCACCAAGGTATTACTACCGTAGGCTAGAACCTAACTGTAAAGAGGATACAAAAACCAGAAAGTGACACCTAGCACACTCACTTTGCTTGAAATTGAGTCCCCTCCATAACCCCCGAGCCAAAGACACTCATGCAAAGCACCGTAGGGTAGGAGAGAAAAACATGCTGGAAAGCCTGCAAAATCTAACAACAAAGTGTAAAAAATGTCAGGCACCACAACCGCCTCTCCAATCAAGCTTCCTATGCCAACAAAACACCTTGTAAAGGCTGAATCGAGTGAACCAACAAAAAATACTCCACCACCACCACCACCACCACCACCACCATCATCATCATCATCATCATCATTTTTAGCTTCTACAACCAAAACCCGAGAGCCACCTCTCTTCCCACCTCTCTTCCTATCTTGCTCCATTATGTTATAATGCCTCTCCATTGTTGTAACAATTGATGAGATGGGGAATCTATTATGATGTAGGTGTTGTCTTGCATGATGAAGCATTTGATAGAGAAAAAGAAATATGAAGATTATAAAGTAATATAATTTTTCAATGTTTTTTGTCATGAATTTGAATCAAAGGGACCACTACTTATTGTGTTTCATTATTAAAATAATTAAGGGATGCACCCCCCTGTCCTTGCATGTTTGGTTGAATTGTACCCCTGAAGGCTCGCATAGAGATAAGAATTAATGGATGCAAGACACACAGGGGCTCATAAATTATTATATTATTATGAAACTTTCATGATAATGCTTTAATTTTCTCAACATTATTATTTTATGCATGAGAGTATGAATAATCATACATTTTTTTATCTTGAAAGGAGGTAGTTACATAAGTTAAAACTAAAAAAGATTTAGTGGGAGAATCCTTTCAATACGTAATCGAAAGACATTCCAAAGGGATGTATTTTTTTGACACCCCTTGTCGTTTGAGGCACGAGTGAGTATTAATTAGGAGGGAAATTTAATTTTTAGATCTAGAGAGGAAAGTGAGCTAGGTTTTTCTTTTTAAACATATTCTTTTGTATGGAGATGATGAGGTCTTTGAATTTTAGTTTGATCAAAGAAACAAGTGGCAATACAAGAGACAAAGATCAAATAAAACCTCCTCCCATGTCTTCACTGAGCCATTTCTTCTTGGTCTTTTAGATCTTTTCAACCAATGAGGAACCCTCAAGAACAAAGATACCACCTCCGATCTTCGTCTTGTTCTTCTTTACCAATCCACGAACTTGTTTCCTTTCCTTATTTTCTATCTCCTTCTCCCTTAAGAATTATTTTAACAACTTCCATCCATCTCTAGCTTCGTCAATCCTAATTTCCTTCATTGCAGCTACACTTTATACTATAAATGATTGGTAACTACCCCTCTACTCTTCAACTTGGCACCAGTCACCACTCTCCATCTAGAAGCCCAACCCTGGCTCTACAACCACCAACATAGGTATCATGCCTCCCAACCATTCCAGTTTAATAATAGCCCTCATTACCTATAACACTTCATCCTTTGTCCCTAATTGGAGAGCCTATGCGAACACAAACGAAGGCACATCTACATTAACTCTATACCTATGATCAGTTTCCATGAATTATTTCCCTAATAAAATGTATAATATTTACCATAATTTTAGTTCCTTAAAAATAAAAAATCCCTTTATCCTCCTACAAGAGAGCTTACCGCAAAAGGGTTGTTATTTTAAAGTTTTTTATGGTAAATTTTGCCTCCATGATCTCTTGTACTCTGCTAAGAACCTCATACTTGGGCTTTGCTAGCTACAAGTTTAACCCACCTATTTATGTTTCAATAAACTTTTGCTTTAAGTATCACTCATCTCTCTAGAGGCTTCTGACCCTTTAATCATTCCATATATTCACCACATCTTGCCTTGAGATAACCACACATGAAACATTAATGCCACCACCATCCTTGATTTCCAACTCATATCAATTACCATAATTCATAAGAGTGGAATGAAAATCTCCCTTTTCATGAGTAATAACTAGGATACTGATTGAGGCTGAGTGCCTTGCTTCCTTAATAAAATTTGATTTTGAATTAACTAGATGTCACCATAGTGAGGCCTTATTGCCTTCTAACAATCATCAATATTAAATCCCATCGACATTTTCTCCCTCTTCCCAAACCAACCAAGAGCCTTTCACTCCACTAAAGTCCTCTGTGATTTTGTCCTTTCCCATCTCTGTCAATCTAACTTCCAATTTTGACAAAGCATCTGCTTCAGTGTTGCCTTCCCCCTTCACATGAGTGATTCTATAGCTCTCAAACTCATCCAAAATTGATCTAATTATCTTAATATACTTGTTAAGATACTGTAATTGAGAAGCCCCTTCATTTATTGTCATTATAGTGCTCAGAGAGTCCCCTTCCAAGTCCAGCTTCTTTACCTTTAATTGCTTACCCTTTTGTACTGCTAAGAGTGCTGCCTAGACTTCAACCTCATTATTAGTTCCCTCTACCAATCTCTTTGCCCCAATTGCCAAGGTATTCTATATCCAATCTCTAATAATGTAACCAATAATACTTGGCCCTAGATTTCCCTTAGAGGCCCTGTCAAAATTTACTTTCAACCAACCTTGCTCCATTTGAGTCCATTTCAAAGAAAACTCCTTACCAAGAGAAGGATTATCCCCTCTTAGTCGCTAAAGTGGCTTGAATTTGAAATAGGGGCTCCTTGCTTGTGACATTTTATCCTCTAGTGTAAAAGGAGTCTTAACCAAATTAATTTGGAATGTTGAATTGATTACAAGTTTAGAGATAACTCTTTCCAAATGAGATAAAAAGATAGGGATCGTTTCATACTTGTCTTGGAAAATTCGCCTGTTACGCTCCTTACAAATTTCCCATAACGTAGTGGATGTGAAAATCTACCAAACTCCTAATAAAATTGACTTTTCTTTAGGAATGAACCATTTATGAACCCAATATCAAATTGTCCTAGTAAGTGGGCATTGCCATCTCAATCTCTCTAAAACAAATTTCCAACACACTTGGAAAAATTCATAGTTTAAAAATAGGTGATCCAGAGTCTCTTCTTCCTTGTCACATGTAAAACATTTAAATGACCCAACACAACCTATCTTCATCATCGTTGTTAGGATTCTTCCTCTAAAATCCAGCCAGACAAGAGCTCTGGCTTTAGGCAGAGTATGTTTGTTCTACCATAGCCTCCTCGACCAATTGTCTAGACTTCTCTCACTTTTAAGGATGGAATAACCAATTTTAATTGAGTACTCACCACTCTTGAAACAACACCAAATTACCTCATCCTCCTCACCTGTCATCACCACTGACCATGATGCTAAAATATCCTTGAGTTGTTGCTTTCAATTTGTATTAACATTGAGTTCGTCCACATTTTTCCACATCCAACCTATATCTGAGCCATCTCTCCTATCTTCCACAAAACTACTCACCTTATCACCCTATTGCACCTCTGTAATCTCTCTAAGAAGGTCAAGATCTCCCTTTACCATAGCACCTCTCTTCCATCCTAGGAGTCATCCCAAAACATCACTCTCCTACCATTTTCTATTTGTCAAATAACATGATTTGTTATCACAGATCTACCACCCACAAGAAAATTCCATAAAGTTAAGCCACACGGTGGATCCTCCACTATCAAAATTTTGAATTTATCATTTGAGTCTAGATATTTACCTCTCAAGATTCTAACCCATTTATGATTGGGGTTATGAACCATAGACCAAACCAACTTGACTCCCATTGCTTCATTCAAGATTTTCCAACTTCTCAATCCTTCCTTGCCTACATCCTCTGGCTTACATACTTGTTCCCAAGCCAACAAAGGTATCTTATCATGATCTTGCTTCCCATTCCACAAAAACCTTCTCATCCTCTACTCAACTTCATGAATTACCTTTAGAGGTATCTCAAGGCAAGCCATAGAGAAAAGAGGCATTGCATAAATAACCGTTATAAGCATTAAAATTCACCCAGCTAAGATTAGCCATTTGCTTTTCCACCCCTCCAGCTTATTGAAATAATTAGCTATGAGACAATTCCACAAAATAAATTTACTTGACCTACCAAATAAGGGAATCCCTAAAAACTTTACTTGGAAGGGACCCCTGCGTTACTTTGAAAATTTCAACATCTCTCTCTAGATGTCTAGCCTTGTGATGGAAAAGAAGATTTTTGACTTTTGCCAATTTATCTTCTGCCTTGATGCTACTTTGTACTTATTTATAACTCGCTTCATCCTCCCTCAAAGTGGCCTCCTCCATTAACAAATTATTATCTGCAAACTATAGATGGGTGGATGGATCAACACCTCTTGTAATTGAAACACCTTTCCATTGTCCCTCCATCCTATGTTTTGAAATTAGCCTTCCAACTGCTTATGCCATAATGATGAACAAGAAAGGAGACAACATATCACCTTGATGCAATCCCTGAGTCATCTCAAAAAATCTATATAGGCTGCCATTTACTAGAATTGAGGCCCTAAGATTGCCAATCAACCCTGAGATCCATGCTATCCACTTGTCACAAAAGCTGAATTGTTTCAACAAACTAACGAGGAAAGACCTATTAACCCTGTGATACGCCTTTCTAACATCCAATTTCATAAACATCATGCTCAATTTATCTGCCCTAATTGAATGGATAGCTTCATGAGCTATTATCACACCTTCAAAGATATACCTCTTAGGGGTGAAACCACTTTGTTCTTATGAGATGATAGAGCCCAACACCTTCTTCAATTTATTTAGAGATAATTTTATAGATGACATTACATAGGGAAATCAACCTAAAATCCTCAAAAGACTATGCATTTTCCTTCTTGGGGACTAGAGCAATCAGAGTGTTGTTGAAATCTCTAAGTACAAACCCATTTTGTCTAGACTCCTCAACAACTTTCCATAGCTCCTGCCTAATCACATCCCATAATTTCTGATAAAAAGAGAACTAGAAACTGTCCGGGCATGAGGCCTTGTCACCTTCTAAAGTGAAAACAACAACCTTCACCTCGATATTAAAAGTTTTTCAATTATATTGGTTTAATATTATGTTATTTTAATCATACTATTTTAATGTAATATAAAATAGATGTTAGTAATTATAAAATTGTATAATATAAACAATATAGTGAAAATAGACTTTTTTAATGATTAAATGAAAAAATAATAATTTATGATTAAAAGTTCTAAAATTATTTTATATATTGAAATAATTAAAAAGAAAATTACCATCTTCAAAAATTACTAAAAAAAAAAATTCTTAAAAAAAATTAAAATATAAATAATTTAATTTTTATTAAATTAAGATATTGTGAATCAAACCTCTTGAAAATAGGATTGTTTTAGAAATATAAAAAATATTGTTTTATTTACAATATTATAAATAATAATTTTTTTAAAAAAAACCCTTATTTTGATTGCGCAAGTACTAACAAGGGACGCAAGCGTCAAAGTCCTTGCCTAAAGTGTAATGGTTTTGAGGGTAACATATGGTGAAATGAGAATGTGGTTAAGGCAGAGTGAACAAATTTGTCACTCTCAAGTTATGGAAGTCAAATAGTTATATTGAATGAGGCATATTGGTTTTAAGTTTAAATGTGTTGTAAATATGGAGAAAGGATTTTAGTTTGCTTATTGTGTGAAAGATGTACAAGTATGAAAGTGTTCAATACGATGCAAAATATATTGATTTTGAAGAAGACATTGTAAATTTACAATGTAGGCATAAATCGATCTGTAAATATGTATTAATTATAACACGATATTTAGGAAAGATATATTTGTGGAGTGTTCAAGCAAAAATAATTGCTCCATTTATGGCAATATTTTGGCACTAAAAGAAAACCATAGAAACTAAATATCTCAATTGTATATTGAACATAAAATTCAAGTTACACAATAGAATACATTAATTGGATTTGAAGTAAAATATTTAAACTTAAAAAACAAAATATGAAAAACTTTTGAAGTTTAAATTTTAATTTAAATAACTAACTAAATGCAAAGTGAAAATGTATAAATTCAAATATTAATAACAAATAACAGTTTAAAATAATTAATAATAAAAAATAAGTTTACTTTAAACTAATAATTGGTTTTAATACTGTCTAATAGATTACTTAGATTTTTTATTTTTATTTAGATATCAATTTTATTAAATTCAACAATTAGTTTTTATTTTCATAGTTTTTTGAGTCAAACTCATTGACCCATGATTAATGACTCATGAATCATGGGTCAATGAGTTTGACTCAAAAAACTACACAGTTGAATCCCGATAGCAATATCACAATTTAACTTGCTGTGGAAAATATGTCCTACTTATCAGCATTTTATTCTACCAATTATATCCTCTATAATAATATAAACATTATTATGTCAATTATATAATAATAATAATAAATATTTTATTATAACTATTTTTTTTTCAAAATATATAATACTTTTAGAATATAAATATTAAAATTTAAGCTCTATGGACAGAGATATTTAGGCTGTTATACTGACCAACAAATGAAATGTTTATTTAAAAAATAAAATGTCACATGGTTATAGTGCGCTGCATAAAGTGAAGTTGGATTGCTGATTGTTTAATTTATCAATATACCCATTTGTACACAATATTCACAATTTCATACCGTCCCGTCAGTAAAATCACTGTCCGTGTGAGAGCTGTCCACTTGTTTAGATTATGCCCTTATTGTCGTGGCTCATTCACAGATTTTAATATTTTTGTGAGAAAATTTGAATTTTCTTCTTGCCTTTTTGTCCAACAGCCAATAGAAATACAGATTATTAACCTTTTTAGATTTTAAAAATATGTACAAATTTATAAATTATATTACAAACATTTATGTTTGAAAAATTCTTTAAGATAATTGGTAGAATTAATTGCTAATTTGGATCAAATCCAATGCAGTAGTATACCTGCCCGAGGCAGGAACTAATAATGTTATAGTACATAACTCAAAACTTCAGAACAAATTGGCAGCCGATAAGATGATGAAAGTTTAGAGGTGGGTTTTTTTAACCCAAAAATATTTTCAGTAGTCTAGAAACTAAAATTTCAACATTGGATAATTTCATCAATTTCTATGTGCTAATTGGTAAATATTATTATGTATGAAGAAATAATAAGTATATATTTGTTTATAAAAAGTAGCTAAATAAGGGTTATTTCTTGTGCTTCTAGTTTGCTGTCAATAGTCTTCTCCGCTTTGTTGTAAATATCTTTTGTTTTTATGTCTTCGAGTTGTGGTTTTGTAACGGGCACCCACTTGCTTTTGCTGATTTTAATAATCAAATTTAATAATTTGTTCATTGTAAATAACTCAAAACTTTAGATCAAATTGGCAGCTGATAAGATGATGAAAGCTTAGGGGTGGTTTTTTTAACCCAAGAATATTTTCAGTGGAGTCTAGAAATGAAAAACTCAAAATTGGGTAAGCTCATTAGTTTCTGTGCTATTTTTTGTAATGTTTTTTATGTGGTAAATACTATATGTATGAAGAAATAATAAGCATTTGTTAAGTTATCTTATATTATTGATTTAAATTTCATTATCATTATGATTTAGCTTACAAATTAGGAGTAAAGTTTGTATGCACAAGTATCAAACTAGCCCAATAACTATCACAGCCAACTTCCAAATAGCGTGATCCTATGTGTTGAAGAACTCACGGTTCCATATCAACTAAGGGTTCCAAGAAGAAAAATTCATGGTTTGCACATCTCCAAATAGTCTTGACTAATTGTCCAATATATTTTGTTGCTTAAATATTAATTTATATACAAATGATATTGTCAGTTGATGTTTAGCCATATTATTAGATTATTTCAATAATTATGCGACAATTTATCAAGTCAATCTAAAACTCAGATTTCAATAGTGAATTCTTAGAACATTTCTCTTATTATCATGGATGATCTACTTAAACATTCATTGCATTTTCATGATGCTGACAAATATATTTACAAAATATTTTTAGGTCACTCAATCTAATACTACTTGGCTCAAGTTCACTTAACCATAAAGTTTTTTCTATGAGAAAACCTACTTAAGTTACTATCCCATTTGCAAAGCCTTCAACAAACTAAATGAGCTATTTCATTTGAACTAGAATAATATTTGAATGGGAGACCACTGAAAAGAAAAATGGTGCCTCAGTCATGTGCAGTAAGTGATGAGTGATGATATAGCTTTTGTGATACACTGCAACGCCATATATGAAAAATATTTAACACGTGGTCTTGCTACAATATAGCAATGTATTTTATATAAAACTGCAGACCAATTTTGTTTTTCCATGGCTATCTCGCCATAGGGAATCCCTGCGAATCTAAAACCACTTTTCTTCTTCTATATCTGCTTTATTTCTGGCGATCAATGTGCAATTAGTATTATCTATAATTAGATGCTTATACCCTTAATATAGAATTACCTTGACATAAGAGTAAGGTACACCATAAAGGAGGAAATATAAAAAACCCTTCGCAAAAAATGGCATTCTCTTTCATTTCAATGACAAGAAATGAAGTTTCATTGGTAAGACACTATGCTCCACAAAGTTTTGGGATGAGGATGGATGGGGATGGCAGGATGTGTTTTCGATACGGGTTGCTTTTGGGCCATTTTTTAGGGAACGGCAGGGGATGGCTGTTAAAGAAATGGAGGAATTTTTAAAAATATAGAGAAATTTCAAATATGCATAACATTGATAAACCATTCATCATAGACATTGTAGAAGCTTAATACATTTAAAAAGATTTGGAAAAGTGATTCATCATCGTGGAAACTTTCATTTGTCAATGTCCATAAATATTATATTCGAATTATAACAAAAATGCCCAAAGGCTCCAAGTTTAAACTAAGAAATAACAAAAATGTAACCATAAACATAGAACTAAGAGAATATGGTAATATATCACTATCAATAATCAGCAGACGGTAGGTCTAAGAGTCTAAATCAAGTAGATTTTATGCCCTCACCTCCTCTTCCAACAGACATTGACTCCTTGACCAGCTGCTCTTCTTGTTCTTTGCATGCAAAAATGAACTTCTTTTTCCTTTTTACGCATAGTTTAGGTTTTGGTATTGCTTAATGAGTGGTTTGGATGTCCTTGTGGGTCCAGTTTTCAAAATTAAAACATGTGTTTTTTCTAAACTGGCCATCTAAAAGTGGCCTGGGCTGTAGGTGTCAGCCAGAAGTCCCTGTGACAGCCAAGGGACTGGACTTCTGGACATCCCCTACGTCCCCGGCCACTCTCAGAGCTGTCTTGGAAATGTTTCAGTTAATTCTGCATGAATTGGGGACAGGTGGGGTACTTCTAAATGCCATCCCTGTGTCCGTGTACCATCTACGGTACAAGAATGGTGGTACCAGCACATGGGATGTGTCTCCGTGGAGCATAGGTAAGATATGAACATTAAAAGTATCAAATGCACAAACCATCCATCATCATTTATTTTTCAACAACCTTGTATACAAAAAGAGAAGATATGTTACATACTCTTAACAGAAAGAGGCCATGCCCAATTGGCATCTTGTGTCTACAAAGTACATAGGCTTTACATAATATACAACCCACTCTTTAAAATACAAAGGCAGATTTTGTACACATTCCCTTTTAAATACACAAAGCATATGAAGGCAAGACTACAGTTTGAACTTTGAAGAGCATGCCTGAATATATATTTGACAGACTCTAGATCTGAATTCTGTATCATGGCGAGCCTTGTGTCGTACCTACAAAGAGTCCAACCATTTTCTAGGCCATCTGTCCATCCAAAAACACGTGTTAAAAATCACAATGCTTTCTGTTTGACAACAAAATAAAATAAACAACAGAAAAATTATTGGATATCTCGTAGTAATAATATAAAATTTCACCTTTACTTGCATGAAGACCACATAAACTTTGACGATTTGCTTGCACTAAATAATAAGAAATATGGACAAGCTGATACAATTTTTTTTCCAAGGGATCACCAGAAAGGACACCAACTGAAAATCACACAAAAAAATCATCAGCCATTTCTCTACTATTGAGACTTAAAATTGAGAATTTTCTTCCACTAAAGAAAGAAAATAATGACTTTCTGCAGCAAGATTATTGTTGCCAAATATCCTTTCTATAGAGCTCCAAGAAGCATGAGGAAATGGAAAAGTGAATTCAATATGTGTTTGTATATGCAATTCACATCATTTTGCTTTGCAGTAAAAACTTAAATCTCTTAGAAGCATCTCACAATTTGATAAGCTATTCTGTGGCTTCTTAATACAAAATTCACGTGCTTGTCGATTTCCCTTGAAGAGCTTTGAACATACATTTTATTAAAAAAATTATTGATTGCTCTTTGTTCAATTAAATTTACCTTTGACTCTGGCAGATGTTGCAGAAAAAACTTCAGAATCAATCATTTGATTTTTCTAGGTCCTTTCATAAACAAAAATGTCATCAACTAAATGAGAATGAAGTTGCCATGACGAGGTCTCAAAATATCATTAATAATGCAAGTGAACATGCCATACACCTGGGTGAGGAGAGAGGCATCATGACCAACCAAGCATAGAGCCCAGACTTCATCTTGAAGATTGTCTTCTGGATGTTGGGATGGGCTATGCAGACGTGGTGTTATCCATAAGCCAATTTGAGCTTCAAGAAATGTTTTGCCACATGGAAGCTGGTCCAAAAGGCTTTCAATTCCAAAAGTGGGTGGCAATTGTTCTCAATAACTTTATCAAGGGCATGAAAATATGACTGACCACAACTCGTTATGTCCTTGAATGCATATTCCCAGGTTCTTTCAATCAAGGTCTCTACCATTGGGTTATAGTTATTTATCTCGTATCGATGAAATCATTTCAGGTCTTGATGTCTAATCATCACATCCTGTGGTTGAAGGAGTTTCTGAGAGTTCAGTTGTTGGGCAATAAAGGTTTTCAGATCAATAATTATGCAAGAAATGTTGGTTAGCATAATGCCTTATTCAAATGGTTCCTTGATTGAGTACTCTTATCTACGCTCTCAATTAATGTAGGGCATAAGGATTGGGCAGCTGAGATATCAGTGCAAGACCAATTAAATATGGAATCAACCTTAAAGTAGGCAGTCTTAAGCTCCTCCAAACCATCAAGATAAGCATCTACAATATTTAACTGTCGGTGGTGAATAATTATCAATTTCACTTGTTAGACTGCTATATCCTATTAGATCTTTAAAGAACTGACAGAAATGAGTTATAACAACTTTATCATCTTTGTGCAACTAGCGAATATTGTGAATGCCATAAAATGCAACTCATCTAAATCCTCTCCCTCGCATGAGGAACCATCCTAATGGAGAAGTCTAAGTGTTCAAGAAAACAAGGTATGATGAACATCAATGCTATTCAGAACAATTTAACAAGTTTAAGCATCTTCTTAAGAAGAGTCACATAAATTTTCCTTCAAAAATGTCAGGGGGTTCATCTTCTGCTTCTTCATCATCGAAGTAAAAAAAAAAGGGGTAAAGCACTTGATGCAGTTACAAATTCTAAGACAGAGAGGTGGATACTTGTTCTGGGGTTTCTCATCATCTGGTTTCATCTCAAAGTATCTTCTCTTCATTTCAGTCTCATTCATCACCACACATTTTGATGGCTAACAATACATATATGCATGCTTGTTGGAAAGGACCTATTGACATGGATGATGGATCATTTAAAGATGTTCTATGTTTGCCTTCATCGCCAAACACTATCCTTTCTATCTATCAAATAAAAAATGGAGCAAGAAAGAGTGTTGAGTTCACACCAGCCCTATCACAATTCAGGATTTGCATAGCAAAGATATAGTTGCCTATACCTTCTCACATTTTTCTCCTATTGTTCCTCCAACAGATGTACACACTATGGCATCTATTGTGGACACTTTTGAGGAGATTCATTATGGTCATTTGAAACTTGGCGTTCTCTCATCTACTAAGGTTGTAGAGACATGTTGATAGTCCATCCCCTTCATCTACTATTACTTACAATGAGACTAGTGTTGCTACATCCTTGGCTTCTCGTGATCCAGTGCAATAGGCCATTCTATACCTTCCAGATACAACTACTTGGAATGAATACTTGAGAGACATTGCAAGTTTCTTTGTACAAACCATATTTCAGATTTAGGAGACACTATTGAGTGCATTCATCTTGGCTTTGATGAGGTTGACTCTTCTTCAATTGTTGTGAGGGAACATTTAGACCCTATTCTTCTCCACATGATCATTCATCACAATTTGACATGAGTGTGTATACTTTTGCACATCATTTGGAGGAGGCATATATATCTTCAAAGAAGATACCTTTATCATTGGATTGTGTTTTACATAAGTCTCTACAAGGTTCTAGATTGTTGTCTTCATTAGTGTGGCTTGGAACTCCTAATTTGATTGTGACAATTTTCAGTATCAACATGAGGACACTCGAGAAAAATTCCAAGACATCGCACACATCTATCTTCCCTCATCTTCTTTCTATGAATGGGAAGAAATCATGCATACATTCTTAGTTTTGTTTCTTCCTGAGGTAAGGAATGTTGTTCAACATGATCGGACCAGCTTCAGCATTTGTAGTTGGGAATCTACCATTGCAATGTCCCCTTTTGGGTTATTTGTGATTATGGGACAATTTACTAGAATCCTTATGATAGTAACTTCCGATATCACTGATAATGCATGCAATTTGGGAATTTAAAGACTTTATTCAATATCAACACTGCTGTGACTGACTTGTACAATTATATATACCTAGAGACTGATCTCTGTGGTGTTCAATACAGTAGTTTGAATATGCAAGATAATGTAAAATACTTATAGGACGATCTTTGCCGTATCCAATATGGCAGATGAAAAATGCAACAAAATGAAGTATTTACATAACAATTCTTGTTGTCTGATATAACAGTATAAATATGAAATTATGATGGATGTGTTTGAAATAGGATCACTGTGGTATCCGATATAACAATCTGAACTTACAAGATGATCTCTATAATCACTTATAGTGATTGAATGTTATGATTTATATGATGATTGCCTTCCACGATCGAATTTCTGTTTCTGATACAATCCTTCCACACATGCAATCTGTATATTGCTGTTTATAATATATGCACTTTATACTTGCAAATGTTGCTGTTTCTGATCTGTATGGTTTATGCTTCAGCCAAAAATAGCCAATATGGCCAGCACTCAATATGAGCAGATCCAATATGGATAAATAAATAAGATACAATGCTCCGATGATGCCTTGAGTGGACAAGTAGATTGTCTTTATACACTTGCATTTGAGGAATGAAATGGCATGAGAATGGGATGCGTCTTATCTCTTGATTAAAATCATTATTTAATGGCGCTTCTTCAGTTATGATTTGTTATCTCATAACCGCTTGTTAACACTTAACATATTCCTTGTAAAATGACAATTACTGTTTGTTAAGTCAACTTTACACTTGGTCGGTTACTTACTAATCGGTCTTGTAATTCGCTTATAGTGGAGTCAATATGCCATCTGGGAGGAGGATATATTGGTCATGATCGATCTCTCTTAATAGATCGATACCATTGTGTTGTTATGGCTGAAGATGCCTGTCCATGCTAAGTTGATGTATTGAATTCCCAATAGACTTAAAATTGATCAAATCGATCTCTATTATGGATACTCAACCAATGATGATCGGTTGCTTTATGATTAATGGAATCAATATTATAAGTTGATCTGCTCATGACTCTTTCATGTTGTTGATTATCTTTTCTCTGATCCGATTTGGCAATCCGGTATTTCATAATATTGCTCCTTGTATTTAGGAGTACTCCTGTCTAGATTTAGATATCCACATAATTAATGTTCTTGCCATCTCATGGAATCCTTGTTTACTAATTCTTTTTCTTAACAATAAACAAGTCAATAATAAGATAGTCTTTGTAGTCATTGATATTTGTTCTTCATTTATTAATTGTATCTTCATTACTGATATCCATAATTATTGTGCCACTGTGATACATCATCATGCTTGATTATTGGTCTATATTAGTCATACTCATGCTTTTTTTTTATTTTTATCATTCTTAACTTTCCAAATTTGGAGGGCTTCAAGGGACCAACCTTTGGATGGAGACATTACAACCATCTTTGCAAGAGACTTCACTTTACGGGGGGGGGGGGTGGCTGCATAGTCTCTATTCTTCTTCTCTGTTCAAGGGGTGGGGCGGAGGGGAACTTTTTCCTCACACGAGGATTTGTCCTCATTATTCTTTTTTGCGAGCATTTTGGATTTTCTCTCTTTCAAGGAGTTTTGTCTTACTAGGTTTTGTCTTTTTCTTCATTTCAAGAGATTGCATTGTAAATGGTTACCTTACATGGCCTGCTAACCAAGACCAATTTTTGCAACCTTGCATTATTGCACCTTCTACATTCTCCCTAAGTTGCACTTTAGGATGGGCATTGGTGTGTAGTGTTTTACCTAGCTAATTCATCACCTAGGTTCTATTCACACTTGTTAATTAAGTTTACTTAGTGTAGACATAGGATAGTTTACTTAGTGTAGACTTAGGATAGTTTTCCCCACTTGTGGACTAATTAAGAGAAATTTGGCTAAGTACCAAATTAGGAATTTATCCCTATGGGGATCAAATTTCCCCACTTGGGTGAACGAAAAACAATGAAAAAAAATCCCAATGGAGTTCAGATTTCCCCCTTTGGAGAGGGTAAAAAGTGGACTTACAAAATAAATGCAATCCGTATATGGATCAATTTTCCCTTTGGAGGCTTAAAATTGAAATTAATTAAATAAAAGGGGAAATAATTTAATTATGGTTGCATGAGTTTCTAGGTGGCTTGTTTTAGTCCCACATTGCTTGTGTAGGTGAAACTTCAACCCAAATCTACTTTAAAAGAGCATGCAACAGTCATTTGAGAATACAAAGAATTGACTTTTAGTGGTCAAAGGTGGTGAACAAAAAAGTTAGAAGGTTAAGAAGAAGGCGCCCAGCCAAAAGAAGGCTGAAATTAGACCCAAGGAAATGAGGCATCAACCAATACCGTGAAAGCTGATATGTCTGATTGCTGATGTAAAACCAGAAAAATTTTCCAGCCTCCGACAAAGAAATTTACAAGGTGAATTGGTAAAGACCAAGTCTATTCAGATTTTAATCTGAAAATTTTCTCCATGGGGGGCGATTTTTGCAAAACTCCATGAATTTTCCTCATTCACCAAACTTCATCAAATCTGATTGCAGGGGTTTACGCAAAGGAAAAGGTTGAGTTTCATGTCCATCTTAGTGGATTCAAAGGGCTGTTAGTGTATGTCCTCAGACCAAAATCTGAGAATTTTTCCATATGGGGCGATTTTTCATAGAAAATTCACAAGCCCCTAAATCATTACAAACTTGGCTGCAGATGATAACAAGGTTAAAATCTAGTTTTGGGGACTGATCTGAGGCATCAAGGGGGCAGAAATTTGTAAGTTATCAGACTAAGTCTGAAAATTTCACCATGAAGATAATTTTTTGTGAAGAAATTCTGAGTTTATCTTATGCCCTCAAGTCTAATGGATCCTTAGTCCAGATTTATTGGAGAGTTTTGAAGCCCATTCCAAGGCCAAGAGATGTTTGAAACAGCATTTGTCTTCAGACTAAAAACTAAAAATACCTAGACGGGTGATTTTTTCAAAAATCCCCATAATTCACCATCTTATCAAATCATTATAAAGGTTGTTGCTGAGTGTTTGGAGATTATTCTTGCACAAAAAACACCTAGTTTGAAGGTCAAATTCATTCGGAAAAGGGATATGGTGGAAGGCAAAGGGATAGTGGCAAGGAACGGTTGCAAGAAAAGCTGTCAAAAGGATTACATCTTTTATCCTAGAAGATGGTGGGTTGTGATGTCTCAGCCTAAATGCTGTGGTGGTGTGGATTCCCACTGGGCGTGTACACAGGGCTGGGACCCACCCACAATCGGGCAACCACGTCTCCACGAGAGGGCTGGCTTATGCTGGCACTCTGGTGGGACGAAAACCCCTCTTAATGTCGGTGGGCGCCATTCACCTTCAATCTAGGATTTTGGCGTAGTGGTTGCCTTGCTTGGTATCAAAGACAAAGTCTTGAGATCGAGCCATGCGGAGCATGGTGGGTTGTTATGTCCCAACCTAAATGTTGTGGTGGTGTGGATTTCCGTTGGGCATGTACCTAGGGTTAGGATCCACCCACAATCAAGCAGCCACGTGTCGACGAGGGGGTTGGTTTGCACTGACAGGATGGTGGGACGAAAACCCCACTCTTAACACCGGTGGGCACCATTCACCATCACTCTAAGCTTTTAGCGTAATGGTTGCCTTGCTTGGTACTAGAGCCAAAGTCTCGAGGTCGAGCCCTGCGAAGCGTGGTGGGTTGTGATGTCCCAACCTAAATGTTGCGGTGGTGTGAATTCCCACTGGGTGTGTACCCAAGGCTAGGACCCACCCACAATCGGGCAGCTACGTGTCCACGAGGGGGCTAGCTTGTGCTAGCACTCTAGTGGGACGAAAACCCCACTTTTAATGCCAGTAGGCACCATTCACCATCAAACCAAGCTTTTGGGGTAGTGGTTACTTTGCTTGTGATGTCCTAGCCTAAGTGTTGCGGTGGTGTGGATTCCCGTTGGGCGTGTACCTAGGGCTAGGACCCACCGACAATTGGCCAACCATATGTCCACAAGGGGGCTAGCCTACGCTAGCACTTTCGTGGGGCGGAAACCCCATTCTTAATGCTGGTGGGTGCCATTCACCATTAGTCCGGGTTTTTGGCATAGTGGTTGCCTTGCTTGGTATCAAAGTTGAGGTCATGAGGTTGAGCCCTGCGGAGTGAGGTGGTATGTGATGTCCCAACCTAAATGTTGTGGTTATGTGGATTCCCGATGGGCGTGTACCCAGTGTTGGAACCCACCCACAATTGGCAAGCCATGTGTCCACGAGGGGGTTGGCTTGCGTTGGCACTCTGGTGGGACGGAAACCCCACTCTTAACACTGGTGTGCATCATTCACCATAAGTGCGGGTTTTTGGCATAGGGGTTGCCTTGCTAGATATCAGAGTTGAGGTCTTGAGATCGAACCCTGTGGAGTGTGGTGGGTTGTCCATCGGCATCAAGTGTGGGGTTTTTGTCCCAACAGAATGCCAACGAAGGCCAGCTCCCTCGTGGACACGTGGTTGCCCAATCGTGGGTGGGTCCCATCCCTGAGTACACGCCCAATGGGAATCCACACCACTGCAACATTAAGGATGGACATCAAAACCCACCATGCTCCACAAAACTCAACCTCAAGACCTCGGCTCTGATACCTAGCAAGGCAACCACTACGCCAAAAGCCCGAACTGATGGTGAATGGCACCCGCCAATGTTAAGAGTGGGGTTTCCCTCCCACCATAGTGCCAGCACAAGCCATCCCCCTCGTGGACACATGTTTACCCTATTGCAGGTGGATCCCAACCCTGGGTACACACCCAACGGGAATTCACATCGCCACAACATTTAGGCTAAGATATCATATATGATGACTAGGTAACTTCCTTATTTCTTATTGGTCCTCAAGCCATTGAATTTCTTCATTGGCTCATTTTGTGGTGCTTCTTTCTCATTTTCTATTTGTGGTTGCCCTAATTACGGTTTTCTATGGATTAGTATGGGCCATTGATTTTGTTTCAATCTCGGTCATTCATTGTAATTGGGGCTCCTTTATAAACCCCTACTCTCATTTGTAAAAGAAGATTGCTAGAGAATTGTTGCTAATATATTGCAAGATTTGCTCTACTATACATTGTTGTGTTGTGCATGGTGAATAATTGTGAACTTTTTTGGAGTATTGCATGGTGGTCTGCATTCCTCACTTATAATAAATTTAATATCAAGTATTTAGTTAGAATTTTCTTTAAGTTTGTTGAATAAGAGTAATTGTGAATGCATCCTTGCTTGGCTCGATCATAGAACAAACCACTAGCTGTTTACTAATTGTAATCTTTCCTTGCATTGTCAAATGGCATTATCATGAGCTTAACTTCAATCCTTACTTGCTCTTTGATTTGCATCCATAGATGGGATTAAGGAAATGGTATTGATTTGAACATCATTTGAACACACCTTAGAAGATTGTTCTAGGTGAGTGGAGTTGATGACAAGTCTGCATCTAGCAGAGTTGAGGATATTCATTCTTTCTTGCATCCTTAGGTAGAAGTGTAACTTAGATTCGTAATTTTAAATTCAGTTCGTAAGTTGGAAGTTAGAGGTTGAGATATATTTTCATTACACATTGTGAAGCCACAACATTTGTGAGTTAAGTTAATGCATGTGAGTGAACTAGTGTAAGTCCCCTTGTGATACCAACATATCACATTATTTTCATTGAGTGAGATTCCATCATTAAGAAGGAATCTTGCAGTCACCTTTATTATCTTACATTGCCATATCTAGCATAAGGGGTATCTTTATTCAAGAGAGGATTCAATATTCGGTGTTTCATCCTGAAACATGAGTGTTCTATCGTGCATGTTGTAAGGGTATAAAACTCACATCAACAGGTACATCTAGTATTATCTTGCGATGTCTACTATTTTTTTTCATTATGGATTCTAAATACTTGCTTTGTATATTTCTCTCTCATAAGAGGTATGTGAAAATGTATATTATTACCACATACTACTTTTCATTTGGTATCAAAGCCAAGTTGTCAAGTTCTGGAATGAGATCTTCCTAGTATTCGTAATCCTTGGTATAAGCAGAATCTTGTGCATAATTGAATTTATGGTCTTGTACAAAAAGAATAAAGGCACTTTCTGCTGCAAAGGTAGGAGCAGCGACTAAGGATAAACTCAAAGATTCAATAAGGCCATGCAACAAGGTCTCATGTCACCTTCTTCTAAGTTCTAACATAACATACTCTGGATGCATCACATGCTCATCATGCATTAAGGACCATGTCAAAAGAGATGATTCATCATTGGGATAGCTACTATGGTATGCCCAAACAACAAACACCAACCTTCCATATTGCTTTGCATTAAGTTTATGACTGAGTCGTGAGACAGATCTGAAGTTCTTTGTGGGACAGTCACATGACAACTCTGATTCATTCATATGATTTGTGTAAAAAAGCTTCCCTTTAGGTCTCTAATGCTAAAACAACACTTCAAGACTCATGAGCAACTTAGACACACACTTTTGAGGGATAGAACTTGTAGTTACTTAACTTGGTGAAGGTCTGTCCTAAAATCAGGACTGACTTCTTTGTGATCAACAGTGCTTTTACACTTCAAGGACTCAACTTTGAGAAATGGATCATCCAAGACACAACATGTGACTTTCACTAAATGGACACAATCATGCATGAACCTAATGCATTGTGGCAAATTGACAAGGTATGGAAATAGGACTGAGACTGTGACTAAACAGTGAACAAAGACAGTCACAACTTTGTTAACAAGTATCCAATGCAAACACCAACATCTTTTACTGTGCTTAAGCTCTAAGGGACCTTGACCAACCTAAGAACACATGACAAAAGCATGCAACGTTGTTCCAATATCCTAGCAATGACTTACAACTACTTTTACTGATCTGCTACAGTGACAGAGATAACATGGGATAGTCAAGCAGAGTAACGAGAATCGCCATGAAATCGCCTGAATCGCCGGTTTAGCGATTCGATTCGGGCCTAGCTTTTTTTTTTGAATCACTGAACCAGATCGGCGATTTCATCCCCATGAATCGCTTGAATCGCCTGGATGAATCGCAAAAAATCTGCCGCGCGGCTTGAGAAAAGGTCAAGTCAAATTTTAAAAAAAAACACATCTTTTTTTAATGTTTTTTTTGTCTTTTCTCTTTGTTTTAACCCTAAAGGACCTTCTAATTGTTTAGCATCAGTAGAAGAGAGGAAAAGTGAGAGAATACAAGAAACGAAAAACCACAGGTTTGCAACCAGCAAGAAGGAAGAGCACCAAAGAGATCAAATTTCCATTTGGGGAGGCCATAAGATTGCATTGGGAGCATTAAGGAGTCAATAGCAACACTCCTCAACTTATTTGCAAGAATTAAGTGTTGATTTTTTTTTGTATGTTAGTGTATTATTCATTTTTTGTTAAATTTTTTTAGTTTTCATTTGCAAATCTTGAATGTTTTTTAGTTTTACTAAATTGCAAAGTAGGCTTTGCTGTTTTGTTTATTAGTTTGAAACTTTGAGGTTTTACTAGAATTTTCTTATTGCAGCAGCCTTAACTTTAATTTTCCACAATGGGTAAAAAAGATGAATGTTGGAAATATACTAAAGACTTTCCTGGAAGAACACAATTTCAAAGGAAATGTATGCTTTGTAAAGATATAACTTCTAGTGGCATTTATAGATTCAAATACCACATTGCTGGTATACCTAGACATGATATTACACTTTGCACTCAACAAACTACTGAGGCAAAACAAACTTGTTTAGTGGCATTAGAAAAATATGAACAAGAGAAATTAAATAAGAAAAGGCAACTTGAAGGGTTATGGGCTATTGGCTCCCATGCTCCTGCAGCCGCATCCACATCTGCATCTGTAGGTTGTGTTGGAGAGGGTTCTTCCAGGCCTCCTTTTCATCCTAGTGCTAGTGCTGATGCTAGTGCTAGTCGTTCTTATACTGAGATTGAGTCAAGCTTATTGCCGCCCAAAGTACGGAAGAATAGATTGGATAGTTACTTTGTGCTCCGCACTAATCCTGGCTCACAACCCACACTTGAGGGCATGCGTTTGAACAAGGAGATTCATGATGCTGCCAGAAAATAAATTTGCAAATTTTGGTAATTTTGCAACATTCCATTTATTGCAGCCAGGTAATTGATTATTTTTTATTTGTTTTCTTTAAGTTTAAAGTAAAATTTTAATTATATCTACTTGTTTAATCATAGATTCACTTTACATAATGATTTGTCATCTAAATTTCTAATCATAATCTATTTGTGATAGAGCTCCTTATTGGCAAAACATGATAGATGTGGTTGCTATTTGTGGTTTGGGGTTTAAAGCCCCAACTAAGGCTGAGTTGAGTGGATACCTCTTAGATGAAATGGTAGAGTATATGAAGGTTGAGCTTGAGGACCACCGAAAGGAGTGGACCCAAATGGGTTGCACCATCATGACTGATGGTCGGACGGATAGGAGGAATAGAACATTCCTCAATTTTCTTGTTTCCTGTGTAGGTGATTGATCATTTTACTTTTCTACATACATTGTGGATTGTGAATCGTGATTGAATAATTTAAATTTTGATTTGTTGATGATCCATGATAATTCATTGTTTTTTAGGATATACCATGTTCCTCAAATCTACTGATGCTTCCGCTCATATCACAAACACCGCATACTTATGTGAGGTTATTGAGGAAGTCATAGCAAAGGTGGGGGAAGAAAATGTGGTGCAGGTGGTGACAGATAATGCAGCAAGTTATGTTGCTGCAAGTAAACTTTTAACTTTTCAAGTTTTGAAAATAAATTTATTTGAACATTTATAATTCTAACTTTCCTAACATGTTTAAGTTTATAATTAATTTAAATTGTTGTAGGTAAACTTTTGATGGAGAGGCACCCCACCATATTTTGGTCTCCTTGTGTGGCAGATTGCCTTGACCTCATGTTGGAGGAAATTGGCAAGCTTGAGTAGGTCAAATCATGTGTAGAAAGGGCCAAGAATATATGCAAGTTTATCTGCAATCATGCATTCGTTCTTAGCACAATGAAGGACTACACAGGAGGCATGGAGTTAGCTCGTCCGGGCATCACGAGGTTTGCTTCGAATTTCATCACATTGCAGTCCTTGTTGACATCAAGAACAGAATTGAGGAGCATCTTTGTTGGGCAAGAGTGGACTACATCTTCCTATGCTACGACCACTGTAGGGGTAGATGTGGCGAATTGCATCTTTGTTGAGGATGGTTTTTGGAAACCTACTAAACAAAATCCTTGAGGTAAATTTCTTACATTTTAACATTTAGTATGTATTATTCAATTGTTTAATGATTTAGTTTTACTTTTAGTTTTATATTTAAGTTTTGACTCAAATGTTTTATTCACATTATATGCAGATCACTGGGCCCCTCTTATCTCTCCTACGAACTGCTGATGGGTAGAAGCCCTCTATGGGCTACATATATGAGGGCATGGATAGGGCCAAGAAGGCCATTAGAGCCCAGTATGCAGGAGTGCAGGGTAAGTATGCCCCTATTTGAGAGATCATTGATAGGAGATGGCAGAATCAGCTCCACCGACCCATCCACGCAACAACTTATTATCTGAATCCAGCATTTCATTTCCATCCTGACTTCAAGGTGGATGAGGAGGTTCTCACCGGCCTATATACAGTGATCCAGAGGTTGAGTAGTGATGAGGATAGCACAACTGCAACCATTGAGCTAGACAAATTCAATAATAAATAAGGGCCAATTTTCTCTAGCAGGATGGCCATAGATACTCAGAACACAATACAGCCAGGTAAAAATAATATATTCTTGAATCTTAAGTTTATGGCTTATAAGTTGTGCATTTTAATTTTTGATTTTGTAATTTTAAAGTTAATTTTGTAAATGAGACTAATTGTTTTTGTTTTCCCTTATTTTAGATAGATGGTGGCAAATGTTTGGGCCCACAACCCCAAAACTTCAGAAAATTGTCATCCGTATTCTGAGTCAGCCAAGCAGCACTTCTGGATGTGAGCGCAGTTGGTCCATGTTCGAGCATATCCACTCGAAGAGGTGAAATAGGTTGTCTGTGCAGAGGTTGAATAATCTTGTCTTTGTTCATTACAACCTCCGTCTAAGGATCAGACAGATTTTGGGCACTGACTCCTCTCCGATCATTTTGGAGGAGATTGATCCAGAATCAGAGTGGCTCACTGAGGCTGTGGATCCGTTCTTCACTGAGGCAAACCATGAGTGGGTTGACCAAGTAGATAGAGACGCTGAGGTTGTGGCCATGGCAGAGGAGGTCGTTAGAGCATGTTCAGGCACTGGCAGATCCACACGCGCATGCACAGACACAGGCCCTAGTGATGTTGTTTGTGAGCTCATCTTACATGTGCGGGCTATGGCTCAACAGTCCTCTAGGTCCTACCGTAGATGACTTTGTAGAAGGCAAACAGGATACTCAGAGGTTGAGGCTGAGGCTGTGGCCGAGCTTGAGGATGATGACAAGGCTTGAACTAGAGCCTTGTTTTTTCATTTTGTTTACAAATACTGATAGACATACATTTCATGGATCTTCATCTTACATACATTCTATGATTTGACTCATTATGATCCTATGATTTCTATTTACTTCAGCTACAATTTACATTTTATGTGTAACGTATGTCATGGATTTATCATTTATGTTCCTTGTTTATGTATGTTAGCTTCTATTTGATGATGTTATAGTGTGTTTAAGTTATATTCAATAAAGGGTGCATGAAATAAGTTTTCAATTGTTAAAATCTCTAAATTTCAAGGGTTTTTTAAATTTGCCGATTCGTGGCTGATTCGCAATTCAATTCGGCCTTGCCGATTCTTATCCGATTCCAATTCTCGTTACTCTGTAGTCAAGTCACTATGAAAGGCAACCAATACAAGTGAGATACAATCATTTTTGTCTGTGGTTTCAACAGGACTCCCAATCCATCATGAATCTACATCAAATGCAGCCAATGAAGTAGTACAACTAAACAATGAATCTACTGCTGCTATGACTGACAGTTGATTCTTCATTGACAGTCTGATAATGGCGATTTGTCCTTGAATAAAATGGACCTTCAAGCATTTTCGTTGCATGATTAGGATCCTAACACCCTTCCTAACTCCTCTCAAGCCTTACTTTCTTTCAACCTGCCAACCTTTCATTCATGCAATCATCAAAACAATAAACCTGTCTGATACATAGAGATATCAGAACTTCATGCTTCCAAACTCCTGTCAAACGTGTATGGCTCCCTGCAAGCTTAGCTTAGGATAAGAAAGAACATATTAAAACTGATATATAATACAAACTTTGGCATCCAAAAACTGAGATAAAGAAAAGTTTTACATTTTGTTTGTTCTCGGGTTACCCAACGTAGGGTTTTATGCCTTTTTTACAAAAACCACTATATCTCTACAAAATCAGAATGAAAACTGACAAAATTCGATTCAAAATGGAGTGGACTGAATGCTCTTTCATTCCCAATCACTGGAGTGTCATGAGAATGAAGGAAAAGTAGACAAAAAAAAACAAAAAGTTCAGACTGTAATGTTGAAATATGTAGGAAAATCAGAGTGTTTTCATTGCCAAAATGGCTTATTTAAAGTAAATAGAGATTGAAAGTAGCTGATCCACATTTTTGGGATGACTTTTCAACTTCCTATTACAAGCTTTTTCAAAAAAAATTTCAAAAAACTCACTTTTACAACTTTGCTAATTTGAGCCATTTTTGCATTTAGAAACCTAAAAAACTTGCAACTTTGGAAAATGCTTGGAAATGGTCTAAACTGACCTTATAACACATTATTAGACTAAAACCTGAATTATCGGGTTTGCACCCTACACCCTCGAACCGGGTCCAGGTGCACATCAGGTCCAGGTCCTCATAATGGTTCATGTCGGGTCTGGGCAGGGTCTGTACTTGGACTTGTGGGTCCGTCTAGGTCCAAACCGCCATGGACCTGTGTGGACCCATAGGTCCAAGTATGGACCCTGTCCAGACCCTATGCGAACCCGGGGGTAGCCAGCACGGACCTAGGAGGACCCCGCGAGGACCCGTGCCGACCGTCGGGGACCCGCGACAATTAAGTGAAAGGGTGCGGCCTAAACACATTAAAATGACATTTTTTTAATTATTTTTTTGTCCAAGCCCTTAAACGACCCTAATAAGGAGCCTCCAGACACATTTCATTTCGCATTTGCTTTCTCATTTGGCTCTCTCATTTTGCTCTCTCCATCTTGCAAGTTTGAAGTGAGGTGATTGTATTCGAAGGAGATCGATTGTGGAGTTGCAAATACCCTCCAAAGAGCAGATTTGAGTGTTTAAGGTATGCATTTCAACCATATTCTTTAGGTTTTTGATAGATTGTTTCAAGTTTTTGAAAAGTTATAAAAAAATTTCAAGTATTTGCAGAAGTTTTGAAGTTTTTTTTTTTCCATTTTTTTTATCGATTGCAACAATGAGTAGTCAAAGCTCACTGGGTGGGTCTCAAAATTTTAAAATTGATAAAGGGTCTCCTCTATGGAAATATGCTACAAGAATTTCTCAATGTCTAGGAGGTCGGGGATTTGTATGGAAATGTAATTTTTGCAACTCGGAATATAGAAGCTCCTACTACCGAGTAAAACTTCATTTTATGGGCCCTGGGGGAAAAGGGATCAATATGTGTGAGGGTTCACCAGGGGGAGATAAGAAGGGGCTGCCATCTGGACAAATACCAGCATTCATTAAAGAACAAGATGCAGATAAATTAGTTGCAAAAGGAAAACAAAGTGGTTATACTTCTGGGAAAAAAAACCAATACCACAACCACCCACTCAAACAACCTCTAGACATCCTTTCTTGCCTATCCCTTCTAGAGTAGATGAAGATGTAGATGAACCACAAGTCACCACCCGCAACAGAGGCCCACTCGATCAAGCATTTCAAAATGAGTCGAGAGATATTGTTGATGAAAAAATTGCACATTGCCTCTATGTGAATGGTCTTCCATTCAACTTAGTGAGGTCACCATATTGGAGAGAGATGTAACAGCAATAAATAATGCACCTTCTTGTTACCAATGTCCTGGATTTGAAAAGGTGTGCACCACTTTATTGCATAAAGAGAAGAAAAATGTATAGGCCCAATTAAAACCAATTAGAGATTCTTGGGTTCAAATAGGTGTGTTTATTGTCTCTGATGGATGGAAAGACTGCGAAAACCGTCCCTTGATCAATGTTATTGCTATGTCCCCCAAGGGGGCAATGTTTTTGAAGGCGGTTGACTGTGAGGGGGAAGTAAAAGATGTAGAGTTTATTTTGCAGATTCTCATTGATTCCATAGAAGCAGTGGGTCCTAATAATGTTGTCCAAGTAATCATGGACAATGTAAAATTTTGCAGGACTGCAGGTGCTTTGGTAGAGGCTAGATATGAACACATCTTTTGGACACCATGCACTGTAGATTCACTTAATTTGGTGATGCAAAAAATTGGCACCCAAGTAGAATATGTGAAACAAATTTATGAGGGTGAGGAGATTCAAATGTTTGTGACAAACCACCATATGTCACAAGCAAGTTTTAGAAATTTCTCCAAATTGAAATTATTGAAGGTAAATTTTAAAATTTAATTTATTTAGTTTCATTTATCATTTTATGTCATGTTTTGCATAATTGAATTAAATATTTTTTTGTTGTTTACATATTTTAAATGTGTTACTAACTTAATGTTAACATGTTCTTAGGTGGTTGAAACACAATTGTCTTGAGATGACTTGTGAAGGTAAAGGAGGCATTGTCAAAGATGGTTATTAGCAACCAATGGGGCATTTGGAAGCAGTCCAATACAGCAAGGGCCCAAAAAGTGAAGGCAATGATACTAGATTATGATTGGTGGGGTCGTGTGGAGAATGTTTTGGAATTCACTGAGCCAATCATGTCAATGCTTCGCTTTGCTGACACTGATGAACAAGGCCTTGGGGATGTCTATGATTCCATGGACACGATGTTGGAGAAGATAAAAGTGGTAAGTTATAAATTTATAAAACATTCCTCTCTCATTGTTTATTGAGAGATATCTAAATTTTTAATTGACATAACTGACATTAAGATAACTTACATGAACATCATTTGATATCCCAAGTGATACAAAGAAACAAGAATGATCCTAAGGACACCTTTTATAAAAAGGTGGAAGCAATTATTCTCCAACACTTGAAGAAAATGACCACACCTCTTAACCTCCTCGCCTATGCTCTCTCTCCCAGATACTAAAGTGCACCGATACTCGCTATTCCTGCTAGAGTACGAACATATAAAGATGCTAAGGTTGCTAACAGGTACAAGGCGACACTTACCAGACTCTTTCGTGATCTAGAGGTGGGGGCAGCTGTTAGGAGAGAATTTGGATTTTCATCTCAGGAGAAGACTTTCTCCCTACAGCTATCAATGACCAAAGCAAAATGGATGCGATTACATGGTGGTACATGTATGGTCAAGATTTTTATGTACCTCCAACCTCTTGCCATTAAGATCCTCTCACAATTACGTTTTTAATTTTTCTTTCTTTTTTCTTTGGTCACTTGCATTGTAGAATTGAACACTTAACATTCTTCAATTTATCTTGTATTTTTTAATTTTTATTTTGTTTGTTTTCTCGCCAAGTTGCAAGCTCTTCTACCACTAAGCACAATTGGAGTACATACTCCTTTATCCACTTAGTGAAGCGTAACCGATTGGCTGCCAAAAGAGCTGAAGACTTGGTGTTTATTCACACCAATTTGAGCCTCGTGTCACGCAAGGATTCGAAATACAAGAGGGGGGCAGAGAAGTTGTGGGATGTAGCACCCGAGTCCGCTGACTCTGATTTGACCATTCAAGATCTTGCTAGAGCCACTATGCTTGATGTGGATGAAGATGATAACATCGCACTTGGTGCAAGTAGTGCTAGCGGAACCGGTTTGGGTGATAATGAGGATCTACTTGCAGTTGCAGAAAATCCTATTGACAATGATTTTTTTGATAATCCATTTGATGATTGATGAAAACTTTGATTGTTGACGAACATTAAACATTGAATCATGTTACAACTTTCAAACTTTCATGAACTATGTTTTAATTCAGTAATTCAATGTACTGATTTTCATTAGAATTGTGTTTTAATGTTTATCTTTGGCATTTGGCATTGATCAATGATCAAGCATCATACTATGAAATGATTTAGTTTTACACTTTTGTATATTTCTCTTATTTTTTGTATATATAATGCATATATATATATATACACGAACCATAATGAAAACAAAAATTCCTCGAACCCACGAACCGGGTTCGCGTACCCGAACCCCAACCGGTAACTTAGACTAAAACTAAACAAAATTTCTCAAAAATCACTTTTTGCCTATATGAGGCTAATCAGGACCTGTAGTGCCCTACACCACTTTCACGGTTACAGGTGTGTTTGCAAACTTGAGTTTATGCAAACCAAACATTTGATGGAGATTTGGCAAGTTTTTTTCTTTGGACTATTTTGACAAGGGGTTTGCAAATGAGCTTTTGTTGGTAAACCCTTGGATAAAACCAGACCTCACAATTAAATGCAACAGATTAAAAATTAATGAACAGATATAACACACTACATATTTTGGAGTCAATTTTATTTGGCATTTTTCAGGTCATTAAGAAATAATTGATTGTCGACAGTTGTACAATCATATGGGATCCATGAGGCCATATGGGAATCAAATTAAACATCTACAATAGAGTACACTAGACAAATATGCAAGGAATATTTTGCAGGTTATTTCAAGTACGAAGTTGTCAAATAAATAATTTAACAAAGTGTTTGTGGAGCCACAAAGGTATGGCAATGTTGGCGGTTGCAAATTGATGTCAACAAAGCAATAGGTCTATTATGATGTTGGCAACATGGAACAGCTATGGGGACTAGTGGTGGGAGAGTTGTATTGGATTGGATTAGTATGCCAGTTTGCATATCATTGTGGATGTTCTTAGATATAAGATAATATTGATGATAATTGTTACACCTTCTATAGAGTGCTATTGGTAAACTTTTGGATGTCTTAGTTGATTTCAGATTTGACATTACCCATGCTTTGAGAGTTTTAGGTTGTACGTGCGTTCTTTCTTGGATGTTCTCATTATATTGTGGTGTTGTCCAATCGACAATAGCCTCCCACCCACCCCCCAGCCCAAGGGAAAAGGTCGCTGGGGCAGAAGCTAGCACTAGATGAAGTTAATCTGGTTCCAGCAGGTAGATCCCTTGGCAAAGGCACCATCCATGGTTGATCAAGTGACGAAGGGAAAGACAGTTGTTGACCAGGTTAATTCATCATTGTTTTGAAGGTCTTGAATTTTTTTATTACATGCTTATGTGTTGTTACTTTGGAGTACACACACACACACGTGTGTGTGTGTATGTGTGTTTGTGTATAAATATGGGAACTTGTGGTCATATATTGAGTTGAATATCTTGATGGCATAAGATCTACCAATCATGACGAGTATACTTTGATTTTGAGTTATGGTTAGTTGGATGTATTAGCAACTAGTTGTGGTGGCCATTCCACAATGGTGATGACTAAAATCTTGCTATTTACTTATTGTATTTGTTACTATTGGATTTAGTGTTTGTGTTTGGACATCAAGTTGAGAACAGTAGCATGCATCTATGTGACAGTTCTTGTGGCATCTCTTTCGATTGGATCTTATCCTTTGTGCATTGGCATGATGGAAGATGAGAGGATTCATGTTTAAATAGTTGTCACCTTGGTTATTGTTGTAAGTATCTTGACGAAGCACACAGAGCATTTGGATGCTTTGATGTACATGTTGGATATAGGGATTGCTCCCTTGATAATTGAGTTTAGTTTTGACCCCTTATGCAATGTATACAACAAGTGGGGTAATGTTGGCAAACATGTGTTGAACACCTTGATTAATGCTAATAAAACAATTAATATGTGTTTGTAGTCCACCTAGGTAATCTAAGGGCATGCATTAGGTTAGACATTTTTAGAGACACTTTGTATATTGTATGTACCAACTGGGAAAAATTAGTATCAATTGGGAGAACTTAGTACCAAAAGTAGATGAGGGGGAGGCCCATCATTTACGTAAATACCACTTAATGGTTTTGTATAAACTTGTTTATTTAGCAGCAATTACATAAATAGTTGTTAAGGGTGGCTTTAATAATTTTAGCCTTGTTGGCTAAGTTTGGATTGAGCATCTTTTGCATATGTGAGGAGAGGAGACATGGATTAAGATGTGTTGTTACATCATTTTCTTGTCCACATCAAGTGCAATTTGCGAGTTTAACACTTGAAAAGCCTTACATGAAGACTCAATGATCGTATTGTAACCCTTTTCATGTATTGTTATCTCTTTCATGGAGATAACAAATTGAATGTCCGAGTATTTTTGAAGGCTTGGATTTTTCCTTTCAGAGAGTTTTCCCAAGGTACATCTAGTGTCATCTTGTGCTCTCTTTGTTATTCTTTTGCATTGTGGATTTTGCGTATTTTTCTTATGAAAGTTACGTCAAAATGTATTGTATTGCTCATAATTTCCTTCCAGGAACAATGATTTTTTGAATCTCAAGTCCAAGTCAAAACTTTGGGCTGTGAAGGTTCATCAAGTCTGAGATTTTGAACTTTTTTCAGATTTTATGTGGAAAGCCCTAGAAAGCAAACGAATAGCTCTTTCCAATATATGAGCTGTATTCTAAAGGGCATGTCCCAATTGAAATATATGTTTCTTAAAAATAGAGAAAACTTGTGCTCTATTGGTCAAGAATTGAAAAACCAAATTTTCAACAAGGATCTATGGTGGCCTAATGGCTAGTTTAGCTGGCTCACAGCCACGAGGTGATGCCTTAGCAGAAAACAAAGAACTGACTGCACTCAAAGCAGTCCTGAAATCCCTGAATGAAAGGGTTGAAGCTCTTTAATTGTGTTACATAAAGTCGGTTCAACATATCACAGACTCTCAAATTCAGCAGATGGAAGCAACTTAACCCTGCCAAGCTCCAGAACCAACTTGGTATTCGAGCAGGCCCAGTCTCTCATTAACACCCCTGCTTAGCAATCACCTAGTGATCAAGATACTGAGCCACTACTTCCTAGCCCACCTATTGTTCCAACTTCCAAGTAAAGATATTTTGAAATATCCCAAACTAGGATATTATTTCAAATCTGATATGGGTTTTCATTTCATTGTAAAATAACAACACGCAAACATGCAAAGAAAACGATATAGATTTCCAAGAAAATAAGCAATGACAAACACAAATCTATTAATAATGATTCTGATATAAAAAAAGCATGGCTATTACATCAAATATACTGTTGTTACAATGCTAGAGCGTGCATAAACTTTCCTCCAAAACTTGTTTCAAACAATGCAAATCTGCTCAATGATGAACCCTGAGTGAGCCCACCTCTCAAGTAGTGAGTACATCAATTTTTTTTAAATACAATTTAATATTTTATAGAAAATCTGAAAATATAATGACATTGAGTTTTCGAAACAAGAACAGTGATAAAGTATACTATCGAACATTAACTTTGAAGATTAAGTACATAAATTGAAATGTCATACAATCATGGTATCAAAGTTTCATACTAATTAGTGATTACATATTGAAATAAGCTTGATAAAGAGCAAGCTGATATGCAAACAAAAAATTGAAACAAAAATCAGAAATCTTAAGGTTGGGTACCCGGTACTTGGGTACGTGTACAAGTACTCAGTACACGTCCCAGGGTTATGGGTACGAGTACCCATGCAACGTAGATATATACGTAATTTTCAGGAGTGTTGCTCTCTCTAAGGAGATTAAGCACAGCTGCATCCTCTATGAGAAAAGAAATAGACAAGGCATTGGCAGTCTCTCTTTTCTTTGACAAAGTTGAAAGTAATTGATGTAAAAATGTAGTTAGAAAACATCAGGCATCAGTAACATGGCTAGTGGGAAGAAAAGTATTACAGCAGAGAGCGGCAGATAAAAAGTGCACTAAGATAGAGGAAGGAAATTAATTGAGAGTTATATGCAATGAGAAAAATAAGAAGGGACATGAGATCATTACAAAGACATTTGGATCAGGAAGAATGGTGGTAGACAGAAAGGGCAACAAGGGAAGAAAATGAAGACCCGGTTGTAGAAGGGGACTACAACAAAAGTGGAAAGAAGGCTCTTATGATCAAGGATTTGAACCAAACAGGCCAAGCTCAATTTTTCTCTCTATTTTGACAAAGGGAGTCCAGATATCTTTTTGTGTATAATCTCCAGTGTAGAGATTTTTTTGAAGGTTTATCCACTTATTATAATTAGAATGCTAGAAGCATAGAAAAAGAATATGCTCATATTGCAGAAGACATGTGCCAGGTTGGCCAATAGTGAGCTCTGTACTATCTTTAGTATTGTTATTGGTAAGGTGGTGGAGTTGATATTATTGTTCTCGTGAATCTTCACCAAATATATTTCCTGCAGAAGATTCTGCTATTTTGGGCCACAAATACCTTGGTTTTTCTCTCTTTTATGGCCGCATGTCCTACGTAACCCACGTATTACTGAACCAACAGAATTTATAAGAAGAAAATCCTATAGACAAAGTTTTTTCAAAAGTGCAACAAAATAGGTGGACCTACTTTATACAAACCTAATTGTACAAATAACGGTCTGTTTCATGCTGTAGAACACCCAACAGAGATGGCGTTGTTACCAACCTACTTGTGAACTCTACTAATAAAGTGCAAATAGTTAGAAATAAAATGAAGTGAATATAACAATAGCCATTGTTCATCAAATTAAACTGTTCAAAAATATAGCTGGGAAATAATTTACATAGGCGTTCATAGTGAACAACTTACCCAACATAGCTCTGACACAAATTTTCATCCAATGTTGCTTGAGCAATTAGCTTCTGAACTTGGAATTTAACTATCAATCCAGGCTCCACTTCACGTGTATCTCCAACACCAAGACCACTCCGATCAACTGAATACAAGGCTGCATTGAGTGGGACAGACCCAGCTGTACCCGATGGGAAATCGCGTCCAGTAAGCTTGTTGCTCATACGAGCCATAACTACCACAGCTCGTTCATTCAGAACTTCGTTTGCATCACCTAAGTGGTTTACTGCCTGCACATAACCAAATTAAATTTTTTAAAGTCAATTATGTGCAGGAAAGAACCTACAAATAAGCTTTGACTACAAGAGCCAATATTCATGCCTCCAAAAGTTCCCTTTCACGAACTCCTCGCTGATGCATATGGGGTGGTCCTGCCATTGACTCGTCACTATTTACTACTGGTTGAGCATGTGCACCAGCAAGATTTGACATATGAGGAACTTCATTGATGTTAAATAGACGCCAATTTATCAAAGGATCATGGACAAACGCCTGCACCCAGAAATGAGTAACTTAATACCAAAAAAATGCTGGCGTTATTTAAATCAATATGATGTTAAACTACCTCCATCATTGCCATAACACTGTCCTTATTTGACCTAAGGACCTGCATGACATTCTCGCAAGTTGATATAAAATTTCCTTCAATGCCACTGACCCCCATAGCTTTGACAAGCATTCTAGTTAACCTGAATGGCACCTGTTTGAAAACATTCAAAGATGCTATGAAGTCTATAAAGCTGACTAGAAGCAAATGTCAGAAGAAAAATCTTTACAAAGAGGTTCAAATGCCCAAAATACCTTTTCTGGATATTTTTCTCGATTCATGGAAGCTTCAAAGCAATCCCCAAAATCAATATGTATAATTTTTCCACTGAAACAAATTATAAAATAAAGTTACATATCTTCATAAACAAAGATAATCAGAAGTATGAACAAGTTTACTGCAGAAAATAACAAATCATATGTTTTAACACACAGCAAGAAAGAAACCTGAGGCGATGCAACATAAGATTGCTAGGATGTCGATCACCTAAACCCAAGAGATAGCCTACCTGAAAAACCAATAGAAATCTTATGGAAACTGTTAAACTTGTGAGTTTGAAACAACTTGGATATAAGGATGACAGGATAACACACACCATACTCATAACAGCCAAGCTGCGAGTATAATTTGTTCGACGATCAAGCCAAACTTCAGAAGTTCTACTTTTTAACCAGAGGACCTGTATGACAGTTAGCATATTAAATTGAAGTTACAACAATGTTAGCATACTAAAGTATCAGCGCAGAAAAATTTCGAAAAAAGATTAGAAAATCCTACATGTTATCCATTGTATGACAGAGGAAAAAAGAAATGTTAAGGTTAAAGTTCTACAAGTGCCAGCACACACTCAATCACCAATCTAGTTGATCACGTTTTTCTAACAACCATACTGCAAGCAGCTATACCATTAGTAGATCATATTGTCATACTACATTCTAGTTGTACATACTACAACCTGTAGCTGTATAATTTGTATGGAAGAGGTTTATAGTTGTACGACCTACAAAACAATTAATCTCTATTGTTGTATGACAAGCAAATTGCACAAACTCATCTATAATACGCCCTAGTACCATTGTATGATCTACTTTCATCGTTTCCATTGTACACCATAATTTCTTCTATGTTTTTAACACCATATGGTCTCTTTTAATGCCACCACCATGAGACTAGATTTTGTTGTTATCATATGACCAGATTTTGTGTTAAGATACAAAGTCACCACTGACACACATGCAACCATACAAATGCTTCTACAATCAAAGTTGTATGTCTTCAAAAGTGTGTTGTATGTCACTCATATGTTAAAAAATAATTTGAAGGTGACTCAATCGGACAATCTGGAAAGCCATCCGAATACACTGAAAAAGTGCATATAAAGATTGTGTTATGGCATGTTCATGCCATACTTTGTAGTGAGTTTAGCTTCATGTCTCATCTAAGAAGCAGTATGAAATAGTCAAAACGAGTCCCAAGTTCATTATTGTAACTAACAGGGAATTACATTCAGTCACTACTATATGAAGTTACCAGCATATTCAGCATAGTCATTATACATGAGTAGTTTCAAAAAATTACAAATTTCACTACAAGAACAAAAAGTAGCTGCAAAAGATAATTCTAGTAGAAGACTTTTTAATTCTGTTTGGTATTAATTCAGATTCATTGATAATGTTAAAAAAATGTACAAGCACATCATGGAATGATTATTCAATGAATGATCATTGATTTTAAATTTATAAATGTTATTATGTTGCTATGATGAATGTTACAATAATATATAATTCATGAATACGTTTGAAATATCAGATATATATATATATATATATAACCATTCCCTTATGTCCCCTGCCCCAGGAAAAAGAAAACGTTATGGAAACCCATTTCCCTGTCCTCCATCCTGGAAACTTGGGGTAGCATAGGTTAAAATGGAACATAACTGGATTCCAGTACAGTTACCATCCTCTTTTGCTAGCTCCAATGGGAAAATACTTGAAGCCCTATACTCTGTCAAGTATTGGTCCGCTATCTATATCTCATGTTGCAAACAACAATGGCAGCCCACCAATACTGAAATGAATGAATCATTACGTAATACCAAGATATCAATAGGATGGTGACTTCAATTTCTAAAATTGGTGCTCATTGTACTTATGTATCATGCATGATCCAGAATTTCTGTTTTCAGAATCACCCAGTATAAGTCACATGCTTCATCTCATGTCAAATTATTGGTGTATCAGATGGACAATGGGAGCAATGAACTGTTATTGTGCTTTCTCTTTATATTTTCAGTATCTTTTTTTGTTTATGTTATTTCTTAGAATCTCTTTTTATTTGTATTTGAAAAACAAAAAAATTTATTTTGCATATAATGTTATTGCTCATCATTCACTGTCCGTAAAATTCAGGAAAAAAATTTGCAGACACCAAACTCATCCACATATCCCCACATCCCTTATACTAGAAGAAACACTATGGAAACCTCAAATCATGAAATAACCTTCCAGCAAACACCCTTAACCATCAAAAAATGACTCTTCCAACTTTCCTCTTTGTAATGAAAGAAGACTGATTGCTCTTGCAAACTTCCAGGAATGACAAAGCATGATTTTGAAAATAAAATCAGGCTACGTTAATGTACGCTCCATTGTCCGTATAAGAAATATATGATATTGACATGATTATACTGTTTGAAATGTTGAGAATTCCAGGTTACCATCTTCCTAATGTGCTTCTTCTATCTTAAATCAATTTTGTCCTTAAATTTATAATGTATGCATGTTTACCCAAGTCACTTCATGAATTTCAAATACAACTTAAATGTTTACGTTTCAAGAAGGGTGCTTGTCCATATATACACCAACCTTAGCCAAATCATTGCCTTCTGTGTTCTGAAGTGCATGCTCAAAGACTTCAATCTTTGCTATTAACGGCAGATGCTCATAATCCGGAGCAAAGGCTAGCATCAGGCGATGTTCCAAATTCACAAATATCTGGTTGTAAATAGAAAGATATGTCAATAACAGGAATATCAAAATTTACATTGACATAACCAATAATCTTCTTACAGTAAACATATTTGGAATCAAAACAGAAAATGTTTTAATAGCTTCTGAAAAAATAGTTTGTGAGACTGGAATAACTTAGATACCTTCCTTGCTTCTCTATATTCACGAATGAGATAATGGAGGGTATCACAATTGGAAACCCAGCCTATTAGTCCACTATTTGGAGACAATGGTATCACCTCATAACGTTCAATAGAGAGATCTTTCTCTGCAGTTTGCCTTGAATTTGCCAACAAGGTGTTGACAAGACCGAATAACTGTTTCAAAAGAGAATCGTTTATTTGTTAATAATTGAAATTGTTTAAAGTTACAGACATTCCTACAGTGAGACTTTAAAAGATTAAAAACTACAGCCATAACAAATGACATGTAATTTAAGTCTGCATATTCAAGAATATTTGACAGCAATGCTAACAGAATTTACATCCTTCTCAGACCATCCAAATACTGATATCTATATGCTATCCTGTAGACTCTGGATATCCAAAAAGCCAGAAGTGTGATCCAATTGCAAATTGCTTAGAAAGAAAGAAACCTTGATTCCAAACAAGGTCACCACTTTTAAAATTAGGTAGATAACTGATTACAAACCTGCATGACACGCTCATCTTGCCGCAAATCTTCATGACCCTTAAGCAAAAAAGCATAATCATTACCATCACTTCCATGAATAGTCAGCCTTCGTGGTCGTTGCTTTGATGTTATGACAACAAGCTGCGGTGCAAAACCTGCTATAGTCACCACTGGAAACCCTGTATAGTTTCAAAAAAAAACCTATGATGAGTATTTGTAACTTTCAGGCTGAAAGCCATGCCTCATATCCTATAAGGAATATGGTAAGATATCTTGCAGATAAAAATTACCTGCACGATATGTTCCAGGTACTGCTAGTTCCAGATCACGAGCAGAGAGTAATTCTGGGGAAACATACTGCAACATCCATGCTAGTGAGTAAAGGGATAAGCATTTAGAAATCTAGGGAACACTTCTTATTGAATGAAACCAAAGAAACGCATCACCTGTAATTCTAACGTAGAAAGACTGCCAAGCTGCTTGTTTATACGTTTAAAAACATGATAATATAGATCCCAAGCCTGTAAAGTGAATAACAAATTAGATATTTTAGAACAACTTATATTCTCTACAAACGACTTGAGTTTCAAATACCTGAGTGAGTTCAGCTTCTTTCCCAGTTTTTCGATACTTCAAACAACAGTCGTGTGCCTCCTGCAATTCCCGTCCATATGCCTGTCAAAATAAAATATTATTGTTTATTAGCCATCAGGTATATGGAGAAGAGAAATATAAGTAAGAAAGAACGACAAAGATAAATAAGCAGAGCCAGAGAGAGAGAGAGAGAGAGAGATTATACAAGTTTACATGCATCCTTACACCAGTAATGAGCAATTCATGGTACACCGAACAATAGGAACAGAAAACTGCCTTAAGCCTGCTAGGATCTTTTAGTCCTAAACAAACCCAAAAAGCTAGATGTTTTGGACTAAAATTACATATAACTGGAAACCAATATTAAACAACAGTACTGGAGGTGCACTTGACAACATAAATATCATAGTTCAATGTGGACGTGTCCCCATTCAAAAATGGCATATTTCTGAAACGAGGAGAACTGCAGGCCATATAGATGGGGATAAGAAACTCCCTCCCCCCTCAAACCATGGAGGGAATGTTTCCAAAAAAAAATTGCCACTATTGGCAATACCGAGGATGCTAGAAAGTCCCTAGTAGAAGCCTCTGAACCATTTTAAAAGACTCCAAGAAGTCTCTGCTATCGAAACATGACCCAAAAATTGTGAAAACTAATTTACTAACAGTATCACTAACTCAAAATTGTTAATGGCTCCACACCCAAAAACCTCTTAAAAACTATAAATATACGTGCCCACCTTCAATTAAAATCACCACCAACACTTTTTCATTACATTGAAAGAGAGGAAGGGGAAGACAGAGACTACAACCAAGCATTAAAAGAAATCACCAAACCTTCAATGTTAGACTCACCAAATTTTGAAATTTCTAATCTTCTTTTGGTATTTGCATTCTAATTTCTAAATCAGAAATCAAATGTTATTTTCTTTTGTTTTCAGTGTAAATTTTAAATATTTGACATATTACTTGTACATGCATATTACAAATTATTTGTATGGGTTTCAAATTATTAGATGTTGTTTTTTAGGGTTGTTTACTGATACTTTTACTAATTAGGGTTTTATAAGAGCTGTTTAATGGTGTTTATTAATTGAAACATTCTGGGAAAAAAATTAGTTTCTTTTAAAAGTTTATTTGTGAGTCTGGATAATTCTATAGCTGATTTTCAGTTGATTTTTTGAGTATCCTTTGTCTACACCTCATTCAATATGAAGCAGTGTTACCCGGGGATGCATTCCCGGCAAAAATTGATGGGGACGCATTTCCAGGACATCTCGGAAACTCAAACCTTTCCCTTGGCTGTCCCATTAAATTAATGTTTCACTTTTGATAATTTGTTTGATCTCCACTCCCACGTGAACTCTAAAGTTAAATTATTTAACACAAACAATATATGTTAAGGTTCTATAGTTTATATAAGCATGCCTTACCCATGTTTTTATATGAATAGTTAAAATTTTCCTATATATTTTAAATTTTCCCTATTTTTTATATAGCGTTTCCCACTGCCTTCCCCAGCTCCGAGGAAAAAAAATCCATCCTGGAAACCCGTTAACCTGTACCCCCAGCCCCCGTCCCGAAAACCTGGGGTAACATAGATCTGAGAAAAAAGCAGAAATAAAATAAAAATCAGAGATTCCTCTTTTAATTTGATTTTCAAAGTTCAACATTGAAGTTTCTTAACTATTAGTATCTAATATTCAGTTTAACTTTTTTTATTTTATTAGGATTAGATCTTGTGTCTCTACTTCTTCATTTCATGCAACTTAAAGTAACCAAAGCACAAGTGAAATCCTCATTTGACAACTTTTGAAGAACAAGGATTCAAATTTATGTATCTTTTGCTTCTACACTTTGTGTGACCTAAAGTACGAAAAACAATACATGTCAGGAGACCCTACGTTAAGTATATGCACTGAATTTGAAGTTTTTGAATCATAAAATACATTTCTTGCATAAACTATGAGTTCTCATAGCACTAGTGACAATGAGAGGGATGGGAACACAAACACCACAAAAAAATTGAGAATCAGAGTATTGATGTGAGGGAAAGAAAGCCAGCTAGTTTCTTGGGAGTGCTCATTCCAATTTCCCTTCCAAATTGTTGAAAGATTTTGCCAAGGGTCCCTTCAATAAGAAAGCCCCTTTAAAACAAAATTGTGTCCAAAATATAATCAAATAAATCTATTAACTTACGGAGCACCATACCATGTAAATGTCATTTTGGTGGCCTTGAATCCCAAGGAAGCATGCCATCCTAGTCAAAAGCATTGGGCCATGTTATAACTTGTTACTTAAACAGTGAACAGAGATATACAGATTGCTTGGTACTAGTTAAGAGCGTGACACACCAACTCCTACTCTTTCAATGAGGGACAACAGTCCTGGTCATAAGGCCCCTTTGAAACAATTTGCGACCAAAATAAAATCAAATGAATCTACTAATTTTGGACATATTAGCCTATAGGTATATCACTACAATGGCCTTGAATTACAAATCACAATTACCAGAGTCAAAGTGCATCTCCTTCGCATCCTAGTAAAAAGTGATTGGCCATGTGCTGTGTTGTTACTTAAACGAAATGCAGTTATACATAGATTGTTTGGTAATGGTGAAGAGAAAGACGCAACACCTAATATTATGCAAATAAAGACTATTGGCACTTGCCAACAGCCACAGGTTCATATTTTTCTACCTCATGCAATAGAGCCTAAGGGGAAATGTTGCATGACAAGTTCTCCCAACTTGGTGCCAAAGATGTTTAATATTCAGATGATAGATAAGGTAGATTATCAGCATTCCATTCCACATTACTCATTCTCTTTATTATAAGGAGGCTACAACTAAGGTGTAAGAGTATGATCTTACTATGTGAGATTAGAGGAACCAAAACTTACAGCCGCATACTTAAACAGAACTATTCCAAAAATAAAATGGATCAAGTGGATTTAACATTGTCAATCTCTTGGAGAAGCTGCTTAAGTTACACGAACCATTGCAACAATGGTCATGATACAAGAATAGAATTGGTCCTGACCTATTTCTAACTCAAAGAAAATCAAGAGTGATCATTTTTCAGTTGATGTCAAATTCATTTTCTCAATCATATATTAAATATCAAATGGCATAAAATATGAAGGCTCTAATGTTCTGAACCTTGGAGAGGGATATGAGAGCTTGATAGCATGCTTGGCCAAATAACTGTTGTGGAGGAAGACCACACATTGCAGTTCTATGATGAATGCATTCAATAGAATTGGTAGAACCTCCACACCACGTTGCACTGCATTGAACATGAAGTGTATGTGCAACGGCTAGTAGGGTGGCCCCTATGGTAGTTAATGCAGTGAAGACGAGCTTCATGAATGTAAACTGGAAGAGTATGGTGTTGAAGATTCCACAAATGCTTGTACTGGCTAGACTAAATTTTCCACACTTGAGGGAATCTAGAAGAGTCGAAGTTGGATGAAGAGACTATCGCACAACGGAGACCAAATACCACAGCGTGCTTTATATCAACCTCATTAGTTGACTACCACAATAGCAATTCAACTCTTGTCCCTAGTTTCTAATTTTTCAGACATTTTAAGGGATTGTCTACATACATATAGATTCATACAGTTTACAGAGAAACAAACTTACCTCTAGGAAGGCAGCGATGCTTGTAGCTATCATAGCACCTTTTGTCAGATTGATAGCAAAAATACTTACAAGGAAATTATGGCAAAATGAAGTGACATAGAGCTCGAGACACCTACGCAGGGTGATGATGATAAAAAACAAACAAGGTTGCTTTGCATGCAACTGGATAAGCTTGAACTGAATGGCTCCAATATTTACAATGATGATGTGATTGCAATGACCTTCGGGAATAATGATTACAGATATTAGCCATTTGTATTTCAATTTTCACTGTAATCATCATATTGAAATTTTGAATATAATTAATTAATGATATATTTGATATTTAAAATTTCAATGCATTATGTTTAGTAGTTTCTAGTTTCAATTATTGTTTCTTATACATCCTTTATAGCTAAATTTTCATTACTATATTATACTAGCATTGTCGTCCCTAAGCTGGGGTTCTTTGAAAGATCCCCTTCCAATACTGTTCTGATTTTTCTGAGTTTCAACTAGCTGCTTGGAGTTATTTTGTGAAATTTCTGATGGTTTTTTATTGCTCTTTGTTTTCAAAAGGTTAGTTAAGGTTTAGGCTTGTTTCAATGCCAACGAAAGAATGATTTTGAATGCAAAATGCAATGAAATATTTGACTGAAACAATTTCAGAATTCTAATTTATGTGACAGCAAAGCAATAATTTAAAATTTAAGAGATTTATCCCATCAAAATGGCAAGTAGCATACTAGGAGTTCAACGCTAAGCCTGGAAGTGAGTGTTTTATTGACGGATCTGGTAAAAGTTGCAATATAGGCACCTCTAGGAAGTCTCAACACCACCAATGTGGTTTATTTGCATCTACTATAATTAGTAAAAACAATTATTACCATAGTTACACCGCCATCAAGGACGGAGGGACAGGTTTCCAGGACAAGGGGACAAAGCGGCCTCAATTTGGGAATGGCGGTCTATATACTATATACTATACATATGGTACTTAAAATGCTAGTTATGAAAAGATGTATAAGACTATTAAGAAGTAAAATACTAAATAGAGTAGCGTAATATCAAAACAAGTACAAAATGTCAAAATGTAGAGAAGGGCGGCCTCTAATCATCCCTTGCGAGGTCAGGCCACAGGCGGTGATTGGCGCCGCCGCTAAGGACTTGGGAACGACGTCCCCAAATCCCAGGGACACTAGCATTTTGGGGGGAGGGGGACGCGTCCCCATGGAACACTGATTATTACAAGAATAGACTAAACTGCTAAATATTTTGTCTGGTCTATAGGCAAGATTATTGAATTTAACCACTTTTTCTACAATGAATTGCTGTTATCAAAAGCATATGCTTGCTGTATCTTGTTGAAACCTTTATTTGCTGATTACTACTGCTCGCAATGGATTTCCAACAATAACCAAACCCCCATGTTGTTGTTTGATGAAATTGGCACCATAGGCACCTCTAAAGTGGTACAGCTATCAAGGAAAAGCCACATGCGAGCTAGAAAAAGGTACGGTTGCCTTAATTGCGTCCACAAATCTGACAAATCTGCTGTCCAAAGTCTATATTAAAGTTAAATCTCTCTATGTTTGATTTTCTCTCTTCCGTAGATTTATTTCTATTTCTAATGGTCACTCCTCTTCTATGTTTCCATATTCTTTGTTCGTTATAGAAACATTCTTGTGTATACTTGTATATATAGATCATTTATGATCTTCGTTTAATAACACATTCTTTATTTTACCATAATATGGTACCAGAGCTATTTTTTTTGAAACATAATAATTTCATTATTGAAATTTCCTGAGGTACTTTTCAAAATAGAGTAATGTCCCTCAAGTAAAGCCCCTACAAAATATATGTTCTTAAAATTTTTACAAATGAGCATAATTTAATTTAATCAAAAGATTTATAATATTGTTACTTTCGGTTAAATTAATATCTTGCCAATTTAATAAATTAAACATTATTAATTTATAACATTTACAAATATAATTGTTAATAATAATCATGTATCAATAATTTATATAATACATATATATATGATATATACTATAATAAATTATACTAACCATTTAATAATAATATAAATACAATATATATAATAATATATTATAATATATAATATATAATCATTTAATAATAAAATAAATATAATATATCTTATAATATGTAATATATAGTCATTTAATAATAAAATAAATATAATATATATTATATATTATAACATATACCATATGGCGACGACGGTTTATAACTGGCTGTCAGCAGAGAATGAAGTCGCAACCTTGGGGCTGCGACCAGTCGCACCACCTAAGGGGGCGACTCTATGGGAGGGGACATGACTCCCCCTCCCATACATACCTATATTCCTCCAATAATAGCAGGGGGGAAGAACAAAGAAGGGTGATCGCAGTGAAGAAAAGAAGACAGGATCACAGTGGAAAGAAATAAAAGGGTACAGCAAGAAAGCTAATATCGGTATGAAATTTAATATTATATATATATATATAGTTATGATATACATATTTATATTATGTGCATTCTTGAGTACTTCTGGATTTCATTTATGGATAAATCTAAAATTATGATTGTATAATCAACGTTAATGTTTGTACATTTAAATGTTCACCAAAGATGATGATATGGATACCATATAAGATGAATCATATATTCATTAGAAATGGATTCCTATATCTAGAGGGGGCTAGAGGAAATTGTTATAGTTTCCCTAGTCTCGAGATTGTTATAATCTCATGTAGGCAGTATATATACAGATACCAATCATATACATATGCGTAGGCTTGGAGAGCATTTATTGCTTCCAAGAGATTCTTATGGGCAATGCTCTATGGGAAGACGTGTCGATAGCCCGATTGCTTAGAGCGGATCTTGTATCCCTCAAGCCGAGAATCAGCAATTCTGTGAAACCCGACCTAGAGGCAGCCCCTAAGAATCAAATCCCCCCTTACTAACTTTGAATAGAGTAAGAGTCATGTGAATATTGTGTAATATTTTCCACTAACGTCGGTTTTGCAGGAAATTACATAAGGAGAATATGAAGGGACATTACAAATAGATTTTGAAAATCTTTAATTTCTTCATAAAATTTTCAAACTCGTAAGATTTTCAAAATCCTTTGCCTAGTTGTGTTCGATTTTTGCTACTTTTGCATCGTCTAGGGTTGTTATAGTGCAATCTATCTTCTGCAGCCAGGATTTCATCCATTTTTTAACAGCCATCTGCAAATTTTTGAAGATTTTTTTTACAGCTAGGATTTCCTTTGAAACTCTCAAATTCTGTCATTTTGGAAATCTACTTATAGATTCTTGGTGGGTTTTTGCAAATCTCAACTAGGTTGCCTTCGTTTGTTTTGGGTGCATCATTTTTCGGGCCTCGATTTTTGAGTCAGGGGATTCAAAATCTGACAACAGATTCCTTCTGGGTTTTTGGTGCTCTCTTCTAGGTGTCCTCTCCTTTTTCTGGGTCTTTGTCAATATACCTCGAAGATCATGCCTTTTCAAATATTGACATTCTTTTGCATCGATCAACATCTCATGGCATCTCGCACCAATTTTATGTTGGAAGATACTCAGTGATTCAACAAAACAAACTACAACACCTAGAAGAAGAGAATAATGATGATCTTCGTATACCTTTGCCTTGAGGTGCTTGTTTTGGGTACCGAGACTCGTCCTACCAGCTCGAGTCTGCCTTTTATGCGTTCTGGGTATTCACTTGCAGACTTTTGTTTTGAAGTTAGATTGACCATTAAGGGAGGGTATTAGAGTTAAATCTCTCTATTTTTGTTTTTCTCTCTTCCGTAGATTTATTTCTATTTCTAATGGTCACTCCACTTCTATGTATCCATATTCTCTCTCTGTTCAATATGGAAACTTTCTCTTTTTGTTTCTCTCTTCAAAATGTTTCTATTTCTCTCTTTTTGTTTGTTATAGAAACATTCTTGTGTTTACTTGTTTATATAGATCATTTATGATCTTTGTTTAATAACATATTCATTATTTTACCATAATAGTCTATACCTGCTGGCTGCTGCTATAAGCCTGAAATTGATGCAAAAACAAGAACCCTGAATGAATTCCTTAGTTGAGTGAGTTGGGGTTGCGTCCAAACCCACCTGCCTTCAAAGAGTTTTCATTCCCAAGAGTGTAATACTACTAATCTAAATTTGCAAACCTCAATTCCCAAGAAGAACTATTAAAATGACCTAAATGATTGTAAAAAATGAAGCTCCATCTTTCTTTTTATTACTTCTCTCCCTCCTCCAAGTGGTTTGAACCCTATTTTGGGTTTCACAACCTTAATAATGAATTTTATTTTATTAAAATTCATCTTCCTAGGAATTCAAACTTCAAGGTCCTCTTATTCATTATTAAAATTGGCCCCTCTCAATAATAACTTATTACTTAGGAAAATCAAAATACCCAAGTCTTATTATATTTAATTATAATAAAAAAGTGACTTTATAAGTTCACTTTAATATTATTTTATCCAGTCCAACTTAGGAAAATATTTAAATATTTCCCGATTTATTCATAAAATGCACATCTGGACTCATAACTGGATTCTGACTAAAACTTTGTGATCATTAATGATGCCTGAGTCTTGCAGGCCAACTGGCAGTTCCTCTTAAAAAGAAGGGTTCCACCGTAAAAAGTAGGAACATATCTCCAAACACCTAAAATTACTCAAAAGGATCCTGCTTTGCTACATGGTCCTGCGGGTGGTCAACTAGTCAACTACCAGTACTCCCTAAAAAATAGGAGACCTCCCTAAAATGCAAGAGCTACCCTCTGAAAGTCCGAAACAACTCACAGAGACCCTGCAAAGCTCCATGTCCCTCTAAATGGGTCTCCTACCCATACTGTTGACCTGCGGGAACTCCAATGATAGGTCAATCTATGCTCATCTACCTGTCACCTAGGAAGGGGACATTACATTCTTTATCGTGCAACCCCTCTAACCAATCCCAACCCCTTAGTAGTTTACAAGTTCAATTATTGTTTCTTATACATTCTTTATAACTAAATTTTCATTGCTATGTTATAATTGCATTATTTTCCCCAAGCTAAGGTCCTTTGTCCTCCAATGCCTACTACCAATCCTCCGACACACACACACACACACGCATCCCTAAAACTTTATGGAGCACTAACAAATTTTATAAAGTGTCCATCCAAAAGACAGAAAACAAAAAAGTATAAGAAAGAATTAACAATGACAACTAACTTGCCGTTTCAGAAAAGACTCGAATTTTGCATGACCTTTTCAAAGATCCTTATTCTGAAGCAAGAGATCTCCACAAGACATTAGAAAATACTTTGCAAGGAGATCGCCGTGGATGTTTTCTCTAACATTAGAGACTAATGAAGTTGTATTAATGTACAATAAGTTTTCTTATTGGTTGCAAATCCTTATTTGTAAATGTATTTTTGGAGTTTGATAGCAAACATCCAATCTTTATGTAAGCTCAATTGTTCGATGTAATGTTTCATTTGTGTGAATGTAGCTCATTTCATCTATGTACAACATTTTTCTTTGTTCTCAAATATTTATTCATCTAGGACGGGGCCATCCTTTCACAAGGATAATTTGTAGTGCATGGCTTAGTATATTGGTCTTAAATTTTCAGTTTCAAATACCCCACTCCTATTATGTGTTGAATATTTTGTCATTGATGTCAAACATTGATGAACAAGGTCATACAAACTATGTAGGGTTACTTAAAGTAACAGGGAACTATGGCACAAAAGGTTACATAAATCAGCTACTTGGTTGTCTACTTCAGTTGGTTGAGCTACTTGGTTGTGTGCTTGAGCTACTTGGCAACTTGGTTGAGCCACTTGATTGTCTATTTGAGCTTCTTGGTTACTTGGTTGAGCTGCTTGGTTGTCTAGTTGAGCTACCTGGCTATTTCATTGAGCTACTTGATTGATCAGGTGCAAGCAGTCCATATCACACCATATTATTCTCGCAGAGTTTGGTGCTCACCCTTTTAGGCTTGAGGCCATTTTTTATATGGTTTGGTTACTTCACCGCCTTCGGGATTTTGCTGATTCAGCTAAGGGGCGTCACAAGTACCCTTTCCTAGTTTATTGCTCATCAAAATCCATTGTTTCCTCTGGGTCCTCTAGATGGGCTCGTGGGTGGTTCAATGAGACTTCAGATCTCCTTAGATCTATCGGGTTGAGTTGGACCGTCTCTCACCCTTCCAATATTCTCTTGATGCGCAATGTCATATTCTTCCCTCCTAGAACGAGTTGAACAAGTGTGTCAGAGATGATATCTACAGATAGTTTAACCACACCATTTGGGTCGACCCCCACAAGGGCCTTCGGCCTAAGATAGCCTTTTATACAGAGCACTATCTAGAGTTGAAGAACGGACTTATTGTCCATCCTTCCTACTTTTCCCACCACTAGGCCCATTCCCTTCGAATCCCCCTTGCGAGACAGACCATCAGATTGATAAAGAGCGCAGGTTCTGTCAACTTTGCAATACAAGGGAGGTTAAGACTAAGGTGTATTTTATCTTTCCTTGCCTTTTAAAATACGCAATTAAAGAGGTTCTATTGTCAAGGAGGCACGGTCACTCTCCACCTTTTTTAGGTTCACAGATCAAAGGTGCCTTGCATTTTATCTTTACGAAACTATTAGACTCAGAGACCACACTCTTCAACACTAGCCTCATGCAACACCATAGTCTTGTCAGCTCATCACTCCGTTCTTCACTGGGCCTCATTCAACATGTAGAACCAAGCAACAACTTGTTCTCGCCCGTTACTCTAGGTCTGTGAAGCGTAGGATGGGCTCCTACCAACAGCAATCTTCATCTTCATCTTCCAGAACTACTCAGAGGTTGCCCAGTGCTTTGTCTAGTCCTACAGTGTATCCCTCTGTGTTGAAGTTCTTGTTCTTGTTGCTTTCTTCATATATTGTTTAGCATCCTTGTTGTGGGTTGGCCACCTTTGTTTCTTTCAGCAATCCCTTTGACCCCTTTGTGGTCTTTTGTTGGACATTAATAAATTTATCTTATCTACTTAAGCTGGTTGCTTGTCAACTTCAGTTGCTTTTGTGTGCCAAGTCAAATTATGTGCCATGTCATCAGTTGAATATTCAAGAGACTCAATTTCTTTATTTGGGAGCTGCATTAGTTTTGAATATGGCAGCTAAGTTAAATGGGTATTTACTATTTATTTATTCTCATCATTGTAGAAATCTTTAGAATCAAAGTTTGGCGGTTTTGGTTGAAACAAATTCATTATTTATCCCTCTATTTGGTGGGACAGCTTAGATATTTCTATGGTTGTTGAGTTGCGTGGCCTAAAGTAAAGCCTTTTCTTATTCATTTATAAGTCATTGCTGAATAAAACGAATCATCCTTCAGCCGCACATAGTATATATCTTTTAATAGTCAATGCATTTCCTTTTGTGGCATGCGTTCATTATTTATTAGTTGACTGGGCGTGTGGATGAGCGTAGGTTATATAGGACCCATGCCTATCATTAAGGAAGTGGCCGAGGCTGAATATCTAGCTACAAATAAGAGTTAAAAGGTGGAATGTGAAGATAGGCATGTGTGAACAACATAAGCGAGACAAGGAATGGATGTATCGATTAATATCATTGTTTTTGTGTGAAAATCTATGTTACCGGATTTGTACCGACAGCCCCTACATCCGATGCGAATGCATAGCCAGTTGTGGTCTGGATGCGCATCCACTGTCTATGAATGCACCCAGATGCGCATCAAGCGTATCCAAAGACCATCCAGAGCGCATTCGAAGAGTATCCGAGTGCAGTTAAGCCCCATAAGCACTTTTTCACTTTAAATACAGATTTTAAAGTATTTTTTAATATTTTTCCATAAAATTCTAAAACAGCCCTTTATAAGGATTTTATTAGACTCACCACAGCTTATGAAATATGAACCCGACTCACAAACCAAACAATGATATTTTGTAATGTCCCCGTTTTTCAGACTTCGGGATTAGCTTGGTTTGGCGACCCTCGCAAGCTAATCGGGTCTTCGGAGGGGGTCAGATTTTGGAGCCAGCATTGGGATTCCATTCTGGAGGTTCAGTTTATCAAGTCTGTTCTTCGCTCGGGTCATTTTGGCCAACTTACTATTTTTAGTAAGTGGGGTTTCGGGTATGGCCAGGATTGGTAGGGTGTCTGCACGGAGCGTCAGACATCTCAAGATTGGATTTTAGAGAATCTCCAGTTTGAGAGACTTAATATTTTTAGTATGTCTATTTTTAGCAGTGGCTATTTCTGGCAAGGTAGTATCTATTTTTGGCTGGGCAGTTGGTCCTGCTGCTTTTTCAAAAGTTCGATGATTGCAGTCAGACGGTTCATGGCTTTAATTTTAAAGGTGTTATTAAATTAAATTATATTGATTTAATTTAATAACTAATGACTTTATAATATTATATTATAAAGTGGGAGTATTTAATAAAGCCAATTAAGTGAAATTTTAAAAAAGTGCTTTTTCGAAAAAGCTATATATTTTGCTCGAAAAAAGCACTTTCATTCATCTTATGCAATCACTATTTTTTTTTGAAATTCGTGAAGAAGACAAACCTGGCTAGGGTTTTGAGGACTGATTCCTCTTTTTCGTAATTTGAGCCATTGTCTGATAATGGTGAATTTTACAGCTGGATATATCTGTCAAATCAATTCGATGTTGTTGTAAATCGGATTGGTGTAAGTTTCAATTCTGAAAATTGAGTTGCTGATAAAATTGTGGAAAGATTTTAATCAATTTCGAAGTTTGATTTAACTATCTGGTGGTTGGTAATTATTATTGAAATTGTGGAAAGGGATGCAATAAGAGAGTTATCGATTTGTGTGTGAGATTGTAATTTAATGTTACTGCGATTCCCAACATTCAAAGTTGTATTGACTGCTGTGGAAGTCTGAATATACTGCTGGCGTTTTTCTTTCCTGGTCAAGAGTTAGCAGATTGGGCCGTCAGCATCATCCTGGGCATTCACGTGAAGGCTGGAGCTCACATATTATCTCCATAGCAGGTGGCCGATACTTCCTTTGGGTACAGCATCCAAGCATTAACACTTCACGTGCTGTATTCTGCAGTCACGTGAGTTGGTTTCAAGGGTGGCAGTTTCATTACAGGCAAACGTGACAGCTGGGAGATATTATCAAATTACAAGGTGCTCATTTGATTATTTCGATAATAAGATATTATGTAATTTTTCCCCCTTTGCAATTGTTAATAGTTTATGATATGTCTGGAGGACATCATTAAATTGAAATTCCATATTTCTAGATTGAGAATAAATAAATATTAAAACTGTGTTGGAGCAATATTAAGATATAATTGCAATTTTTTCAAAGCAATATTGAATATTCAGAAAGAGCCAAGTACGGTTCTTCGCAATGGTATCAGAGCTTTCTTGCTGCCATCCTGTGGGGTCTGGTTACATAAATTTTATGAAGTTATTATACGAGTGATCAGCACTTCTATTTTCTAGCTATGGATAGACGCAGGAGATCTAGTTCAGGGAGTCGTCATAACAGTAGGGGAAAAAGAACTGATTTAGATGCTTTGGTTGAAAGCGTTGAGAGATTGAGATTGCATTAGCAGAGGCTAGCAGAGAGGTTGTCGGATCTGCTACAGTGGACAGGGCAGCGAGATATATGGTCTCTGCCTTTAGTAGGCCGACATCGAGTTTGCAGGGGAGAAGGTTAGAGTTTTCTCCTACAGTTGATCGTGCTACTGATGTACCTTCAACTAGTTCAGCACCTGCTATTTCCATTCGCAGTGCTGATGATACATTTATTGCACCGGATCCAGTGGATGTTTCAGTGCCACTGGAGGACAACAATGTTGAGCATCACCGGGTTGAGGCTCCCAGAGCAGTCACTATGGATTGTACAGAGACAGGTGATGTTGTAGTCATCTCTGAGTGTTCAGATTTTTCCGTGGAGGGAGTTGTCATTGGAGATGTTTATGTGAGCTATAGTAGTGTTGCTCTAGTTCAGGAGGCAGTTGCTTCCTCAGATAGGCTCGAGGCTTGTATGGAGTCTCCCAGTGATGTAGTTGGTGATCAGGGCATTACAGCGGGGTCAGTTGATGATAGTTCGAGCTCTGGTATTATTGGTGCACAGTCTGATGTGGAGTCATGTGTCAGCAGTTGAGGTTTCGGCAGGAGATGTAGGAGCTGACACATCTGATGATACTTTCGAGGATGCTGTGAGTTGCATGGGAGATGACACCCCCTGTGAGTTGTTGGGTGATGACTGCGAGGAGCATATGAGCTCTGACAATTCAGAGTTATTTGATAGCAGTCACAGTATAGGATCAGTACAAGAGACAGTGGTCTATTCCTGTGTTGAGGATGTGAGCATGGAGCCTTCGAGTGATGACACTCAGGATGGGAGTGTTGCAGATGATTTGTCAGACGTAATTCCATGCTACAATATAGTCTATCCACATGTCGACGTTGAATTTGTATGCAGCCAGAGTTAGTAGAGGAGATGCAGTTAGAGGATGTGTACACTAGCATTGCAGATATCTCTGATGTTGAGAGCAAGGATGATGAGTGTTGTAGTGTCTCTGGTTTTTTATATCTGACTCTGGGTGTAGATTCAGCGTTGTCATACGAGTTCCAAGATTTTATGTTACAGGGACTCACAGAAGAGGACAGGGAAGCTTTCGAGTGGCAGGAGTTTGTTACAGCCAGGGCTTCCATGTCTAGAGAGAGAGTTACTCCGTCAGTGACTCATGCGGATGTGTCTCAAGATCTAGATTGTCAGATGATTGCAGAGGATGAGGTAGCTAGAGATTGTGTTGAGTCAAATTCAACAGCAGCTTCCTCAGGGTTAGATGAGGACATGTCCGATGCCTGTACTCAGAGTATAGGGGTGTACTCAGATGTAAGTACACAGAGAGAGAGTGATTTCGACGGAAGTTTGTTGGATACAGCTTCCTCTCATAGTATGACAGCGCATTTGAGGTTGTTCATAGGAGGCCCGTTGTGCAGAGTCATCATGTGACTAGCCAGTTGCGAGTGGGTGAGAGAGATACTACTTCTACACTTGAGCATTTCGATGCCGCTCCTCAGTTGTTGGCTGTTAATAGTTGGGGTGCTCCTATGACAGATGAGTCCAACGGTGGTTACCTTTCATTGATAGAGATTCATGTTTTGCATGAAGCTGTCAAGATGTTGAGATAGGATTACTTATAGATGGTAGCCGGACCGAGATCACTTAGTTGAGTGGGGGAGTACAGCCTATGAGGCACTCTTGGATCGGGAGGAGGAGGTGAGTGAACTTACCCGGGAGCTCACAGCGACTACTGAGGCTTTGGAAGACACTCAGCAGAATCTTCAGGAGTCACAAATTCAGTTAGAGGAGGTGACCATAGAGTTGGAGCATTTGCGGTCCACACCAGCCCCAGACCCGGTTCGTTTGCATATTGAGGTGGTTGGTGGTGAGTCTGCTCCTACAATTGGTATCGAGGAACATGATGTTGCGGCAGACACACATGTTCAGAATATGGGAGCACTTGGTACGGATGAGGTTGGAGTACCAGTGGAGTCGAGTACTCAAGTTGATCTTTCTCACAGAGCTAACAACGTGGCGCAGTTGGTTGTGCCACATTTACAGAGGGATCAGCTGTGGATTGCGGGGGAGTATGTTGACGCTTCCACATATAATTTCTACTGCACTGAATCTTTTATGGAGTATTTGCAGGAGAGTGCAATTGTACAACAGGACTCTTATGGAGTGTCTGAGGGTATCCTCATCCGAGGCTCTTGTGCTATTCGGAGGTTGGCTGGGAAGATTGTAGAGAATCTTTCTACTATGCGCCCCCACAGAGATTTCGAGGTTGGGTTTGTTGAGAGGATTGCGCAGGGTCCTACCCAGCTTGCAGTTATGCGGAGTCGGAGATTGGAGCCATCTTCTGATTCTCAGTTCGGTAATGGTGAGCCAGTGACGAAGATTGGGGTTTCTGACAGGCATTTCACGGTTGGGTATGCTCATCATTTTTCTTTTGACCCTCAAGTGGGAGATTTATTCTCACGCGGGAGTAAGCTGGCTCCGGTATCCTACCATCCATCATGGGATGGATTAGCACCATCGTTTGCAGATGGTTTTGGCAGTTGCAAGTTAAATTACTTGCAGTGTCCACACACTCAGGACTCCTTATCAGGTGACAGAGTTGATAACAGTGATCCTGGCACATTTAGTCACTGTTGTTTCCTTGGTGCAGTTGGGTGTGAGTACTGGATTCATAGGGACTCAGATTTTCATGGAGTTATTATTGCAGATGGGTTGAGTTCTGTTGGGTTGTTTTCAGTATCAGCATCTACAGTTGGTTTACAGCTATTGTTTTCAGTGGTGTGTGTTTGGTTGATCTCGGTTCTTTCTTCACAGGAGCTTAGTGCGGATCGAGACATTACCTGTGACCATCCTTGGGATCCGAGTGGATTGTGATGTTGCTTGTTTTTCCTGATTGCTTGAGGACAAGCGATCTTGGGAAGGGAGGACTGTAATGTCCCCGTTTTTCAGACTTCGGGATTAGCTTGGTTTGGCGACCCTCGCAAGCTAATCGGGTGTTCAGAGGGGGTCAGATTTTGGAGCCAGCGTTGGGATTCCATTCTGGAGGTTTTTATCAAGTCTCCTCTTCATTTGGGTCATTTTGGCCAACTTACTATTTTTAGTAAGTGGGATTTCAGGTATGGCCAGGATTGGCAGGGTGTCTGCACGGAGCGTCAGACATCTCAGGATTGGATTTCAAAGAATCTCCAGTTTGAGACTTACTATTTTTAGTAAGTCTATTTTTAGCAGTGGCTATTTCTGGCAGGGCAGTATCTATTTTTGGCTGGGCAATTGGTCCTGGTGCTTTTTCAGAAATTCGATGATTGCAATCAGACAGTTCATGGCTTTAATTTTAAAGGTGTTATTAAATTAAATTATGTTGATTTAATTTAATAACTAATGACTTTATAATATTATATTATAAAGTGGGAGTATTTAATAAAGCCAATTAAGTGAAATATTAAAAAAGTGCTTTTTCGAAAAAGCTATATATTTTGCTCGAAAAAATGACTTTCATTCATCTTATGCAATCATTATTTTTTCTTGGAATTCGTGAAGACAAACCTGGCTAGGATTTTGAGGACTGATTCCTCTTTTTCATAATTTGAGCCATTGTCTAATAATGGTGAATTTTACAGCTGGATATATCTGTGAAATCAATTCAATGTTGTTGTAAATCGGATTGGTGTAAGTTTCAATTCTGAAAATTGAGTTGCTGATAAAATTGTGGAAAGATTTTAATCAATTTCGAAGTTTGATTTGACTATCTGGTGGTTGGTAATTATTATTGAAATTGTGGAAAGGGATGCAATAAGAGAGTTATCGATTTGTGTGTGAGATTGGAATTTAATGTTGCTGCAATTCCCAACATTCAAAGTTGTATTGACTGATGCGGAAGTCTGAATATACTGCTGGCATTTTTCTTTCCTGGTCAAGAGTTAGCAGATTGGGCCGTGAGCATCATCCTGGGCATTCACGTGAAGGCTGGAGCTCATGTATTATCTCCATAGCAGGTGGCCGATACTTCCTTTGGGTACAGCGTCCAAGCATTAACACTTCACGTGCTGTATTCTGCAGTCACGTGAGTTGGTTTCAAGGGTGGCGGTTTCATTACAGGCAAATGTGACAGCTGGGAGATATTATCAAATTACAAGGTGCTCATTTGATTATTTCGATAATAAGATATTATGTAATTTTTCCCCCTTTGCAATTGTTAATAGTTTATGATATGTCTGGAGGACATGATTAAATTCAAATTCCATATTTCTAGATTGAGAATAAATAAATATTAAAACTGTGTTGGAGCAATATTAAGATATAATTGCAAATTTTTCAAAGTAGTATTGAATATTCAGAAAGAGCCAAGTACGGTTCTTCACATATTTTGTGCAGAAGATGCATAGTAATATCTTTTTCACTCCCCTCGTGCCAAAGAGACATGTTTCAATTGCAATTGCACCCAGTCAATATATATAAATATACGATATGGTTTCAGTATCTTTGTATCACTCCCTGTGATCACTTTGAATTAAACAAACAAGGAACAAGGAAGGCAAAGCATCTACTATTTTGTTCACATCGCATACCAAGCCTGATGAAATCCTACGTAATACTGGAAGATGTTCATGGACTAGTGAAATAGCAAGAGCAAGTATTGACTCCAAGTCCCGAGGCTTATGTAGTTCTTTCCAAGACTGCTCCAATAATAATCTTTAGGTTTGATCATAAATTTTTACTTAAGAATGTATTGAGCTTAGCAATAAGGTTGACTTCCAAATATTTAATATTGTCATTCATTTATTCATGCAACATCAAATATATTTATTACGTTAGCAAATATTTAAGCCACAATAAACATCAACATCACCTTATATCCCTTATCTCATCTAGAACTATTATTTCCACGACTCATAAAACCGAGACAACTAATATTTCTACTTCATTAAATTTATTAAACTTGGATAAACGTTTATTCTCTTCTGACCTCGAAATATCCATCCTTTGCAATACAGAAAGAGTAATACCTCTAGGGCAAAAATATAATTATATACAATGTCCCCTTTTTGGGACGATATGGTTTATGATTGGATTAGCCTATTATAGGCCCTCATAGGCTAAGATTGATAGTTAGAGGGTCCCAGTTGGCAGTGCAAGAGGCTTATTCCCATTCCAGAGATTAGAAGTGTTCAGGATTGCTTTACGTTTGGTTCAGTTTGGCACACTTACTATTTATAATGACTCTTTCAAGCAAAGTCAGGATTACTAATCATAGCAAGGCACTTGAACGGGCTATGTTTGCAGTGTCAATCCCTGACACCATTGGCTTGATCAAATATTCAAAGGCTAACTATTTATAGTAAGTCATATTTGCAAAGTTACTATTTTTGGCAAGGCACCTGGATATATGGTATATACAATAGTCCTCATGTTTTTCAGTTGACTTAGTGAAATAATGATATTGGTGCAAGTTATATTATTTAATTATTAATAAATGTGACTTTATAAATAATTAATCAATCAAGGTGAATTATAAAGTTATAAAGTCACTTTGTGCAGAATGGGGCCATGACCCTCAATTTAAGTGACCTAAAAGTGCATTAATTGAATATGATTTATGAGGCCAAATATTTAAAGCAATTTATAAAGTCAATGTGAGACCATAATATATATCATTTAAATGATATTAAAAAGTATTTATTGTGACCTTGACTTTCGTGCCCATATTGGAGAATTATTATAGTTATTATACAACCCTAAAATGGATTTGAAATGGAATTAATAAGCACAAAGGGATCAACCTAATTGGGAGAAGTATTAAAAAATCATAACCAAATCAACGGCATAATAATGGATTATTGATCATTTTCAACACTTGGCTTTGTGCTTTGGCTTTTGGAGGTGAGACCTAGGGTTTTGCTGCAAATTGGTCTTGGAGAGTGCAGCTTCTCTTTGATTCAATCTTTCTCATTGTGTGAAAGATCATCCGAGGTTTGCCAATTGGTAGTTTTATCTTAGAGGTCACATTGTGCTTGATTGAAGGTTGTTTTATCAACATTTTCAGAGGTTACTTACAGCAGATCAAAGGTTATTGAAGATGAGCATTATTAAATTTCTCCATTGCTGGTTGTGTCTTCTTCATTGGCACGTGGGAATCATTAGTGTGCAGATTGGAAGTGATAATCTACAGGAAATTTCAAGGGTTTGATGATTTAATTGCTGCCATATATTGGACGGGGTTTGATGATATTCTTTCTGCTGTACGACTGTAGCAAACTTTATACTTCATTCTGGCAACCATGTATGGCAGAGGGTTTCAAGGCATATCTTACCTATAAGTTCATGAATTGTAATTCCTAGATTTTATGGGTATTGTTGATTTATATAACAAGGGATAATTTTATGAATTGGATTGTTGATATTTTGTGAAAATACTGAGTATCTAAGCTGATGTAAAAATCTGGAGTTTTCAGTTGTATATTCCCTATGTAATTGCAATATCTTCTATTTTGCTGCATTAAGTTGTTGTATCGAACATTGCAAATATATTAAAAAACATAAAACCTAAATCAAAGACAAGCGGAAATTAGAAAAGCAAATATCCTATCAGGGGTGGGATATTACAGTATATCAAGAATTTGATAAGTTATACCCACTCCATTTGATTCAATTCATAAAAATAAATGATATTTAAACTTCATATAAATCACCCGGTTGCTCAAAACTTTTATTTCTGTTTATAATATATATTTCTCTGAAAATAGCTTAGTTTCTGAAATTATCAAATACCCATTTATTTCAAATATTACAATAAAATACCTCTGCAAGATTACCACACCTGCAAATTTGTCTCCACAGGAGACCTCACAAATCTTTCCTTCCTTATGCCCCAAATGAGAAATTTGGATGATTCCTCCAAAACCATCTAGAGCAGATCTTTCACTGCTGAAAATGGACTCTGATTTCTATCCACAGATTGCAACGTGTGAGAAAAATCCAAATATAATAAATATTAATCCCCCACAACTACAATCACAAAGTCCATTTTTATAATATCATTCGGTAGTTTCCTTGCAGTTACCATAAGTGACTTAATTAATTATTAACATTACCTTTTAATTAAGATTAAGGAAATAATGATTAATTATTCTCATTTCCCGTTTTTGATATATGTTAACCTTGGGAATTAAATAAAAAGAATTCCCCAAATGTTGTCAAAAATGGGACATTACACCTTCTCCAACCATAGACCACCAAACCACTTCTTTCCTTGAGTGATTTTCATGCCCATCCTGACTGTCACATAAATGGTTTATATAATCTTTTTAAGGGTGGTTTTCAAATCATTACACCCTTTCACAATTGTTGTCTTTGATAATTATTTAATAAATACAATTATTTCTCCCTTAATAAAATGGTCCTAAAAAATATTCTTTATTAATACTCATTTAACCAGTTCTAATATCATTCATTTTTCTCTCTCCCTTTTAATTTCAAGGGGCTATTCCATGGAAAAAATAACTTCCTTTTCACTTTGGGGAAAAAGTCCTATAACAAAATATCTAACATGTATAAAATAATAAGAGCGAAACCCTTTTGAAAGCAAATGAACAATGCAACTAACCATATAATCTTTGTCACATGACCGAAAAAAAAGTAGTTAGTATTTGTCTGCTAATAAATATTCCCCTCATATTATCAGATAGCTGTCACAAAGCAGACCAAGATCATCCCTACGAATCTCAAAGAAATCAAAAGTTAATCCATAATTGCCATCATCCATAAAGTCCATATTATCCCACATCCTTCCAACAGAAGAATGGCTATTTGTACATTGCTTGAACCAATGGAAAAAATAAAGTACAAAGGCATCCTCTCCTCAATATTTTTCAGGTAGGATACATCAAGCTAATTCTCATCTCACCAGCAGTTATCTCTTTGGGACCCACTATGTAATCAATGGCAGTACTGGCTAGAGGAGACTTCCTCAGGCATACTAACAGTCATTCTGCTAAAATGAATTCACAATGGGCTCCTTTCAAACCACAATTAATGTAAAATCCTTTACAAATTCAAACACATAGTTTTCTAAGAGCTGAATAATGACAAACACAAGCAATTTAATGCAAAAGATGAAATTTTTCAGTTTTGTTAATGAACATTTATTAAATCCCCATGCGTTTTCTAAACAAGGTTAAAATGTTAATTTCTATTTTTTTACTCTTCTAAAGTTTTTTTTTTCTCCTTATTTGCAACCTTCAGTCCACTCAAGTCATTTCTATTCTAAGTTATAAATATTATCTACTTCAATTAAAAAGATAGTTGTCAACAGTTGGTTGGCCTAGCGGTGAAGCTCAATGGTTCTCATTGAGCCCACCAGGGTTCAATTCTCGCTGAGCGCATGCCCAGCGAAAAGACGTCTTAAAAGGGATGAGGCCGGGACCATGCCCCGGGCGACTTTGGCGGAATGGATACCCCTCAGACCTTGGCTCTAAGCTGAAGAGAAGCGATTAATAAACGATTCTCAATAAAAAAAATTAAAAAAATAAAAAAATAAAAAAAGATAGTGATGCCTAGAATTTCAGGAAGCTTGGTAGAATATATAGTAAAACTGATTTCATATTTACTGATTTAAGAATGTTAAGAGAGTAGATATAACCTGAACAAATGATATCTCCTTCAATGTAGTTGGTCCCTCCTCTAGATTTGCATGCAGGGGTTCAAGCACATTTAGCATTCCTTCAATGTTACGCTCGCCAAAATACAAACGACTAGCCTCTTCCAGTGCTTCATGCCACATTTCATGCCACAATATCGCTACCCTAATCAGTTCCTTTGAAACTAACTCAGCCTGTAGCATACATAGTAAAATACATATAAGCTCATGTACCTTTGTACCAAGAACTTTGAGATGTAAAAATCTGAAGTAAAGCAAGATTGGTAAGAAACCCATGAGCCATTGAAATGAAACGATAAAAAGAAATCCTGAAATATCAAAAAAATTAGCTTATTCTCTAGTCAAAATTAAGAACTAAATAATCTTCAACCTGATCAACCAAAACACCACTATGTTGTCGCACTTTATCAACAACTTCTTGAGCAGCCTCTCTACGCAATGTGCTTATAGATTTGCATGCAACCAATAAAGGATACATAAGAGCCTGCAAGAATAAAACTGAAAATAAGTGATCCCAAAATCCAGCCTACCATACCAAGGAATTTGGCAAATGCACTAGAGAGGTGACGTTTGTCTTTCAATTAATAAAAAGTAAAACAATGAAACAATGACAATAAAACAAAGCACTCATCCTCATCACAGGCTCAGCCAGCCATGAAATAACACCAAATCCCACCACATCGATAAGAAATATTAATGGATTGCTTGCATCTAACATCGTTCAATTGAAATCAATAGAACACTTTATATTCAGATATACATCAATCACTGTCATTAAATCAGATCAGCACATGAAAAAATTAAAACATGCACCCATAAAATTGTAATCTAATACTACTTTGCTTTTACACATTCATGTCTGTCATGAACAGGAAGAAAAACAAACAAACATGAGCTATGGGACTATACAATGGCATTTTCACATCCAAAAGCATATGTTTATTAAGAAATTATAATTGTCCTCCTTTACTTCACAAGCACACAAGGTAAATAAGTAGCAAATTTTACATGAACAAGATTCATATTAAAGTCTAGATAAGAATAAAAAATGATTTTTCTTAAAATCCATAAATAACACATTCCTAATTCTAGTTAGTGTACAATGCCTATTGTTGTGCTTTGATTATACAGTTTACCTGACGTTGTATTAATCATTTATCAACTCTGGTTGGTTATGTGTTAGTTGATAGTTGAGTTTCCCTCAGCAACAGTCGGGAACATTAAATAGATTTTGTATTGTCAAGGAAAGCATTATGATCTACTCGAATCAACTCCTTAGCTTCTCTGCTTTACTTTTGTAATAACTTAATGTATGAATAAAGACATACATTCTCTGCTTTACTTTTGTAATAACTTAATGTATGAATAAAGACATACTTTGACCCCTCGACTTTCATATTTATTTTTTATTTCGTACGCTATTTCAAGTATTCATTTTATCAGATAAGAGAGTAAACAATAGTGTGATTTGCTTAAAAGAAAGTGGGTCACTTTTGAGAGATCCATGCCATTGGACCCCAATAAAGGTGAGAGGAGACCACAAAGTGGTCAAGACTAACCAAGAGATGAAATGATCTATAATGATCATAGAGCCAAGAGAACCAAGTAAATATTACAAGAGGCACTTAACAAAAAAGACTAACCAAGAGATGAAATGATCTATAATGATTGTAGAGGCAAGAGAACCAAGTAAATATTACAAGAGCCACTTAACAAAAATACAACCCTACAAATATGAAGTGGGAGCCCTCTCTAAGAACATGTTTAAAGTTGGAGTGTATATCAAAGTTGGAACCTTAATCCAAAACACAAAAGATACTTTCCAAACAAGAAACCATACAAGTGAGGAGTGGTAAGAAATAGCAAGACATTTACCCTTACCAAACAAAACATGAACCGAACTTCCAACCAAGTAAAAAAACCAATAAACGAAGAAGAATGGGAAATAGAGTCTAAAGACTCAAATTCTAAAATCTATGAAAATAACATCCAATAAATAGTTCTTGTTTGAAAAAGAGGTGGTTGAAGGATGCAAACCTAAAATTACTAGGCCAAAGATATATGAGAAATAAATTGAAGTAAACTTTGTACAAAACATTGAGCTAGGAGGATTTAAGGATTCTCATGAGGCCAAGAGTGTCGGTGAAGCATTAGAGTGTTTGAATCAAAACTGCCTGATAAGTTGGTTCTAGGCATTAACATTGCACCAATAACAAAATGTTGACTCCCCAGTCAAGTCCTAGTATATTGAAATGCTGGCATCAGTAACCGGTAAGCTGTATACCGGTCTGAGTGTTGTCATTGATTGGCAAAAGATGATAGAGATTTGTAATCTCTATAAAGGTTGTAGCTTTCAGGAACTCTACATCTAGAGAGGTTGGTTTGGCACCTACCTTAGCTACAAGAAAAGAGTAACTATAGATTCATTGAAACCGGTCATTACACTAAGCACCTACAACCCGACAATGCACTCAATCAGGGAAGAGTGTATGCTAGTATCAACCAAGGACTGAACTTCAACCGGTATAGACAAGAATAGCCAAAGTGCAATAATCATATTAAGTGTCTATAACACAACCGGGATAGTGTAACCCGTAGACCATGCAAATGCGACCGGTAAGACATGAAAGAGACTTCAACAGATCGAAGGACTCAACTGATACATTACAAGACTCCGGTATGAACCGAGGAAGTCGTAGTCAGCTGAAAATTATTTGTTCCAACCGATCAGGATTTATTGCAGTAAATCTGGGTGACTTTGAGTTGTCTTGATGATCGGCTTGTGGCATAGTTAAAGGAATTAAAGCCGGAATCAATGGCTTTTTGGGGCATAACTTAAGGATTTAAAGCCGGATTCAGTGGCTTAAATCAAGGAGTCCTATGAAGGTAAGTTGCCTGGCACACAACTATTGTTTTCTTCATAAAGCTAGAGAATGTATCAAATGTTTGCTCAGTGAACCAGTACTCTGTTGTGTAATGTAATCAAAGGATCTCAAGATTAGGTCGTGCATTTTAGGCGCAGTCAAAGCAACACAACTCTATATATTCTTATGCCTGTCAAGAATAAAAGTTGTCTTCATTCTGTAGAGAAAAAGAGTGAATCTATATGCTACAAGCAAGGGTTAGAGAAAATCAAGAAAGTGAAAGAATAGGCTGTGCAAGGCAGCACAACAATAGTTGAGAATACACATGTGTTAACCGGTGATGATTCTCAGTTGAGCACAAATAGAGATCACATCTGGCTAAGCAAAGTCTTCTATAAAGATCTTGTTTCTATTGTTTTCTAGAAAACTACAATAGGTAAATCCCAATATTTGGGTGGACTCTAACAAGTCCCTTGTATCAAAATCCCTTAACCGGGTAACATCTTTCAAGGTGTTTGTTGTCCTTTAACTGGACAGGTCTTAACAGACCTTACTGTAACAAATCCCTTGACTGGGTCACACCTAGCAAGTGCGTTTTTATCCCTTAACAGGGTAGGCTCTTATCAGGGCGTACTTCAGAAGAGTACAAATATTGTGAGGTCTCCTCACACCGTGGTTTTCACCCTAACCGGGTTTCCACGTGATAAATCTGGTGTCAATTTGTGTTTGTTCACTTACTACTCTATTTGCTTAGAACTACATGCTTTTGTGTTGTAAGTTTACTTCACGGGGTTAAAGATAAAATAAAGAATTTGTGTGAGTGTTGATTCACCCCTCCCCTCTCAGCACTAGTTGGGACTATCAATTGGTATCAGAGCCAACTTTTGTTTTTCTTTGTTGCTTAACCACACAGAGAGAAAGCTATGATGATGAGAAAGGAAGGACCAAAGTTTTCGAAAGAAAACTTCACCTTATGGTGCAGCAGAATGAAGCTATATATGAAGACCAACGGTGACCAGTACTGGATTCATGTTACTATAGTGAGCCCACTGGCACCTTGACATCTAATGAAGAGAAAATCAAGACTGAGCACACGGCTGCTATGGACATGATAGCTAGCACCTTACCCGACTACGTGTATGCTGAGATTGAACATCCTGACTCTGTCTGCAAAATGTGGAAAAAGTTACAACGGTCTATAGAGGAGATCCCAATGTTCAGAGAGCCAAGGTCGAAAGCCTCAGGGGAAAGTATGACGACATGAGGATGAATGATGGAGATGATATCGAGCAAAATAGCAACCGAATCAAGGAAGTGATCAACTCCATCAGAACCGCTGGAGGCAAGCTGACTGAAGAGGAGGTGGTGAGCAAAATACTGAGAACACTCAAACCTCAGTATACTATAAAAATCTCTACCATTCAAGAGCTCAAATTGGTGAGCAACAATCAAGTCACCCTAGACTCCCTAATCGGTAAGTTGGCTGCTTTTGAATTAAGCAATTTTGATAATAGCCTATCCGTTCAGGAAGCAGCATTTAAGTCATCTGTCAATGCCTCTTCCACCAAAAAGGGAAGAGAAACCGGTAACTCCTCTACCAGTAAGATCGGCAACCTTGTTGAGAATCTTCTCCCAGAGGACATGGAGCAAGATGAGTTTGAAGCTCTGATTGCCAAAAGATTCCATAGAAGGAAAGGGAAGTATAAAGGAAAACTCCCTTTAAAATGTTTCTCTTCCAACAAAATAGGACACATTGCTGCCCGGTGTCCAGATAATGAAAACGGAGACAAAAGAGACCCGTTCAAAAGCAAAGCAAAGCAGGAGTGCTATCTTGCGAAGGAAGGAGTCACAGACAATGAGTCTGAAGACTCAGAAGATCCAGAAATTGCATTTGTTGCAATAAAGGAGGAGAGCCCAACTATTAATCAAGTTGCACTCATATCCAGATCCCATCAGCATGACGATTGGATCATTGACAGTGGATGTACTCACCATATGACCGGTGACAAGAGCAAATTCATCATCTTGGAGCTCAACGACAGCGGATCAGTCACATTTAGAAACAATGCCCCTTGTGCCATCAAGGGTAAGGGATCTATTGTTCTCTGCAACAATGTTGTCTGTGAAGATGTGTACTGGGTCGAAGGACTCAGGTTCAACCTGATGAGTGTGGCACAGCTGAACAACAAAGGTTTCCAGTTGGAATTTGGTCAAGGCTCCTGCATAATCAAAAATCAATTTGGATCACATGTTGCAACTGGTAGACAGAGCAAAGGATATCTGTTCTACCTAGACTCAATAGAAGGAGCCTGTTTGATTGCTTCGGTCAAAGAAGAATCAAGCAAGATCGGTCTTATCTCCAAAGAAGACAATAGCTGGCTATGGCACAAAAGGCTCTGCCATATAAACTTTGACAGAATTGTCAAAGTGAGTAAAAAGAAATCGGTCAGAGGACTCCCAAAAATTGCAAAACCCATGAGTGGTATTTGTAAGGATTGTCAGTTACGAAAACTGACAGGAGCAAGGTTCAGTAGTAAGTCTTTTTCTAGGGAAAATGTTCTAGACCTTGTACACACAGACCTGTGTGGACCAATGAGGACAAGGAGCTATCATGGAGACCGGTATTTCATGCTATTTATAGATGATTTCTCAAGAATGATGTGGACACTATTTCTCTGAGAGAAATCATAAGCTTTTCACATGTTCAAGGTCTACAAGGCTAGGGTAGAAAAGGAAACTAGTAGAAGCTTGAAATGTCTGAGGTTCGACAGAGGAGGTGAGTACACCTCTCAGGAGTTCACTCATTACTGTGAGGACGATGGCATACAGAGAAATTTTTTTGCACGTAGGACTCCTCAGCAAAATGTAGTAGAAAGAAGAAACAGAACGCTGATCGATTGCGCCAAAACCCTGTTGATCCAAAAGAATCTTCCTCGTCATTTCTAGAGAGAAGCTGTCAGCACCGCCATCTACACAATCAACCGAGTTCAAGTCAAAAAGGGAACCGGTAAGACGCCTTACGAACTATGGTTTCAACATACTCCCAGTGTAGGCTACTTCAAAATATTTGGTAGTATATGTTACATAAAGAGAGAAATGTTCTCTAGAAAGTTTGATCCCAAGAGCGATGAAGGAACATTCTTGGGTTATTCTACCAAAAGAAAAACTTATCGGTGTTTGAACAAAAGAACAGGCAAAATAGATGAAAGCATCAATGTAAAAATTGATGAATCATCAGAACCAGACAAGAGGACCAGACATGTCAATCATGAAAATCTTAATTTTACTAATGGAGGAGATGTCTTTGAGTTCAATGAAGCAACAAAAGAAGATGAGACAACTCCCACTGACAAAAATCAAGAGCGAAAAATTGTGCCCGAAGTTGTCAAGACACCCTAGGATGGTGAACCAGTAGATGCTCAGAACCATGACGAAGAAATTGCTCAACAAGATGAACTGGACCAAGAACAGAGAGCGGCTCTTCCAAGGTATGTCACATATCACTCCAATGACAATATAATCGGTGACAGACATGGGAATATCCTGACCAGGAAAATGGCCAAAGATAACGTTTGTCTTCTCTCGTGTGTTGAGCCCAAAAACACCAGAGAAGCCCTTGAAGATGAGAATTGGGTCAAAGCCATGGATGAAGAAATTGAACAAATAGAAAATAATGCAACATGAACTTGTGCCAAGACCTCAGGACAAAAATGTCATTGGGACTAAATGGGTCCACAGAAACAAATTGAATGAGGATGGTAAAGTCATCAGAAATAAAGCAAGGCTGGTTTGCAAAGGCTATGCTCAAGAAGTTGCACTAGACTATGGAGAAACTTTTGCACCAGTGGCCAAATTGGAAGGGGTGAGAATTCTTCTTGCCTATGCAGCTCACAAAGGCTTTAAAGTGTACCAGATGGATGTGAAGTCTACATTCCTCAATGGAATACTAGAGGAAGAAGTCTACATTGAGCAACTGAAGGGGTTTACATCTGCTCAAAATATTGATATGGACTGCAAACTAAAGAAGGTTCTCTATGGGCTCAAACAGGCCCCAAGGGTTTGGTACGAAAGATTGCATTCATATCTTCTGACAATTGGATTCATCAGAACCGGTGACAATAGCAATATGTATCTCAAAACCGAGAAAGATGGAAACTTAATTGCTGAAATCTTTGTTGATGACATCATCTTTGGAGGAGATGATAGAATGAGCAAAGCATTTGTTGAAGAAATGAAGAAAGAATTTGAAATGTCTATGATAGGGCCTATAAAATTCTTTATTGGACTGCAGGTCCATCAACTAAAAGAAGGTATCTTCATCTCTTAGTCCAAGTACATAAAAGAAATTCTCAAAACTTTTGGACTAGAAGAATCCAAACCGGTAGGAACTCCAATGATAACTAATCTCCAGTGATCAAAAGAGGATGATGCCAAAGAAGTAAATGAAACAATGTATCGGTCCATGATAGAGAAATTACAGTATGTTGTTCACAGCAGACCGGACATTGCTCATGCAATTGGCATAGTGGCAAGATTCTCTGCTAATCCCAAAGAAACACATCTAATGGCAGTAAAGAGAATCTTCAAATATCTAAAGGGAACCAAGGAATATGGCTTATGGTTTCCACACAAGGGTGGATTCCAAATTAAAGTCTACACAGATGCAGACTGGGCTGGCAACGTGGACGATAGAAAGAGCACAAGTGGTGGTGCATTCTTTCTAGGTGGAAAAATAGTATCATGGACAAGTAAGAAGCAGAATTGCATTTCACAATCCACTGCTAAAGCTGAATATGTTGCCGCTACAATAAACTACACCCAGGTGATTTGGATCAAACAGCTGCTGGAAGGTATTCAGGAACAAGTACCTAAACCGATCGCAATTCACTATGACAGTATCAGTGCCATAAACATATCCAAAAATCCTGTTATGCACTCCAAGACCAAGCACATTGCCATCAAGTATCACTACTTGAGGGAACTTGTACAGAACAAAGAAGTAAGATTGGAGTATGTTCCTAGCAAAGAACAGATTGCTAATATATTCACAAAGCCATTACCAAAGAGTACTTTTGAGTATCTCAGAGGTAGACTGGGAGTTGTACACCTCTTAGATCATCAGTAATCATCAATAGGGAGTCATCAGTTCATTATGATTTAAACAAAAGGTTACACCTTATCTTTTATGAACTGATGAAAAGGACTACTGCTCGCAGTGGGAGCAGAGTAGAAAATGGAAATCTCTCTGATTAGCCTTTTGGCATTCTTGTCAAAAATGGGGAGAACATGATTACCTATCACATTTTTGCCATCAATACCAAATGGGGAGATTGTTGGCATCAGTAACCGGTAAGTTGTATACTAGTCCGGGTGTTGTCATTGATTGGCAAAAGATGATAGAGATTTTTAATCTCTATAAAGGTTGTAGCTTTCAAGAACTCTACATCTAGAGAGGCTAGTTTGGCACCTAACTTAGCTAACAGAAAATTGTAACTATAGATTCATTGAAACCGGTCACTACACTAAGCATCTGCAACCGGACAATGCACTCAATCAGGGAAGAGCGTATCCTAGTATCAACCAAGGACCGAACTTCAACCGGTATAGACAAGAATAGCCAAAGTGCAATAATCATATTAAGTGTCTATAACACAACCGGGATAGTGTAACCGGTAGACCGGTAAGACATGAAAGAGACTTCAACAGATCGAAGGACTCAACTGATACATTAAAACACTCCGGTATGAACCGAGGAAGTCATAGTCAACTGACAACTATCTGTTACAACCGATCAGGATTTATTGCAGTAAATCTGGGTGACTTTGAGTTGTCTTGATGATCGGCTTGTGGCACAGTTAAAGGAATTAAAGCTGGAATCAATGGCTTTTTGGGGCATAAATGAAGGATTTAAAGCCGGATTCAGTGGCTTAAATCAAGAAGTTATCTCCTATGAAGGTAAGTTGCCTGGCACGCAACTATTGTTCTCTTCATAAAGCTAGAGAATGTATCGAATGTTTGCTCAACGAACCAGTACTCTGCTGTGTAATGTAATCAAAGGATCTCAAGATTAAGTCTTGCATTTTAGGCGCAGTCAAAGCAACACAACTCTATATATTCTTCTGCCTGTCAAGAATAAAAGTTGCCTTCATTCTGCCAAGGAAAAGAGTGAACCTATATGCTATAAGCAAGGGTTAGAGAAAATCAAGAACACGAAAGAATAGGTTGTGCAAGGTAGCAGAACAATAGTTGAGAATACACGTGTTAATCAGTGATGATTCTCAGTCGAGCACAAATAGAGATCACATCTGAGTAAGCAAAGCCTTCTATAAAGATCTTGTTTCTATTGTTTTCTAGCAAACTACAATAGGTAAATCTCAGTATTTGGGTGGACTCTAACAGGTCCCTTGTATCAAAATCTCTTAACCGGGAAACATCTTTCAAGGTTTTTGAAGTTTTTTAACCAGGAGGCTCTTAACAGACCTTAATGTAACAAATCCCTTGACCGGGTCGCACCTAGCAAGTGCGTTTCTATCCCTTAACAAGGTAGGCTCTTATCAGGGCGTACTTTAGAAGAGTACAAATATTTTGAGATCTCCTCACACCATGGTTTTCACCCTAACTAGGTTTCCACATGATAAATCTGGTGTCAATTTGAGTTTGTTCGCTTACTACTCTATTTGCTTAGAACTACTTGCTTTTGTGTTGTAAGTTTACTTCACGGGGTTAAAGATAAAATAAAGAATTTGTGTGAGTGCTGATTCACCCCTCCCCTCTCAGCACTGGTTGGGACTGTCATGAAATTCAAAAGTTTCCTAAACTCACAAGCAATGGGCCAAAGCATCCAATCTGACCTTGCAACATCTATAAAACAATTTGTTTAGTGAATAAGAAGATAGAACCTTTTCACTACGATCTTTTCCAACAACCTCAATATGTATAGATATCGACCAGTACACAGAAGTCGAACCAACCTCCAAAACAACTTCAAAAATATTATAGAAATTATTTGAGGTGGTATTCAAATTACATGATATGACTATGAAAACATAGCAAAAGACTATATCACAAAGCAAGGCAAGCATGAGAAGTTTAGGGATTAAAACTAAAGGTTTAAAGAACTCTTAGTGAAAACAAAAAAGTAACCAATAGAAGGCATTAAGAAAAGATGGGCAACCGAAGGGCTTATTGCCTTGTTATGGAAGAAAATGAAAGTACCACCACCATCTTCTTATACTGAAGCATACAATCAGGCCATGAACATATTGAGTAAACACAATGTGTTGTTATGTGGAAAAAGAAAAACAGAAGATGATGACAATGGCAAGAGTGAATAAGGGACAATACAAGCATTGTGAAAACGCATGCTCCATATGATGAAATAATTAAACGAGGAAAAAATGGTGTAGTAAGGACACCAAAGAACTCTAGTGTACAGAGTGTAAATACGAAGGACGTGCTAAAACCAATTGTCCAAAGAAACTATTTTCTAAGATTCATCAAGTCATAGGCCACTCAATTAAAGAAATCCCACACAATGTGAAGACCTATAGTACAAAAGTAGTCTTTACATAGAGTGAGCAATCCACTCCACCAAAGCCAGAGAGCACATCTCTGAGCAATTATCAAAATCAAATACAGTATGACACCAAAGAATATCTTATCATACAATGCCAACAATAATGAAAGAGAATCCTTTGCGAGAGATTGCCCACACAAGCAAGACAGATTACAACCATTGTGCAAATGTTCTTGACCTAGAGACCATGAAGACATCAAATGTCCCAAGAAAAAGATTGGTTTCAACCTAATTGACATAAGGCATAACTAAGTATTAGCCATTACTTGATACCAAGAAAAGTAGGTTGTGTACTCAAACCCACGAACAAAAAAAGAAAGACTTTGTTAAGCAAGAGCCAAAGTGGAGAATACTATGGCTAATAAATGACACCACTCAAATGCAAATTAAAGTACACTAAAAAATCAATTACAATTTGGTATAAATATTACAATGCAAGAGCCTCAAGTTATCCTACTAGTTAAAGTAGTGGAATTACTAAAAAGTATTCTTAGAACTCCAGAAGGCATTGTATTAAGAAATAATGAGACGATGGATGCACAACAAATCTAGAATCTAGTGAAATGAATACCCACTAGCTAAACATCCATTGTCAAGAAACCAAGTGATTGATTCGATGCTACTAACAAAATTAACAGAACAAAGAAACCAACAATGGTGAATAATAAGATCCTAGGAAGAAATATCAGCAATATAATTGTTAATGGCAATTCTAGTGTTCATGTACAACTAAAAGACACTTGGAGAAGTTTGGGCAATCCCACCATCTAGGCCCCAATTTTTCAAATAGTGGGTAGGATCAAGAAACTATGAAGGTACTCAGAGTTTTAATGGGCCAAAAGGCAATTATTGGAACCATATCATTTTTCTTGAATGTTGTAATCATCAAGTTTCCAGGACAGGTATGACAGGGGATGGGAGGACGAGTTTCCGAGACGGAAACATTTTTTGCCAATTTTAGGAACAGGGCTAGGGGACGACAAAGGGGACAGCTATATAAAATTAGGGAAAATCAAAAAATGTAGGGAAATTCAAAATATTCAAATGAAAACATAGACAAAGCATGCATTTAATTTTATACATTATAGAACCTTAAAATATAACGATTAGCACAATCCTTATGCCAAATTTGTGTTATTTTGAAAGTCAAAGTCAAATCTTCTCTAGAATTGGAAATCAAAGTCCCCTAGGCACCCCCTATACCCAAGACGTTTCTAGGATAGGGCTGAAAAAAACCCAGGGACGTGTCCCTAGGTAACGTAGGAAGAAACCATAAAACACATTGTTCAATTAGAGTTGACTAATAGCAACCAAAGAAAATCATAGTTGGGAAAAAGAAAATACAATCTCATTAAGAACAAAAGTTGAAATTATATAATCAATTTGAGAAACAAAGTAGTTAGTGAGTAACCACCTTCCTCATATTCATTAGACTCAAACTCCGACGAATGGACAAGGAAGCAGAATCAAAGTCCAATGGAACCAAACAACAAAGAAATTTTGTAATTATAGTCATGTAGAAGATGAAGTGAATTCTCTTCGTAGCTCGTTCACTAGCGAATAGAGGATTGGGTGATATTTCTTTGGTATTCTAATTTTATTGAAGCTATATAGATTGCAAAAATGTTGAACAGTTTTTCTATGCTAGATGCAATACAAGGTTCACAAAAAATAGCACTTTCAATTCGAATAATGGCACTCAATTGTCAAGTCAAAACAACAGTTTACACACTTAATCCACTTTACATCATTACAAAGTAAATAAAATTATAAAGATGTACTACATAAGAATAGAAATAACTTGCAACATTTCCAAAATATATGACTTCATTATAAATTTCAGATATGTGATAAGTACAAAATAACATCAAAGCAGTCTCCAACTATGAACAATAAGTACATTTAGATAACAGAATGGTGTTGGTTAGGGCCACCAACCTTTGGTAACAACCAACCGATAACTAACAATTGCTCGAGAACATCTCAAAAACAAAACATAATAATTATTTATTTAGCCGACTACGACAATGTAATTTATTCTTTGTTGACAACATCAGCCATCCCAAAAAGAAAGTCGTTTTCCAAACAACACAAACAAATTAGGAGATCTAAACAACAAAACTAAAAGAGTATTTACCGAGGGCGGGAAGACGAGATGGCGTCCCTGGATGTACTGAGGACATAGGCATGGATATTAGAGAGTTGTTGCTGAAGTTGCTAAAGATGTTGATTAGCCACAAACTCATGCTCTCGAGTTGTCTTCACCTTAAGAAGCCTCCATCAAATGGGTCTTTGTCTTCTCTAGCTCCTGCACCTTCTCATGGAATTTTCTCTTCACTTTCCCCAACTCTTGCTCTTTTTCTATTAACTTGCCTTCCCTGTATGCCATCTATCAGTCTCATTCCCAATTGTTTCTCCCTCTTGCCAATTTGCTTGTCTCACTCAATGACAATGTCCTCAAGGGTGTCTGATAGTACATGTTGAGTTAACTACTCTTGAGACCATACTTAAAGGACTCTACAAGTCCTGGCAGGACTCTGCGAGTCCCAAGCCGAGCTAGGCCTCCAGAGTCTTTTTGGCTCTATACTTGGACTCAACAGAATCCCGTATAGTCCTAGCGGACTTGCCGAGTCCTCTTGACTCACCAGACTCTGCAAGTCCCACTAGCATGATTTTGCCGCAACAGTAAGCCAATCAAACACAAAAAAAAACATTTTTTTTTAAGTTTTGTTTATCTAGGAACAATGATAGGCAAAATTCTACTTTTTTCATTCAGGGAGTAGTTTTAGGTCGGTGTACATATTTGACTTGGGATATTTGTAATATGTATCAAAAATTCATCTCTTATTCTTTTTAAGAATGGCCCAATTATTGATTCTTAATTGTTGTTGTTGATTCCTTGGCTTCTCAGAGTAGTTGGGTTGTGAAGAATTTGTGAACAAATTTAGGTAGTGATAGTGAAGCCTCAAAAAAGCTTAGTTAGACACTGAGATATTATTATCTACTAATTAAAGCAGTATTGTGTATGAAAGTTTTATAAAATGAATATACTTTAATTGGAATACAAATCCATATCTTGCATGATTGGTGTTTGGATTGTTCTACATTTTACTGTGAAAAGATCATGTCATGAAATGGGTAGAGATCTGAGATTTTCTCTTTTACAGAAGGGTACAACAACAAGTTAGTATTTTTGTTTTTGGTATAGTGTAGCAAAATAAGTAAATTTGATTATCGATGTAAATTGGATCTTGAGGAATATAATGAGGATGTTGAAAAATCAATATAGTTTTTGAATGCTTCGAATCGTTTAGTTATTTGTTTTGTTAATGGTGAGAAGTTGATGTGAGAGATCTGATTGTGTAGTATGCTTGATTTTGACAGAGTCAACACAATTCACTATCTAGTAGTTGTAGACTTTTGAAACTTATGCGCAGCTATGTGCGATATTTGACTTTGTATAATGTGGTGTTAAAATAAATGTTTTGGGGTCAATTATTTTGCCATTGTCTTTATAAAATATGGCTTTTGAAATCTATTATGTTACGATTGATCAATGTAATCAAGCATTTATACTTATGTCATAAATGTAAACTTGTGTATATGTTCAAAGTAGCTTCTATTTATCTCAATTATTGTGTCTTTGATGTTAATTGACTGAATGATGCATGAAAAAAGTTTTAAATCCTCAAAAATCTTTGAATTTCTTGGTTTTTCAATTTGTCGAGTTTGAGTCCGAATCCAGCTTGTCGAGTCCAAGGCGAGTCTAAGTCTTGTAACTATGCTCGAGACTTCCTAATATGATCGAACAACTCTACACAGGAAGACTCGCCCTAGTGAAGGGCTTAGTCTCTCGACTCTGCGGCCTCCTCAATCAAAGCCATATGTTTGTGCAAATAGAGGATGTTGTCTTTGTAGCTCCTTTCCATGCCAATGTATAATGCCTAGTGTTATGATTAATAATATTGGTTATCAAGCAATGTATCAATTGTTTGTATTAGGTTGGATGTCACTCTTGGGTATATGTGTCATTTCGTTGACACTCGTGTTCCCTGTGGCAACCATTGGGCCCTTTACTCATACATTTGGTATGCACTACCATCATTATTATTATTTCATGTATGTAGTTTACCAAGCATATCAATAAACATCCATGTCTCCCCAACTGTGCATCTACATAGGTGTTAGACAACCAATATCTTAAGTATCTCCACTCCCAAACATCCTCTTGAGATGAAGCATTTCAAAAATTCTCCCTCACACCCAACCTACATAAATGCCAAAATCCTCTCTACCTTGGGTGCTACCAATGGGTCATGCCCAATATCAAGGTGGCGAGCGATGTAAACAAACACATCTATAAACTTACTCACATATTGAAGTTTTCCAATGTAATGCTCCACTATATAGATAGGATCATATGGATTTCATAGGTGGCAACCGATGTCCACAAGCGCATCTATAAACTTACTCATAGATTGAAGTTGTCCAATGTAACGCTCTACTGTATAGATAGGATCATATGGATTTGGTCAGCCAATCTCTAGAACAATCCTTGTTGCTTCAGCTTCACTAGATGACAACTCCTCTCCTACGAGTGTGATTTCTAACTATGGAGCCTCTGGATGTGTCTGCGAGATTGTAGCAAGTGTTGGCTCCATGACAACTTGTGCAAATGGTTGAACTCTCTCCATGGCAAGCTTTGCAAGTAGCTGAACCAATTGTGAATGCTTTGGAGGGCTTGGCTGAGTGTCAATTGCTACATCAACCTCTATGAGTAGTCCTGGTGACGCTACTAGAGGGGAATCAAGTAGTACCCCAAACATAACCAACCAATTATCAATCTTTGTGGCTTCCGCAGCCACTATAGTGCCTTCCACAAAAGGTGCCAATGTTGCAAGTGGTGATGATAGCGTTACTATTTTAGTGGTGCTATAGCCGGTGGTGAACTAAAACTGTCAACAGCCCGACAACAAACATTTGGTCAACAACTAAGAATACAAATACAAAACATAAAAAATTATTAATTTAGCCAGCTATAACAATGTACTTTATACATTGCTGACTACATCAACTTCATAGAAAAATTATGACAAAGGGAAATAAACCTCAAACATTTTTTTTTGCAATTAGAGCACAAAAGAAAAGGTGAGCCCCACATAAGAACCAAAAAAATATAAAAATAATATAAGTTCCAGTTTGAAAAAAAAACTATTACATCACCATTACCACCATACAATCTATTTCTACCCCTACAATATGACTAAATTTTGCTTTCACTATACAACAATTTAGTACAAAATTTTCAATTCCTTCGACTTCTTTCTTTGCAAGTCGTAGGATCCATAAACCTCTCACCAAATACACAATTCAAGCAAGATTCACAATTGTAGGACCTCTAGTCATTGCAACACATGGTTCATTACTTGGTTTCCACTGCTTGGATATATCTATTGTACATCATAGGCAAATTCCATCTCTATCATATTTCCTTGTTCAATCTCTATCATACATTCACGTTTCATTTCTTTTGTATATCCCTAATATAATCAAGTAGTACTCCAAACATAACCAACCAATTATCAATCTTAGTGGCTTCCGCAGCCACTATAGTGCCTTCCACAAAAGGTGTCAGTGTTGCAAGTGGTGGTGATAGAGTTACTATTCTAGTGGTGCTATAGCCGGTGGTGAACTAAAACCGTCAACAGCCCGACAACAAACATTTGGTCAGCAACTAAGAATACAAATACAAAACATAAAAAATTATTAATTTAGTCAGCTATAACAATGTACTTTATACATTGCTGACTACATCAACTTCATAGAAAAATTATGACAAAGGGAAATAAACCTCAAACATTTTTTTTTGCAATTAGAGCACAAAAGAAAAGGTGAGCCCCACATAAGAACCAAAAAAATATAAAAATAATATAAGTTCCAGTTTGAAAAAAAAACTATTACATCACCATTACCACCATACAATCTATTTCTACCCCTACAATATGACTAAATTTTGCTTTCACTATACAACAATTTAGTACAAAATTTTCAATTCCTTTGACTTCTTTCTTTGCAAGTCGTAGGATCCATAAACCTCTCACCAAATACACAATTCAAGCAAGATTCACAATTGTAGGACCTCTGGTCATTGCAACACATGGTTCATTACTTGGTTTCCACTGCTTGTATATATCTATTGTACGTCATAGGCAAATTCCATCTCTATCATATTTCCTTGTTCAATCTCTATCATACATTCACGTTTCATTTCTTTTGTATATCCCTAATATAATCCCAATGTACGCCATAAATTATACGGTCAATTCAACTTAAAATCTCCACCTCCTAGCACCATATGCCTCCTACTATCATACAGTATGCACTTTGTACAATGTCCCTCTATCGTACACTTCACTCTCAACCACAACTTGCCTCCAGCATTTATGAGTAGTTGGGCATAAACAAAATACACCTCTACTACAATACTCTCTAGGCTCAGTGATCGATTGGGTCCACCATTCACATCTTTCAATGTGCAATAAAATAAGGTCCCTTGGTTGATTGGTCATAAGCATTATCCACATATTGCTATATGGTGGTTATGTTGGGAAATATATTGTTGGAGTTCACAGGAATGCATATATTATAGAAGGTTGTTGTAGTTTGTTATTAGATTAGTGGTACAAATATCTTTAGTAGTTAAAACAAATAAACATATTTAGGAAAGTTGTTTATGGAATTTCTTGCAAAATAGGATATCAAAATCCTATATAAATTTAATGTATATTGGATAATATAATGAAGCGACATTGTCATGTGTAAAATTATTTGGCTTCAATATGTCTCTGTCGGTAATCTAATATGGTATCAGAGCCACATAGATTATGTGCATATTCAATGGCATAGGAAAAAGAGTGGAGTTTCACGCTAGAAATCAACAATCCCATGACAGAGGTGATTGGCAGTTTCATTCTTTTATCCTGGCTTGCCGTTCTTTTGATGTAACAGTGGAGGACTGGAGAATTCGGCTTTAGGCATGTTTTGACTCGATCCATAGCAGATTGGCTTCAGTAGTTAGCAAATTACGATTTTGTGTGAAAAATCTCATCCTGTAAATCTGAAAAACATCGTGTGGTATTGGATGCACCAATCACTCATCAAACTCTCAAGCATCGAGCTAGGAGTGGAAGGAAGATATCAATACATGACATACCATCAGTAGACGCGATATAGTGAAATGGCAGAGGCGCACCTATATGGTTCTGTGGTTATTTTCTCCAATCTGCAATTAGAAGTTTTGTTGCGGCTGCCGAAGCGGTTTTGCCTTCATCCACAACCATAGAGCTGTGGCTCCTCAAGCACCAGCCCTGCTTGCTCCATTCACCGTTGATGCTGAGAAAAGACACCCAGTGCTCTATGCAGGCCTGATCTTCATTGGCGGTGGCCCTTGTATCGTGTTGGTGATCAACATTGACAATTACATGATGGCCCTTGAGTGTCTCTTTGTCATCCCCAAATAATTCCAATTCGATTGCTCTACCAAATGTGCTACACATACCTCGAGAGTCCCCAATGTTGAAATACATCTCTGCTGGGAGCCAGCAATAATATTATTCGCAGTTTTGATCGATGATGGCAGTGTGTCGATGGAAGTATTGCATCCTCCATTTTGACCAAAAATGACAAGGATCTTAGATTCTTCATGCTAATTATTAACGATTGCTAACAAAAAATTAAAATCTGTTTCGAAGAGCTAAAGTTTGGTCTGAGATGTTTTAGTTAAAGGCGACTGAAAGTCATTTTTGTTGTCTGCGATGCGTTAAAAACGAATGCATAACACATACAACTGTGCAAACATCACAGAAGATAAGCTTAGCTAGTATCTGTTTTTATCATTGATGTTGATGTTGATGTTGCAGAAATCGAGGACATAAAGCACTCTTTTGTTCTGCTCAACTCATAGACCAAAACAAACATATTATAGCAAGCCGCAAAGGAATTGGTGCAAGTAATGTGATAATAATTTTGTTTTTCTGCCGCTATGCCTAAAGTGAAAGAGTTGTCATTTACATTAGTAGTCAAAATGTACGAGTGTAAAAAAAAAATTAGCAAGCCACAAAGAAATTGGTGCAAGTAATGTGATAATAATTTTATTTTTCTGCTGGTAAGCCTTAAGTGAAAGAGTTGAGTCATTTACATTAGTTGTCAAAATGTACGAGTGTAAAAAAAAAATCATAAACCTATTTTCTAAATTGTCATTGGAGTGCATAATCAGTGGTACCCGACACTCCTTGTAAGAAGTTCACATCTAGGGGAGAAAACTAATTCTTCCCTTACAACTGTGAAATGTGCCACAAAAGAAAAATCTGCTAAGTAGCCAACCAATTGGAGGCAGGAGGCAATGGAGGAAGGAGGACAATCAGCGCCCTCTCATTAGTCACCAACGACGGGGTCGCTCATCAGCTTTGGTGGCATCTTATTTTCTAGTATGCAGCATGATATGATTTGTTTTTTAGTGTTCCTGGTTGTGTGAATAAGTGGAATTTCACATGGTGGGGGGAATAATAATCAATGTTCCATTCCCCATTCATGCGAAAATGACTAAAGTCCAGGAGAATTTCTGGTGGTAGTGGTAGTGGTAGTGGCAGTGGCAGTTGTCTATGCTGTTTGGGATCGAGTGACAGCGATCAATAACAATAACTACAATTATGAACATTGATTTCTTATGTATGTTGATTTCTTTATAACTTCCCTGATGTACAAGCATAGTGGCGAACAAAAGCACTAGCGTAAGTCAGTTCATGGATCTTGAAAGGGTTTGTGAGATGATCCAAAAAACTACACAAGGTGGAGAGTTGATGGGTTCTTGTTCACGTCAAGGTTTGTGGTAAGCCTGTTTAAAACCATGGAAGGAGAGACTTTCATTTGAATCAAGATCATGAGCCACAAGAATTGGTTTACTACAGTTGGAAGTGTTAAGTTGGAGAATGTGGACATCATCAATATTGTAAACAGTTGTGTAGGAGAGCAGTTGGCTACAGAGATCCTCTCACTGTCGAACTTCTTGGAAGTATGGTTGGCCGGTAATAAGTTCACTATAAGTTTTTGGCTTTTTAAGCATCGTTTTTGCCTCTTAAAAAATCTTGAAAATGATGTGCACCATGAAAGTTTATGTGACTGCCCCAAAACCCCTATCGAATTCATTTGATTTGTCAAGTACTCTCGAAGTCTGACTTTTTGAAATATGCTTCCAAATGTGCCCAATGGTTTTCATCTATAATATCATCATCAGTTTGGAAAATCTTCCCTAACGTTACTTGAGCCTAGTTGTTTTCCTTGTCATGTAAAAGATAATTTTTTATGTTAGTGGCGGATGATGTAGTTAGTGTACAATGACCATTGTTATATTTTATTGTTCATTTAGACCCAATAGGGCATTGACTAAGACAGAGATACCTTCACATCCAAACATTAGACGTGATGCTCCACCACTTCAATATTTTCTTTGGCCAGTGGTTACCTACTAATACTCACCCAAACATGGAGCCGAGTATCCCCTATGCTCCGAAACAGCCCCTGGCATCTCCTCCCACCTTGCATGAGGGCCCTATGAATGCACATTGAGGGGCAGCAGGGTGGGTCCCTGCAATTATCTACCTCTTGATTAATCAGTTCATTAATGTGCCCCATGGAATTGTTGGGGGCCTTAGAATATAAGGGAATATAATTTATCCTACTGTGTATTAATTGGTCTTCAGTTTCAGGTGGTTAAAAGACTTAGTTGACAATTGTGTTCCTCTTGATAACTACCTTGTCCTTTAAAAAGAATTTTATCCTCAAGGAAAGCAATATAATCTAGCCAAATCGACTCTGATCCGTGGCTTACCATCTTTAGTCTACTTTTACAATAACTTCACATGGGAAAAAGATAAAATTTAATCCCTCTATTGGTGTGCATTATTAATTCTGTTGAGTATTTCAAATCTTCTTTTTTATCAGATAGGAGAGTAATCACCAATCAAATAAAACACAATTGAAAGAAAAAAAATGAATTCTTCCCAACTCAAGTTTCTGGTACAATACTCTCACTATAGGCAAAAACAAACCATACTGTAAAGCTAAGCACGAACACTAGATTCATGAGCAAACCTGCGGATGCCCTCTCCCAATTCGCACCAAAAGTGACTGAATTAGTTTTCTCACAGCAGGGATGTTTGAATGGATTCTTGCAATTATTTGAGGCAGCACTACCAACCAGGTATCAATGTTCACATAGTTAAATCCATCATCTAATGCTTCCTGCACTTCGGTGGTAGCTCCATGGTTGAACCATAAAGTAAGTAGCCGAAGAATATCCTGTTGGCAGACCAGAATTGATGAGAGCAGATTGACATAAATAAAAACAGAAATTGCTGACAGAACTCACAAAATATATCTACAAATATAACTGTATCCAAAAATTAAATAATCAAGAAATGAATATAAAACTGATATTGGCATCGCATGAAAAAAGAACCGCATCTACACTTTATTATTTTCCATTAGCTTAAAACTGAATCTCAATCTTCTATGACAATTTCAAACAAATGATATAAACCATGGATAATGCAAGTGGATATAAAGTCCAAGCAGAAAACTATGTTTCATCCAACTATAAGGACCTAACAAACATAGAACAGCTTTTGAGAAAAAATGAACTAAAAGGACAAGCCAGCTAAATGCCTAACATACATCCCAGTCAAAATCCATGTACTACGAGACAGTTCCACAACAGGTTCCTGTTGTGAGGTTTTCACACCATCGCCCCAAAGAATTTGGGGACCCCAATTTTCGAGCAGGCCTTGGCAATTTTCTTGAATCCGGAAATTTGGATGTCACTTTTGAGAGTATTTGGATGCCTTAGCAAGTTTTGGAGTGACCTAGGGGTTTTGAGACGACAAATTTGCAAAATTTTTAGACTTGGATGAATTTTGGAAAATTGATATAATTGCATAACTTGAACATTTTCAAAATTTAATTGTGGAGTTGGATATTTTTTTTTGGAAAATCTTGTACTTTTTTGGTGGTGAAAATGATTTTTTTAATGAAATTAAATTGCCAAATGATAAATTGCAAAATAAAAAATAAATTAAATTGCCAAGAGGGGGATTTCGAAATTTTAAATGGAAAGGGAAGTAAATGGAAATTGGAAATTTATTTGAATTTTTATTGGCTTGCAATTTTCGATTTTGGGATTGGTTGTCATGATTAATTAAGTCAAAATCAATTTCCTTGGGGAAATTTCGAATTTACAACTGGCAGCCCCCTTTAATTTCGATTTTGGCTTGGCATAGGGCTTAACAAATTGAATTCTCATCCTCCAAGACAGCCCCAACTCTTTTCCCAGCCCACCTGCGTTTTTTTTATTAATTAATTGGGCAATTTTTTGAAATAAATTTAATACCCCTAGAGCTATGCGATTTTTTAATTTAATTGGGGTTTTAAATTTGGCAATTTTCATTTATTTTCTTTCCCTCCAAGGCCAAGTCGGCCCTATTATTTGAGGTAAAAATCAAATATATAAAGGAGGCCTCCCCTCTACTCTTTCCTCATTCTCTCATTCCCTGTTTTGTGTCTTGGCAGCAAGGAGAGAAAATCAGAGGTAGGGCAGCGAAAATTAGAAGGTGGAGGCAGCAAAAATTGTAGAGGATGGTATAGAGCCAGCGAATTCAAGGTAGGAGATAGCACTGCAGGCAAGCTTTCATTTGGTTGGATCCCCGTCCATTTGCTAATTTCTTCATTCATAGGAGTAGTAGTAGAGCAGTAAGCAGTTAGTGGTAGGAGTAGTTGAAAGTGAAAGTGATCAAGGAGAAAAGAACAAGTTAAGCAAGCGAAGTACCACCAAGTTATCTTTGAATGAACAATGTAAGCTTGCCTACGTGATTAACCAACAAATCACATTAATATAACTAAGTTAGTATCCACAAATATAAGGAACCTTGGAGTTTTCTCATGTTCTTCATGAGTATTTACTTTTCAAGAGAGGGTTGAGTGTTTGATATTCTATATCAAGTATTCAATTGCTATATGTTATGTACTGGTACAAAACTGACATCAACATTATTTGGCGCTAGAAGGAGGGCTGAACAATGTTCATTCATGGACTATCAACAACAATGAGCTTCCAAGTTATATTTGAAATGTGAGAGATCTCTTCAAAAGTTCAAAAAATCAAAAAATAGAAAATCAAAAAAAAGGGAAAAGACTTCTCAATGGACGAGCAGTGGTTTCATCGTCAAGGCATTCATCTAGTTGACATTGCTCGATTTCGGAAGGCTTTGAATGCACAATTGTATCCACAGAATTTGTCCGAATTGGCATCACCTTGAGAGTGCAGGATTCATGAGACAACCACACATGATGAGCTTAATTGTTTGACATTCCTGTCAAGAGTGGAGTTGGTATTACAAAGGAAGATGTCCTTTTGGGATATCCTCAAACCAACTTCATTTGCCGAATCAGATGGTAGAGTTAACATGTTTGTGAATAGTTTCAAGGAAATGATCAAGAAGCGAATAAGCGAGGAGGAACTATATGTGGAAGGTATGTTGCTCTCTGTTTGGTGTAGACTACACAATGTGAGACATTCAGAATATACTTGTCAACAATGTCGGGATATCATAAAGCATGCCAAGCAAGAGATGGGATGGTTTGATTGTGAGCAACCGAATACAGACGAAATTTGGAGTGCATACCTTGAACGAATGAGTTTGGCATCAAAGGAAGGAAAAGAAGACTGCATTAATCACTTAGGTTGGAAACCAAAGGATGAGCATATTGTATCCTCATCCAACAAAGAAGAAAGCAACTTGCGAGAGGATGGTGTGGTTGAACCTAATGACTAAGACATTCATGTGGAAGATGAGCCTTCACACTTTACTCCTCAAGAGGAAGGTGTTAAGAAAGAAATCAAGGAAGCAATTGAATTCATCCAAAGAAGAGGAAGCATATCAGACAAAGATCCACACCTTGAGGATCTAGAAGGCCATAACAAGTTTGAAGAGGTGATCCTTGGTGAACTTTCCCTCATGCTACAAAGTCGAATTCTTGAGGATGAGTTGGAAGAAATCTCTAGCACCCTTCATGAAAGAAGCAATCAAGTGGACAAGTTGAGCAAGGAATTGCAAGTTACTACAAGTGAATCAAGATATGAGGAAAAGTTTGATTAAGCAATCCAAGACATCATTACCACCATATTCTTTCGGGGGATGCTTAAGGATCCTATGGAAGAAATACGAATAGAATCATTGCCAAAGGCATCCGAAGACAGACAAGTTGTTGCAAGTGGCGTAATTCGCCATCAACTCCGACCTCCAGAGGCTTTACCACTTGGGATTGATTTTGATGAACTTATGAAGACATTTGAGGACCTCCCTGTTAGTTTCAAAGATTCCAAGGGTGATAAGATTCCACATGATGAATTGCATGATGCTCGTAAAGAGAAATCTACATGCGGATCCATAGAAGAAGAAAACAAAGAACAATTTCGGTTGATGCTGCAGTTGGATATTGTGTTTGAGCAACTTGGAGAGGTGTTTGATGGGGAGAATATCAAGGCATCCTTTATTTTTGATGATACAATTGAGGAGATTCACAAGGATGCATGGTTCATGTTTCACAAGGACAAGCACCGAAAGACGACATTTCATGAGCTTGATTCCAAGATTGATTCTGCCTTGACTACCAATGAGTTCGGTGTAGATGTTAGAGGGAAGATTCATCATCAGTTGCGACCTCCTCAAGCTGTGGATGATCAATTGAGGTTTGAACAAGACTTACCACATGAAGCACACCAGGTTGTTTCTTTCCCTGCTCTTAAGGATGAAAGGTATGAAAGTTTTTATTTCGATTATGGAAGTTTTGGAAAAACAACTTGTATTTGGATTGATCATGGACCCTATGAGTTGCCTCAATTGTTGATTTTTCATGATAATTTTCTTGAGTTTTCGTTGGAGGTAATAAAAAAAATTTCAGAGTACAAGGATGAGTTTGCGAGATTGAGAACGATCACCCAAACCTTGTTACTTTTGAACATCCTAAGAAACCATGTTAGACCCAGTGTATATATTAAATCGGTTAGTGTTGTCCCTTTAGAATCTTGTACATAGTTAGGGTAGGTTTGTCTTGGACCATTTGGTTTAGGACAGTAGTTTAGTTTGCTTTCATGTTTGGCTTAGATTAGGTTTCCTTTCAATTGTTTAGAGTAGGTTTCTTTCCAGTGGGTCGAGTAAGCTTCCTTTCAGCTATCTAGTTTAGGTGTTGTGAGGGAGCCCGGTGGTTAATTTGCACCAAGTCATTTGACTTGAGATCTTTTAGCTTCTCTCAGTCGGTTGGGTAGTTTTGGCTTTGGAGCTTTGCAAGTTCAAAGGGGGTCCATGTTATCACTCGTGCACGAGGTGTGTAGATTTTTACACTTTTGGTGTCAGAAGCTAGAGTCTGTCTTGTTCATTTCTTGAATACATTTGACAAAGTTCAAGGGATTGAAGGTTGTGCCTAGTCATTGGTCTATGTTAGGACTTGTACTAAATTTGGGTCAAACTCGATAGTGGCTCTTGAGTTGCCTTTGACATGGTTACAACATTATACTCACACTTAATTGCTCCGAGTTCTTGGTGTTTCAAAGTGAAAATGGACTTAGTGAAAATCATACGCCTGCTTCAGCGCCACTGCGGTCTTCCAAACCCTCTACGGGCTTCATTGCCTGCAAGCCAAACAAAAGATTGAAAGAAAAGGAAATATCATGAGAAAAAAGAAAAAAAATGAAAATAAGTGCAAGATGAAAGGCAATATCAAAGTGAAAATAAAGACGAAAATTGGCTTTAAAGGGTGTGCAATCATCTCTACCGGTGCTACTAAGTGGTCACTAAAGGTATAGCCGTGATTGTGGTGCCACAACGATAACTCCGTCGGGGCTATAAACGCCTGACTGGCAGCGGAGCTCTATCCAAGATGCTTTTGAAGTAAGGATATTATAATAGCTGAGTTCGATGGATCTGAGAGATTATAAACTTCTTGTTGAGCGGAGAATAAATCATTTGCACACACGTGAGTAACTTATGGTCAGGGTCCCTAGGTTCAACTTGAGAGTTCTTTCCCTTGTTGAGTGCTTGTCCTTAAGTGGATTTTCGGGTGGGTCGTCCTAAGGTTCCTTGTTCTAAGTTACTTTATTCTTGAAATGTTCAGGAACATTTCTTTGGATTGATCCTAGATGTTGTGAGGTTTTCACACCATCGCCCCAAAGAATTTGGGGGCCCCAATTTTCGAGCAGGCCTTGGCAATTTTCTTGAATCCGGGAATTTGCATGTCACTTTTGAGATTATTTGGATGCCTTAGCAAATTTTGGAGTGACCCAGGGGTTTCAAGATGACAAATTTGCAAAATTTTTAGACTTGGATGAATTTTGGAAAATTGATATAATTGCATAACTTGAACATATTCAAAATTTAATTGTGGAGTTGGATTTATTTTTTCGGAAAATCTTGTAATTTTTTGGTGTGAAAATGATTATTTTTTATGAAATTAAATTGCCAAATGATAAATTGCAAAATAAAAAATAAATTAAATTGCCAAGAGGGGGATTTCGAAATTTTAAATGGAAAGGGAAGTAAATGGAAATTGGAAATTTATTTGAATTTTTATTGGCTTGCAATTTTTGATTTTGGGATTGGTTGTCATGATTAATTAGGTCAAAATCAATTTTCTTGGGAAATTTCAAATTTACAACTGGCAGCCCCCTTTAATTTTGATTTTGGCTTGGCATAGGGCTTAACAAATTGAATTCTCATCCTCCAAGACAGCCCCAACTCTTTTCCTAGCCCACCTGTATTTTTTATTAATTAATTGGGCAATTTTTTGAAATAAATTTAATACCCTAGAGCTGTGCGATTTGTTTATTTAATTGGGGTTTTAAATTTGGCAATTTTCATTTATTTTCTTTCCCACCAAGGTCAAGTCGGCCCTATTATTGGAGGTAAAAATCAAATATATAAAGGAGGCCTCCCCTCTACTCTTTCCTCATTCTCTCATTCCCTGTTTTGTGTCTTGGCAGCAAGGAGCGAAAATCAGAGGTAGGGCAGCGAAAATTAGAAGGTGGAGGCAGCGAAAATTGTAGAGGATAGTATAGAGCCGGCAAATTCAAGGCAGGAGGTAGCGCCGCAGGCAAGCTTTCATTTGGTTGGATCCCCGTCCATTTGCCAATTTCTTCATTCATAGGAGTAGTAGTAGAGCAGTAAGAAGTTAGTGGTAGGAGTAGTTGAATGTGAAAGTGATCAAGGAGAAAAGAACAAGTTAAGCAAGCAAAGTACCACCAGGTTATCTTTGAATGAACAACGTAAGCCCGCCTACGTTTTTAACCAGAAAATCACATTAATATAACTGAGTTAGTATCCACAAGTGTAAGGAACCTTGGAGTTTTCTCATGTTCTTCATGAGTATTTACTTTTCAAGAGAGGGTTGAGTGTTTGATATTCTATATCAAGTATTCAATTGCTATATGTTATGTAATGGTACAAAACTGACATCAACAGTTCCTCAGTTTACCTGGGCAAGAACTACCCACTTTTATGAAATGTTTCTATTATTTGCACCAAAAAAATGACATTTTATCTTTAGTTCTGGAGGTTCCACTGACATAAATGTGCCCTCAACTATGCCCAGAATCATTCTCCATATCTATTTTCTTTTTCACAGAGCAGTTCCCTATATTTCATTTTTTTGAGCCTTTGCCTTGCTTTTTCTTTTACATAAACAAATGCTTGTATTTGCACAAATATTAGAAAATGTGACTGAATGTAAAATGATATGCTATAGCTAAACACAAGCTCTACAGTAATTGTATTTTGTTTAATACCTGCAAACTATCATCTCCCCCTTTCGTATTTGCAGCATATGCTATTGAACGAAAATACCCTGTTACAGCTGCAACAACATATTGACTGGCCACAGCAGGAACACCTCGTAGTGTAAAATGAGACATCACAGCAGTATTAAACAATGCCCACTTATGCCATGCCTTTGACCAATTTCTGGCACAGTCTGTTGCATTTTTGAATGCAACAAGAATATCTGAAACAACCATAGGAAATGTCAGCAACATGAAATATTTCTGCACATAGCAGCCTCAAAATACGTAGTCAATGCCTTAAAGTATGACAGAAAGCTTGATGAATTTAACAGCACCGTGCATGGAGTCCTCATCCAATCCAGGGTATAGTGCCCATCGCCATTTCCCAAGTAATAAATATGTTCGAGCAAGAAGACAAACATTTGCATTTGAAGAACTAATTGATCCCACGGTTGTTAGAGGATACACATATGTTGTCCCGGATGCTTGTGTGTGACCAGCAAGCTCAACTGTTAATTCCTAGAAGAAAAAATTAAAGTTATGAGTATCACTCATGTGTTGAGACTCAACACGCAGTCAAACCTTAGCAAGCTGTTTTAGGACTCACACTTGGTGGAAAAACTCAAACAAAGCTCACCCAAAATTGGTAATTTGGCAATTATATATATATATGGGAAAACGTTTTAAATGGTTATATTGAAAATTTAAAGTTGATTTTATTTTTCTTGAAAGCCATGAAAACTTAGGAATATTGGCTTTCAGACTTGACCCAGTCTGCGTGTTAAGGCTCTAGACTCAGGTCCACGAGTCCTCACCCAAACACCAAGTCTCGGCATACTGGGTTATCACTGTCCCTGTTCATTATCAATACCACAATGATTGCAAATTAAAATGTTATTTCACTTCAAAGAGGGCTTTGCACACCTGCAATCGATGAAATGCTTCCTTCCGTCTACCATCTTCTCCAAGCGACCAAAGATACTTCAAATATGCTAATCTGACTTGGGGTGGACCAGATAGCATAGACCTTTCAGGACTTAATTCTGGATCGTACTGCACAATTTGACTAGAGCTCAGTCAGACTGTTCTTAAAAAATCTAGAGAAAGCACTAATTGTAAGGGGTTTACCTGCAACAGTTTTACCAAAGTGGAACGAGCCTGACTGATTCGACCACTTAAACGGCACAGGGAAGCAAATTTCAACCATGTGTCTGCATCCTCTGTTGGTGGTAAGACTAATGCACGCACAACAAGTAATGCCTGCCAAACCTGAAAAGACATTCCCCGAATAAAACTTGTCACCACGCAATCAGTAGGCATATAAGGCAGCTATATTTCAAATCAAAATCTACCTCAACATTTCGTTTAGTTCCCTGTATCCGATCTATCCACATTTTACGGATCAAAGCTTTACGCCCTTCAGTTGCAGTATTTCCCACAGGTAGTATGCAGTAATCTATCACCTACCATATATCAAATCAGAAACTTTAGAACAAGAGCGTGTAAAGAACATAGTCGTTACCCTTCCAATTTATATACATATTATGTAATATTCACCAGAACCTATTAATTGAAGATGATTAAATTGAAGAATACATAAGAACAAACAAGCACCTCTTCCAGCTCTGCTAGTTGTTGTATGCGAACCATTGTACTGTAAGCACGATCATAGCTTTCAAGTACCTGATACAATTGAGCCGCTTTAAAATTTTGAACATTGTATCCAAAAATTGAAACTTAAGACTAATATGTACTTGTATTTATCAACAAAATTCCCGTCAGATGCATCTAGATAACAATTATATCTACCAAAAATGAGATAAAGGTCCGGGCATCTAAAGAACAAATTAAAACTAAAAGATGTTAGATTTCTTGCCATAATCCCCACTACAGAATTAAAGTAATTAAATAGCACCCCGCGACTATTGTATCAATTCTTTTCTTGAGTCAAAACCCTTGAGTCTAAAGGCTAGATAACTCACGTTGTAAAGCAATGTGCTCACATGAAATGACATTATATATTAGTAGATGCTCCTTAAAGTGCAGGATAGACTAATTTTGTCCTCTAACAAATAAAGATTTCCTCACTTTGGAGTTCCTTTATTTCAATTACCTTAACATAAAAGTAGATTGTATCAATTAACCCAAGCTACATGTTCAACTTATTCACCATCATCATTCTGTTTGAAATGAGTGGTCTTTAGGACATTGTCAGGAGCCTGAGAGAAGTTACATGTTTCTGTGATCTTTTCATTTTCATTAATGAGGTTTAATATTAAGCTATCCTGCTCGCAATAAGCTCAAAAAGACTACCAATTCCATTGCACCAGGTGGGTCTTTTGGAAACAAGTCAAAGCATTATGGTCATTAGGCTTTGTACAGCCAAATCATATTCTAGGATAAATTTACATAATGAACAGCAGTACAATACCGTAAGACCTTACTTGAACAGAATCTGTTCTGAAGGTTGTACAACTTGGTCTGTGTATCAAACTCAGATAAGCAAACAAATCTGGAAGATGAAGTAAAGCTCTCAGGCCAGAGCGCGAATACTGAGACTGGCTGTTTGCAGCTCATTCCCATGAACGTCCTGCCTGCTAATAACTAGCAGGCAGTTAAGGCCCGAGAGCATTCTGACAGTTTGCGGATTCTGCGAGACAGGCGCAATTGAGACTGAATGGCACTTTCTCATTGAGTGCACAGCATACGAGGACATCCAAGCTCAGTACGAAATCATTTTGAAGGCTGACAACATGCATAGTTTATTTGAGAAGGATAAAATAAATCAGACTGCTAGTTTGATTGTCAAGATTCATAGCAGGAGATCAGACATGGAAAGGAATATGGAGTTAGTCTAAGGCTGTGATCTGTGGTCCCTTAGACTGATCAGTCTTGTGGACATCATTAAAACTCTTCATTCATTCATAAGATTTGATAGGGAAAAGCTTAGTTATGTTATGCTCCTATGGCATATTAATGATACACAGTATGGATGATAATATATTGAATGTCAGATGTCCATGGCATATTCACCATATTGATCTATATATGTACCCAAAAATATACATCAAACATTGTGAACAATAGGTATGGCCTCTTCTATAACCAATAACAATTTTAGTATTATGATAGATAACATGCTGTGGCCATTTCAATTCTAATCCTATCTATAATTCCATTGCCATAAGCCTCAGAATAGCCCAAACAAGGGTAGCCTTTAAGGAGATGTACATAAATAGATTGTTGAAAGGAGCTGTCACATACACCCAAGGAAATTTTGTTAACCTTTGGTGATCATAAGTTGTATCCTCTATTATACATGTAATCCACTAGCACATCATTGAAGAAGAAACCCTAAACATAGAAATTCTGAGACTCATTATCACAGTATCAAAACACAAACTTGGCAAGACCAATCTCCCCAGTCTCTAAGGGTTAGAACTGGACCAGCACAAAGTACTAGGCAAGTAGACAAGAATATGCATACTTGAAATTTTCATTAAATAATGAAGTTTTTCCCTTGCCTAATTGTGAAAATCTGGTAGGAGCTTCCATTACTCTGCACCTGAAAACCCTTGCACACTGACAAAACTCATTCAAAAAAATTTCATTCATGACGAAAAATAAGTTTTGTTCAAATGAAGATCATTGTCTCTGTGTTTTCCCAATATTAACTACTGGCCATAGTACAGCTCTGAAATCTAAGAGCAGAATCCAAAATTAAATCTGCAGGCAGAAAACCCTTTTGCAGCGATAAGATTCAGTAACAAATTTCTCATTCATGGTTAGAAGTCAGTTTTAAAAACCCTGTATCCTTTGTCCTTTCTCTCAAATTAATTACCAATCAAGTATCCAGCCAAGACTTAGCTCTCTCTCAGCAACTCCCATCAACTCTGTGTAGTCTCACTTAATTGGCTCCCACATCTCCTGAAATCCTTTCTTTTAACCTGGAATTGACTCTGCATGTAAATTATGTTTATTTTACATTTCAAGTGTGTACACACACATAGTATAATCAATGATCTCTGCATTTTAAAGCAAGTTCCTATAGTATATTCAAGGGAGACAACAAAGATTTGCATGACTAATGGTAATTGAGTTAAACAACAAGACGATCCTTAATAGGCAAAACCTCTTCATCATCCAAGCTTGGAACATACTCAATCTTAAATACTACTATTTGGGGAAATGGACTGGCGGAGCTAAGAAAAAATATTTAAAACCAATGGAATTACAAGATGGTTATGACAGCACAAGCAAACAACTATCAATGGAGTGACAACAAATGTCTGAAGCACTAACCATAGGACTCCATTCTCTCTGTCAATGATATAAATTTATCACCACTTTGCAATATTCATAGAATGTGTGCATATATCTAGCTTGTAATATTTCACTAGTGACTTGAACAAATCAAATCTAGCTGGATTGAACAAATCTGAGTGTAGCTGGATTGGCCAGTTCAAGTCTACCACCATGCTTAGTCAGGGGGTCAAAATAAAACTGTATAAACTTTCAAATATACATACGATAATCTGAAAACAATATTCGTGTGGGCTTCTACAAAGGTGTTCACATACTCTAAATTAGCATTTACTTGGCAGTGACCAAAAACTGTTGGATATGCTCTGCATCTTTTACAGCCCTCATACACTGTACACTCATTCACAATTATGGGCATGTTTGTGGGACCCTTTTCAAAGGTTTTTTTGGTGCCCATGGTTTTCTTGCCACTGCTTTGTAATACTGTCAGGCAGTTTCCTAAAGTAATCTATCGATAAATAATTACACATGTACTACAGTTATAAGAAGTGTTAAAATTATATTGTATTGGTAACAGTTCAGTGAATACAGCATGTGTTGTTTTTTTATTGGATTTTGTTTACATAGGCATTTCCTACGGTAAATAATCATGTCATTCTATGACTGCCATTATTTCATTTCTATTATGTTCATGGTAGAATTACCCTAGTTTATCTTGAATTGGTTTATCAATATTAATTCACTTCTTTCAGTGTCAAAGCTAGGGTTTAACTAGATCTATGTAAGGATGGACATTGGCCACACAATAAACCTTTTTCTTGATTAGGAGCTCTGTGTAGGTGAATCTCGTGTGCAAAGGAAATGGCAACCACTTCAGGGATGGAGATTGAAATATTTAGTTGCCAAAATTTGAGCCGTGAATGCTCAAGATGGAATATCTTCTTGCAGATATAGATTAGTGAGTTCTCAGTTTAAACAAAGGGCCTTGGGTATCACAATAGAAGACTGGATGAAAATTGATAGAAGGGTAGAAAGCTCAAACTTATTCAATATTGTTGAATCCATTGAGAGAAGCTACCACTAAGGAAACGTAGTATAAGATAGTATCATTGTATCAGACAGTTTCTAGCAAACAATTTTCTTCTTATTCAACACTTGTATTCCCTTAGAATGTGACTGATGGCAACAGTGTGATGAAACATCTAAATGTTTTCAATATTATGGTAAATCAATTAGCCTTCAATGATGCAAAGACGGATAAAGAAGACAAACATTTTACTTTATAATGGTTTTGTAATGATCCCTTTTGGGACCTTACTTGATTTGTTCTAAAATTCTCAATTAGAGCTTGGATTGCCTTTGTGAAAGACCTCATATAACGTGCTTTAATAAGAAAATGCCAATTCCCAATAATAACATTTGTCATTATTTATTTAACCTTGACTAAGGAATAATCAGTATTTTATAATACATAATTAAACCTCAACATAATCACTAACCCTAACGTGGATGGTAGAATTACTGTGCTTAGGTAGAAACAATGTCCAAAAGGTTCCCTCGAGAACAAAGCCTGTTTTGGGATCTTCACCTCACTCTGACCAAATTACTCTTTTCCCCTCACAAACTCCCTATACCCTTAGTTGTATTAGAGAGTGATTAAGGAATTGTCTTATTATATATTACTATCTTTGTATCACAAATATAAGTATAGACATAATGCTTCCAACTAGGAGTTTATAGAATTATGATGATTGACTACATTAATAAGCATCCAAGGTAATTAATGAATAGTTTACATTCCCTACATCTCTCCTAAACTCAACCCTAAGGAGATCATGGATTTACTTGTCGTGGGGCACTTGACACCAGTACATTCCCTGGATTGTAATGGCCCTTTTCCTTAACATTGTCCTATTTCATCAATTAATGTCAATTTGGTTTGATTAGGGGCTCTTTAAGCATTACATCCTATATATTATACATCGTTATTCAAAATCATTAAAGAAATGTAAACCAACAATGGAACAAGTAAAGAAACATATTTTGTATGAATCCAAAAATATCTCGCATATGGATCATGGAGGAATTCTTCTCTCTCTCTCTCCCCAAGGCCATCAAGAGCTGAAGAGTTACAGGGCCTAGGTCGCGTGAAACAGGCTACAAGCGGTTTCCCTCAAGGCCTAACCCCAGTGTTAGGATAACCATCATGTCCCTGAAATTACTCTGCCTCTACCTTCCACAACCTTCTCACTCAAAAGATGCTTTAGTGGGATGAAAGAGATGAGTTCATATGATCTATACTGGATATATCAGTTTAATATTTCCATTTAGAAATTCTATTTGAATACAAAAAAACATATTTATTAATGTCTCTCTCTTTACACACACACACACACACACACACACACACACATATATATATACTTCATTCCCTCTGTGTATAAGTAATGGTGGTATAATACAATTTATAAACCAACCCATTAAGACTTTGTATATATATAGATAAATAGATAGATACTTACATACATACTACTCATTGTATTTATTGACTTAACACTGTCGGCATTCAACATTACTAAAACTTTCAATACATACCATAATATTTATCGCCACTTTGAATGCTAACCAATCCCGCTGACTCGGCTCTTAATTCCCTTATCACTCCCTTTATCTAATCCCTTGATATCGTACTTTTTGATCTCCTATTTCGTGTCTTGTCTTCCCTTAGGCTTTCAAACCATATTTATATATGCATGGGTCATGCGTTATGGGATGCGACCCCACCCTCGGCGATTTGATTAAGCTGAAAATCATGGTCGGCGATATTAATATATATATCGTATTAAAGATTATCAATTATGATTATTAATATTAATAATAAATTAATATTATAGATTCGTATTAATATAATATGAAAGATTTATAAATTACATCAATACTAATTGATATATTATATATTTACAATATTAACAATACTATTTAATTAATATATTATTCATAATATACAAATTTTTAGTTAATTATATATTGATTAATTATTATTAATATTAATTATGTATTGATTAATTATATATCGATTAATAATAATATTGATCTATATTGACTAATAATAATCATTAATCATTAATTGATTAATTACTCTTAACATAATTAATCATGGTAAAGAAGGAATTTACAATAATTGAACAAAATGTATAAAAATATATTTGTATATGTATTAATTTTGGTTGATGACAGGTTTTTGAGTAATTCATACAATAATCTCATTATGGCCATGAGAAGTACCTTATCTAACTTAAAAATTGAGGAGGCAGATGCATCTCATCAGAAGAAATGAGGTGGAAATTCATAGAAACCATAGCAAAGGACGTCATCTCTTTGAGAAACCACCCTCAAGAGAGAAAGAACAAGTCCAATAATAGACAATCAAGGTCCACAAATAAATCTAAATCCCCTAGATAAAGATAAGATAACATAAGATAAATATATTAATGTCCAACAAGAGACCGCAAAGAGGGTCTAAAAGACTGCCACAATACAACAAAAGAAACCAGCCTACAACAAGAGCACCAAACGGTGTTTGTGGAAAAGCGGAGCAAAGAACAACAAGAAGCGGGAGCAGCAACCAGGCAAAAGCTAGTCGCCCTCCACCGTGGAGAAGAAACCAAGAACAACAGAATAACAACCCAGGACGAGGGGAAGTCTTGTGCCACCTCTCAGAACCACTAGGAGAGGAGAGTTGTCGTTGCATATAACTCCTACGAGGCCTCACGGACCTGGTGTGCCCTGAGGAAGGGGGGCCAAGTGACCACTTGGTACCTCGGGCCGGAGATATCACCAAGAAAAAGGAGGTGATGAGATGAACTGTGGTCCGTCTCGAAGGAGACTGAATCTGTAAGGTGTGGTCCCGAAGTCTCGTAGACGCCTGAAGATAGGGAGCTAGACACCATTGAACAATGTATCAAAAGAAAGCTGAGAGAGATCAGCACCCCCTGAACAGACAATAAAACCTCCCACAGATCTCATAATAAATGGGGCATCGAAAAATAAAGTGTGTCTCAGTCTCAGCCTCCCCCATGTCACATAGCTGGCAAATCTAGTCCTCCTTGTCAATGTGGTGGTCAGTCTGGATACGAAGCTGATGCGATCCCACTCTGAAAGATCCTAAGAAAATGCGAAGCGCCTGGGTCCATGTGATGTCCCCATTCCTAAAATAGAATTTAATAATGGATTAATAAATTTAATAAATAATATAATCTACTTAATATAAATATAATTATTGACAATAACATATTATTTATAAAATAATAATATAAAAATAAATACAAATAATAAAATGAAAATAATAATCATTATGGATAATAAATAATAAACTATAATATAAATACAATATACTCAAGATTCTAATTGATTAAATAAAACAAATCAATAGTGAGATGAATATCCTATAAACTCCAGCAAACACCGTTGACTAGACTTAAGCTGGCTGAGTCGATAGATTTGAAGACAAAAAAATAATCTTACATGTCTGAGGGAAACGTTTATATAAATACAATATAGTCAAGATTCTAATTGATTAAATAAAACAAATCAATAGTGAGATGAATATCGTATAAACTCCAGCAAACACTGTTGACTAGACTTAAGCTGGCTGAGTCGATAGATTTGAAGACAAAAAAATAGTCTTACATGTCTGAGGGAAACGTTTGGTGATTATTAATACATTTTTCAAAAGTCAATATTGCATCGCTCAGCCATTAGCTCGACAGACAAATATTTATAACACTCAGGAAAAGACGTTGTCCGTATACAAATTTGGGTCTGTCATTGTTTTGTGTAGCCCCAAGTTTGCAAACTAAAGTTAATAACTTGGTAAAATGAGTAAGTGTTGTTTTTTCTGGTTTTTTCTTGAAAGGATTTTCAGAGAAAATAATTATGTTAATATGCGAATGCCATTATTTTCTTCTATTCTGCTCAAGATATTGTTACCACCATTTCTCTTATATTAGTCTATCAATATTAATTCTCTACAAGAAAAGCTACCATTAACTTTAAAAGATCCATTATAAGCCAGATCTACCAATTGATTGTCATTACTATCCCAGTTCCTTATAACACATGTTTCTGTTTTTACTGTGTAATAATGCTGTTTAACACAAATGCACCCATACATAGGGTACACACTTCACTGCTGTTTTAAAAGATTCAACAAATACTGTCATGAAGAATACCTTCACTTTAATAAACTTTGTAACTTCTATTGCTCATAAGACATAATACATGTATTCGAGCGAGTCTTCATACTGGATTATATCTACTATTACTTCGCTACATATCTAGATATGGGCTATGCTGATTAAACTCAAGAAAATACACCATGAGATTTTCCTAGTGTCAACAACATTTTTGGGATATTAGTCATGAATGTTTCATTGTTATATATGACAACAAGAGTTCGATTGGAACACAAAGAAATCGTGAATTACCAAAGCAGCAAGTTCTGTAGCTAAACACTTCCTTGCACGCTCCACATATTCCCGCGCTTCACCATACTGTAAATGTCACTGTATTAGTGCATTGCAACAAATGTTTACATGTCAGTAATGCTGTTAACACTCTAAATGATATTAAAACAAAATCAAGAAACCTTTCCACGACGAACAAAGAGAACTGCTCTAAAGAATGCTCCATTACTACTTCCATCACCACTGCCACCAGTATTTCCTAGCATTCGAAGTTTTGTCTCATCTCCATCATCTAGACGAGAAACATACTCTGCCATCTGATCCCATTCTCCCATGTTCCATGCAGCACTAGCAGCCTACAACAATAACATTAATCAATCAAGAAAATAATAATATTGTGACAAAGAAAGTGGATGCACACTGAATAATTTATAATTCATTGTGGCTCTATGGAATCTATGAAGGTATCATAAGTGGGTCTGAAATTACACAAGTTTTTGAAATAAAAAGATAAAACCAAAACGTATATACCATTGGGGCCATTTCCAATCTTGCAGCTGGTTCTGCGGGAGTCCAAAACTCTTTACAAAGGTTGCTCAGTTCTTCCCATCGGGCCAATGCAGCAAGGCATCGCATTTGCCCTGAAAACAGAAATAGATAGGCAACACTAATAAGTTTCTTGTGTATTGATGAGGAAACAATTGCCCATAGAGTTACAATCAGAATTTATTCCTTATAAAATTATTCAACCATGAAGCAACTCATCCTTTGATCCTATGGCTCATAGGGACATTAACAAACAACAGATAGTCAATGTCTTCTATTGACAACCCACATTTTTCGTCAATTCATTGAAAATATTATAATATAAATAAGTGGGTTCTTGAGAAGCAAGGGCATTCAGCCAACAAATGCCAGGGATTCTTATTGCCACAACTATTTGCAACGATCCTTGTAAAATATAATAGAGGTAGTGTCATTAGTGAAACTTTCATGAAGTTTGTTAGATTGGTTGACATTACAACTTATTTCCAAATCGCTTCCCACTCTCCCTTGGCTATCTGTACAAGGCCACGGGCAATTTTTTAGAATCTATTAAGGGTATATAGTGAGTAGCATTGACTAATAGAGACTTATGCCATTAGCGAATTAGATTTTTGTGAGATGACATAGCATATTTCATCAGCCAAGTGATGCATCTGAGGCCCTCCTTAACATTATGTTTTTCTACACTTAAGAATCTGTCTTATTGAAAGTCGTGACTTGAACATTTAACTCAAAGGTTAGCATATCTGGCCAGTGCTCAGTCAAACAAGCAGTATTTTAGGAAACTGCAATTTGAGCAAAACATAAGTGCCTTAAAAGTGCAATTTAAGCGAGTTCAAATTTATAAACACCTTGTTCATATGCTCTCTGTTTAATGCAATCCTTGGTTCTGGATAAAACATTTAGAGAAAGAACCTAACAACTATGGTGACAGAGATCAAAATTTCCCATATTTTCAACTCCTGTGCAAGGAAAAACAACTTAAAGTACTTTTGGTTGCAATATGCTCAAAGAAAAAGTTTTTATATAGACACTTCAATGGTATGTAAGATCTCTTTTTAGTGAAATCTTCTCTTCAGGATGAAGCTGTAATAGAAAACCACTTGCTGTGGAGACAATTTTGTAATATGAGATCAACAAAATTCTAGAAAAGTTGTGCTTCATTAGCTGGAGAGCATAACATCACTCAGAAACCACTTACTGTAGAATGGGAAAATTAAGGCACAGGCTAACACAGATTCAGACTATGCATTTGCTTGATAGACGATTTAAAAACATGGCAATCCATAAACTGGGTGACACTGCTTCAGAGGGATATAAATGCTCTCAACTTTCCCTTAAGGAAAGCCTTCCATTAAAAATATCACACCACATTTTCAGCCATAACCACACACATTGAAGGAAATTGCCCAACTTTGATCAACACTTTGGACATGAACATCACCTTACCCAAGATCTAGGGAACATGAATGAATTTTAGGTTCAAGGCACACCAGAGATGAACCAAACAAAAACCAAATACATACAGAATCCATATAGGTTAACTTAACAATGACTGAAGAAGTGACAGGTTGTTGGATAATTTGTCTGGACTCGTCCCAAGACACTGCGTAATATATTTTCACACCAAACAAGACCAGGAAGCACACAAACAACAAATAATACAGCAGTATACAGAAAGGTATTGTCTAGAGGAAGGAGCAAAATGAAGAGCTGCATCATGCCCATGAAATTAATGCCATTAAACCCAAACAAAGGTAGGAAAAGACCAGAAGATGGTAAGGAGCAAACCACGATATCAGACAATATTTTAGACTAGAATAAGAACAAGAAGGAATGAAATCAATGCACCCATCTGACATTGAAGAATAGCCCGCAGCTAACAGAAGAATGACAAGAAATTTCTAAGCAACTTCCCTTTCCTAAATGCATAAATGTTGATGTCTTAGACCAATAAGGTCAGAAATTCCAGTAGAAGAGTCAACTGAATCAATGCAACTAACAAAGCCCCCTCCATGTGAGGGAAGTATTCGTTCTGACATAGCCATCAAATGACTTCTTCACAAAAGCAAGATGAGAGGCACATGAGAGAAATATTCAAGGCATCAAAGAATTGCGACTTGAGTAAATTGGGCCAAAGGCATCAGGCCAAGGTATTGCATGGAAAAGAAGAAAGCTTGAGGGTGATAACAGTAGTGTAAGGATCACCAACGTTTTAGGAAGGGTCAAGGATTCAAACATGTCCACTAGTGTTAAAAGAGCAGAGAAACATTCAGATCAAAACTTCTCCAAAAGGTTCCAATCACTACAGTCACATCATGAACATTCAGTAATGTTGAATGAACATCACCATGCTAATGAACATGCTGGTACAATAACAGACTGACTGGAATCAAAAACAAAAATATTACTAAGGAAAGTACTACAAACAACCTTACTAGTCAAAGTAGCAGATTTATTAGAAAGCGTCACCAAACTCAAATAACTTACAGCCAACTCAATAAGTGGTAAAGATCACACAAAGCAATCTATATGACCCACTAAGCACCTAGAATCAGGAATAACACTAACCAAATAATTTAAATTGTCTATTGATCAAGTGATTTATTCCATGCTCCTTATTGTGAAGTTAGCTGGGAGCCCAGCAATAACACACATGGAGATTCACAAAAAGAACCTAACAAATACACCTATCAATGATAGGTCCTACATTAACGTGGTTCTAGAAGACACTTGGCAAACCTTGAGTATGTTAAATTTTTCAAACCAAAATAACATAAAGTATAGATCAGATATCGTAAAACACAAAGAACAGATTAACACAAGTATTTATCCTGGGAAAACCCTCCACCTGAAGGTGAAAAACCCAGCCACACCAAAAGTCAATCCTTTATTGAATATTAACAGGGTCCAAAACAAAGCTAACAGATTCTTGAGACTTGACACACTAAAAATAATAACCAGTACTCTCTTTAAAGAATAATCAATCTCTGCTATGAAAGAACTACGAACTTGTAGAATGCTACAAACAGTATCAAAGACCACCTACAGAAAACAATGTTATACTGAATAATGAACACTCAGAATTGATCAAAGACTTCTTCTAATTACATGCACTGATAACGACACCCTGCAAAATGATCACAGTAAACTTTTGACTCCAAATGAATGGCGGCAATCTCAGAAGAAGCAACACCACGACTGACCAAACGTCTCAATAAAAACTCCATTGCTGTAAAACAAGGTACGACACTTAGGCTTCCGTCTATCTACGCACAAGCAACTCTTCAATCTCCAACCGTTACGCCAGCATGAGACCTTTCAGTTGCTGACGGTGATGACTCTTCGCAGTCTTCAAAAGACGCAACTCTTGCCTGCCAAACATCACGCAAGGTCATGATCTCTTCGGTGCTCAACTAACACACACGCACATGACCTTCCATTTTTCAACGCCAAGGTCTCTTCATTAACTTTAAGAGCCATGAGTCTACATATGGAATACCATCCAGTATTGTACACTCTCTGCACTCTCAGTATGCATCGCTGAGAGTAGACATCGCATACAGACAACCTGAATATTGATGAAGACATCGCAGGAATGGAAAAATGTCTCCTGCAGCTACAAACTCTAACAGGGTAAACCTACAATTTGGCCCCAAGATTTTAGTGGTTTAAGAATAGAACAAGACATAAAAGTTCATGGATTTTGAATGGCACAAAAAGTAATATTTCATACTCAATCATTTTAAATGCATTTTGTACTCATCTAACAGCATAAAAAGCATACAATGCATTAATTAAATAGGTTTCAACAGTAGCAGCCACAGTTTACCATAATTCGGAAAGAAATATACTTGATCTAAGGAATTAAGAAATAAGTGAGGAAGTGTAATGTCCCCTTGTATAATTTTTATAGTTTGGGACTATTTTCTTTAAATTTAATCACCAAAGATTTATTTTTATTAACTTATACTCAAATCTTAATTTGCCACAAATGAGTATATAATATATTGACAATATTCTTAAGAAAGAGATATCAATGCAAATGTAGGCTTATCTTGATGCTATATAAAGATGGTACTGCAATTGATTCCGACAAGACTTATAGGATGGAAATTGGCTTGATCAAATATATATATAATTGCAATTGTCATACTTCCACAGTCCTAATGTTGAATGATTGCATTGTGAAATGATGGAGATTGTCCTTGACCGCTAATGATCAACTTAATATCCCAATTACTTGAAGTAGCAAGATCGATCTAAGTATAGAGTTGTCTTATCCGATCTAGTAATATCGAACAATTTAAAGAATGAATATTATCGATATAATATATCAATCAAGTGTAGAATAATCTTTCTGTTTTAGGTATCTTCTTTGATATACATATCACCTCTTACTGATGAATTGAATTGCTTATCAAATGGATATCTTGTAAGTGGCGATAATTTAATGAGGACTCATTTGCAATTGCCAGTTGCTGTTTCAAATTGATTGCTTATTCTTTGTATGAAATAGGATTGGTGTTTCCTGGTAGTCTTCTCTATCCGTATGTGATTAGTTCTGCAATGGAATAGTGGATTAATCCCACTCTATATGAATTCATTCACACCCTGTTTCTCCTTTTCTGAAGCGTACTGGCTGTATATCTCTTCTGTTTACTGCTCTCTTTTCCCTCCATATCTCCATAGCCAATCGACATTGTTCATATATAAGATTTGAATAGGCACAGTGAACTGTTGCCTTCATTTACTGCGTTGATTAATTATAACACAATAGGTGGATCAGTTATTATGAACCGATGCTGTAATACGATTAAGTCTAATGATAATTATCTGTGGCTTGAGACATTTAATTATTCATACTAATCATTCATTGCCTTTCTACGGGTCTCATTCCATTATCGTTTTGACTATAATCGATGCCCATCTTACCTTTTCCATGCTGTTATTACGTGACTGTCGTATAGAAGATCATCTCTTCACAAGTCGACACCCAATTTGAGTTGATGATATAATCAGGAGTTCTCTCCTCCATATTCATGTCTTTGTAAGGACTTCCAAGCTGGATTTCCAATTAGGCCAGAGCTTCTGTGCATTGACTTCATTCATACCACCGTTGATTAATATCAATCATGTCTTGATTATTATAATCTTCGATTATTATATTTGGTTGCTAATCTTCACCATAATGTTCCGATCACAATATCCGACAATGCACGTTTTATTAGAGAATGTTTGTGTAATTTTAATGCCTACGTGGCTGGTGCTTCGGCATCTTCCTAAGTTGTCGACCAGTATCTGGGCATCCTATGGGTTATCAATTATTGATTATTATATTTTATATAATATTAAGATATGATATTATTATGATTTGATTATATCTTTCCTTCATTCAATAATATATAATTATTTATATTTTATTATTTATTTGTAATTAATATAGATAATTTTAATAGATTAAATTATTTATATTTATTAATTTCTTTATATTCATATTTGTATTTTTTTTATTACTAGTATATTTTGCTAATTATTATTATATTAATAAAAATATTATGTCAATATATTAATAATATATTATTATTAATATTATTGTCAATTATTATTTTATTTGTCCATTCACTGATTTTAATTATTATTAATTACTAAATCTTATTTAGGAATGGGGATATTACAGGAAGCAAATCCCATCAGGTCCATAAAATTCAGACACCAAAGAAGGTTAGCCAAAAATCAGACTCATGGGTCTGAATGCAAAAAGAATCTTGGAGATGGATTTCTGCTTTGAAGTTGAAACAAAGTCCCTCAATGTCAACTGTAAAGAAGACTACCTAGTATTCCATTCTAATTGTAATTTTATTGGAATAATGGGACGACAAGCAAGTACAAGACAACCACAAGCAAAAAAGTGTGAAATTGGACTCCTCCATATCATCAACCTTAGCATTCCCTCTTAAACTTAAGGAATATAGGATGGAGGACGTAAACCTCAATGATATACCACCACACTGCTTTGAAATTAAAGAAAAGATGAAGTAGCAAGAACCAACTAACATAAAGTTGAATCTTGATCCAAACAGAATCTTAATGGTGATCTTAGTATGTGCTAATAGCCAAGTCATGCTAAAAGCACCGGCATTCAAGATACTAATGGACTAGAGCATTTTCGCATGGCTCTACAAAGACTTGAAAGCAATACCGGTCAAATTATGTGTTCAAAGGACTCTTTTGGTAACAAAGGTAGAGCCAATATGAAGAAGACCATACACAATGAACTATAAATACTCAACCAAAGTCTACAAAGAAACTAATAAGATGCTCAAAGAAAAGGTTACCTTAAAAGTAGACATAAGTATTCAAGTAAAGGGTTTTGCTCATTTATCATGCATAAGTCGACTTATGCATTATTGTACTTGCATTTAGTATTTAGTTAGTTGTTTATCTCTTATATCCAGTGAAACAAAGGGATACATCCCCCACTAAACCCGCACGCACCCGAGTCAAGGAGATCCCCGCATCGGGAACTTGGCGTTTCACCATCTGGCCTTCTAATTACCATAAAGGTCACTGTTATACACACACACACACTACACAAGCATATTTATGAATGTATGTACATGATTTTGTACTTGTTTTGATATTATGCTACTCATTGTAATCATCTTTACGATATTTTTGATATTCATGTTGCAATTTTGCTATGTTCAAGTATTTGGTACTATAATTAATCAGTTTTTATACTGTTATACATCATTTCATAACTAGCATTTCAAGTACTATATGTATAGTATATTACAACACCCACCCACCCCCTCGCTTCCCCGCTGTCCCCAAATTGAAGACCTTTTTCTCCCCATCCCGGAAGCTTGTCGCAACGCCCTTGCGTCTCGACGTCCCTCAATGCCCATGTTACACTGCTTATATCTTTAGCAGCTCTCTTCTTGCCTTTCTAAGCAAGGATTTGTATATTAATTTGCATCTCAATGCATTTTTCTAGTTTTACTGTCTTTCTCTCTCTGTGAAGGTTATCCTGCAGGTTGTAAATGACGATATTATTAAACCTCTTTTGGGGTTCATATTCAACAAATAGCATATGTACATTGTCTGATGTTGATTCCCTATTTTTCGGTGCGCCCCCTTTGTTCCCAGCCTATGAGCACAGTCAATTATTTCATTTCCGCCAGGTTTCTGTGTATAGAAGAGTCATGCTTCACTGTTTTGTTTTGGTTTGGCTGCGAGCTTATTCCAATCAACTGCGTATAAATCTGCATTGTACATGGGTACCTAAAATGGTTACAAAGCCAAGACCCATATTGCATCTTGCTCATTTTCTAATAATAACCCGAGGGGTGTTTGAGTAAATGGGTTCTTCCCATATATCATACTTCAGTTAACTTTGGCATTATTATATTTGAATTTAGTTTTTAGTTATTTGGTTGTTGGTTGTATCTTTACCGGCTTTCTTCCTGCCTTTAAAAGCAAGGATTTGTACATTGATTTGCATCTCAATACATTTTTCATCTGCTAGTGAAATATTTTTCTCGCTTCGTGAAGGTTATCCTACATGTGCTCCTAGGAGGTTCGTTTCTCCAACAATGAGTAGTTGGGTGTCAATTCCCCAAAAGAAAATTAAAACAAATGACATTTTCTGTATATACATTAAATCTAAATGTGGTCACAATCAAAGACTCATTTCCAAATCCATAAAAAGATTCTATTCTTAGAGAAGTAATAAGACATTGGATTTATTCATTTATGGAAGGCTCCTCTAAATATAACAAATAAGCATAACCAAAGAAGACAAGATAAATTTCACATTTATAGTGGAAGATGCAGTGTATGCATAAAATTGACATCATTTAAACTCCTTATAAAGTTATAAGCAATATCTTGTCTAAAAAGGTAATCTTTCTAAGTAATGTTTCGGTAGACTACACATATTCTAAAAAGTCACAAGATGAACAAGGGACAAGGTTGATTTTAATGAGTTGTTCAACAAGAATGTAGAGAATATGTTCGCACTAACTCACAATCTTAGGACATTCATCCATTTAAAATAAAGAAGCGGAAAAGGCCCTACATAATGATAAGTAACCCATAAAAAACTCTAAAGAAGTCAATAAAAAGGAGTATTCCTGAAGTGAATTAATCATGGCCAAAAAACCCAACAAACTGGTACGAGAAAGAAGATAAGATAAGATAAGAAAGATAAATCTATTAATGTCCAGCGAAAGACCACAAAGGGTCAAAGGGACTACCAAGTACAACAAAAAGGGGCCAGCCCGAAGCAGGGACATCAAACGATGCCCATCGAAGAAAGCAACAACTAAAATAAAAATATAACGAAGGGTACCATGGAACATAGTCCAATGGAGAAGGATAGAAATCCTCCCGAACCCAATTAAGGGTTCTGAACCGCTGTAAAGAACTTTAGAACTGAAGGATAAACAATAGGACCAGTCACAATCATGAGCCGCCTCGCTATGACCCTGGATAAGGATGGTTGTTGCAAAAAGGAGCCTGTCCTAGGCCTCACAAATCTAGAGTAAGTGGAGGGCCCAAACCGCCGCTTGGTACTACGTGCTGAATGAATCCTTGTGAAGGAGGTAATAAGCTAACAGGCAGAGGCGTCGCAGGATTTTGGTGCTGAAGTATGTGGTCCCAAAGTCTAAGGGCTTCTTGGAACTAAAGAGCAAGGCATCTTTGGTCCATAAATTTGAAGGTTGGGAGCAACTACACCTCCCTAAAGAGGCATAAGAACCTCCCTCTAATCTCGTAGGATATAAGACAGCGGAAGATGAAGTGCTCCTGCGACTCAACCTCCCCAATACTGCAAAGTTGACAAATCCTGTGAACTCTCTCAATATGATGTTTGGTCTCACAATGGAGTCAATGTGAATCCGCTCTGAAGGAGCCAAGGGGGATCCTAAGGGAATGTGACCAATAGTGGGATAAATAGGACGGGCCTACAATGAGTCTGTCCTTCAGATCCAGAAAGTTCTCTGCATAAAAGGCCATCTTAGGGCAAAAGCCCCCATGGAGATTAACCCAAATAGTATGAATGAACTGCCTGTAAATGTCATCTCTGATGCACCCATTCAACTCCTAGTGAGGGGAAGAAGATGGGGGGCATCAAAAGAATACTGGAAGGGAGGGAGGTGATCCATAGCAATCCTAACAAACCCAAGAAGGGTTGAGGACTCAGCAAACCATCCACGAGCCCAACCAGATGGGACAACAAAAGTAGCGATCAACTCTAAGGAATAGTAGGTAAGGTAGGGGTATCTATAACACCCCTCCCGTGAATCAACAAAACCCCTAATGAGGTGAAGGTACCAAACCAAGTCAAATATGGCCTAAAGCCTGAACGAACGCGCCCCAAACTCTGCTAGAATAATGTTGTCCGAGATGGATTGCTTGCACCGGATGATGCGCTGTAGGAGGAGAATATGTACCCCCTTGGAAGAGGCCCAATCAAAATCCAACAAAGAAGAGCCCCACACCACCAAACCATAGAGAACAGTGGGTATGATAAGTGTATCCATAAGAATCATTTTGGACAAAGTGTCTAGGAAATGGTGCCATAAACACTGTCGCTCAAGGAGGGCCAACGAACCATACCCCATATTCACTGTCAAATGCCACACCTCACAAAAGGACACAAGATCATCCAATTGTCTTTGTAAACCCTCCGAAAAGGAGGCTAAAAGAACAATATCATCCACAAATAGCAAAATAGAGATCCAAACCTAGTGGAGGCAACCGTCGCCAGGAAGAATGTGGTCCTGAAGATACCTCTCGAATTCGTCAATGTAGATACCAAAAAGAGTAGGTGACAAGAGGCAGCCCTGCTTAACTCCAATAGTGCTCTAGATGAAGTCAGAAAACGCAAAAAGGGTCTTGAGATGGCCTGAAACCATCTCATAGAGTCTCATGATAGCTGCCAGAAGAGTCTTAGAAATACTAATATCTTGAGGCCTCTAAAATAGGGACATCCTAAGGACAAAGTCAAAGTCTTTGCGGAAATCCACAAAAAAATAGTACAACTTCGAGGAGCAATGGTGTGCCTCCTCAAAAATTCCTAGAAGGGTCAAGATGTGATCCATGGTCTGATAATCCGATCTAAAACTGGCTTACCCTTTGGCACGGATGTGACGACAATCCAATAATCTCGAGAGAATAATATAAAGAGTTCTAGCCTACAACTTGGAGAAGATGTGTCCAACCATGATGGTCCTATAATTATTGGGGTCGGAGGCAAGACCCGCATTTTGGATCGGATGGATGATGTGCTACACCCAAGAAGGGGGGAAGCCTGTGTGAACAACAACGTTGAAGAGATCTGCTAAATAGGACCCCAAAAGGGTGAAGCCCTTCTTAAAGAGCTTGGCCTAAAAGCCCTCCTTGTCAGCCACCCTACTAGAGTTCATAGTTCTAACTGTCTACCTAATAGTAGAATAGGAGAAAAGGTGTCAGTGAGGGGGGGTGTAACCTAGAAAGGTTATTGTCAGTGGACGTCATAGAGCGCAGAGGTATGGGAAATCAATGAACCATAATCGAGCTCGAGGGGAGGGGGTATGGCGAGGGAAGAGGGTACGCAAGAAAAATTTGGGGGATCTGTAGAGGGAAACAAGTAGGGTACGTATGCGCTGGGAGATGTGAAGGTGCTTCTTATGGCCGAGGAGTTGACAGTAGGAGGTCTTAAGGGAAGTGTAAGAAGGGTGGTGGAGCATGAAGGTTGACCACAAGGTCTGTTGAGAGACCGCACAGTCCTCATCGTACCATTTGTTCATAGGACATGTTTTCTTAGGCCTAGAAGGGGGGAGTTAGGGGTTGGAGAAATGAGGGAAGGACGACATGGTGGCCTCTTATATTGCTGCACACAAATGAGAGAACACGGTGGCGACGCACCCCAAGGTGGAGAAGAGGTGATAAGGGGGAAGAAGTTGTTTGAGATGGTCGGTAAAAATGTAGGCATCACCATTGTCAAAGTGAACAATGGTGCAAGGAGGGGGAGGGGGCGTGGGGAGGGGAGAGGGGAGAGGGGAGGGGGAGGGGGAGGGGGAGGGTGAGCAAGGGATGGAAAGACGAAGCAGCACATGATCCGCTAGAGGGAGGGGGCTAACGGAGAAGTGGGTAATGGAGGGGATGAAGGACTGTTGGGAAATAGCGTAATCTACTATGCTAGTGCCACCACCATGACGCATGCACGTGAATAAGCGTGATCCAAGGAAACACGATAGCCCATTAAGGACCACTAGACCAAAGACTCATCGGGTTGTAGAAGATGTCTGCCATATTTGGTCAAGGGACCATCTGCATCCTCGAAACGCTTGTGTAACCCCATAAGAACCGGATCCAAATCCTCAATGCATAAAGAGTCAATTGCTTTATTGTGAAGGGGACTGTGCCATCTGAGTTTTGACATTGAAGTCCCCGAGGAGATTTTCCCCAACCATAGAGAACTAAGTGATGTTGTCATAAAGGTCAAAGAAGGGGTCCCTTTCAAGACCACTATGTATAGCATAGGGGGATGAAGCTGAAGGAAAGTAGAAAACCCCATAAACAATGTCTCTAACCCACGCAGCCATATGGCATAACCCAACCCACATGAATCTAGCAGAGGCATCTGATAGGACAACAAAGACCAAACCATGAAGTCCTTCACTAACAAGGCAAGCGACCCCTCCCAAACTGCGAACCCCACCAACATAGGAAGAGATTGTACAAGGCTCTCATGAGTCTCAGTGGGGAATAACAAATCTAAGGAATCTAGAGCATCCAGAAGAAGATCGGGTGAGGACCAAACCGAACCATTGCAATTCCAGCATCTAACCTTTAAAGCCTGCACCACTGAAATATCCACCACATTCCGACTCTTGGAGCAACATTTACCAGTCGTAACCTTGGGTCTTCTCTTCGAGCCAGGGGAGAAGCTTTCTGGAATCACCGCCCTAAGATCCCTGATCACGGCCCACTTGGCTCGTCGTGCAGTAGCTAAAAGAGCTATAGCCTACCTAAGTTCTATGACCTGGTATTTTGTAACATCCTCATCGAGAAAAATCTTTGAAGGTAGAGGGAAGAGTTTCCTACATGCTTTGAGCACGGGTAGACTCTCCAAGAAATTGTGAAATCGAAGAAACAGGGTGGAACCATATCCAACCCAAGCCCTATCAAGGGATATGTCAGGAAGCTCAAGCTGGTCATAGAGAAATGTGTATGCAACATCCAAAGGGTCGGTGGTGATGGGCAGGAGGCCAGGAACCTTCAAATTGAGTTCCCTTATTCTTCTTACCCTTTCTTTTGCTAATTTGGAGTGCACCAATGCCTTAACCCCAACAAGAGGAGTATCCCCACCTTTACAAACTGATACCCATGACTTCAGTTGTCTCTCTATCTCTGATTTAAGCGAGTTTTGCTTGTTGTCAAGTTCAAATTGCTTTCCCTACAGCTCGATAATAATAGGATTAACAGCCCCTTGCACTATGAGGAATTGTCGAAGCTCACTATTTTCTGTTGTGATGGAGAGCATACTGGATACAACCTGCACTTCACCTTCCAGCAACTTATTCATTGTCTCCAAGTTGCAAGCCCTCTCCACTAGCTCCATAAATGTCTTATCTGAACCTTTCACCAATAAAGTTTATGCCTCCATCTTGATAACCCATGCTAGTAAAACTACAGGCGCCAAATCTGTTGCAGTTTTCCTATGATATGTCAATAGAGGAGTAAGAACCTCCAATGGATCCATGGCAGATAGCAGACTGCACAGGAAAAACACATAAAACGACTAGGTTCAAAACCCTAGCTCTCCTTAAACACAGGTTCAAGAAACCCTAGCTCCCTTTGTCGTGTGCAGAATCAAGGGGTTGAAACCCTAGTTCATGTCGCCAGTGTGCTCAAAATGGGGGAGATCATGCATAAAGTCGTGGGAGAAGAGGAAGAGATTTCTCAAAAAAAACGTGCAGACGCGGGAGGAATTTCTCAGGGAATATCGTGTAAGAGATTTTAGCAGACGCGAAAATTAGTCGTAGGAGAAGAATTCGCAGAGAATATGTCGCGGAAGATTACTCAATAGATTATTATTCATGGCAGAAGAAGATGATGTTTATTTTTCGTTGTGGAAGAGCACATAGAAATTTTGTTGCAGAAGAACAGAGAAAGAAAGAAAGAAAGATATAATTTGTCGCAGGAGTTCACAAGAGTTCATTCGTTACGGAAGATTGTCGCAGAATGATCTCAATGAAAGGAAGAAAGAAGAAAGATTATCGCGGAAAGAAATAGTTTCAACAGAAATGCTTCCTTACGGAAAAGTTTATGTCATCATGCTCGATCTCTTTCCTTTCGATCCATCGTATTCTTTGTTTCTTTCCACAGTGTTCTTTATTTCGATCCATCGTGTTCTTTGATTGGATCCACCATGTTCTTTGATTAGATCCACCATGTTCTTTGTTTCGATCCTCTGTGTTCTTTGTTTCGATCCTCTGTGTTCTTTACTTCGATCCACTGTGAGCACTTTTCGATCCACCATGAGCACTTTCCTATCCACTGTGAGCACTTTTCGATCCACCGTACCATTAAAATAAATCAGGGTATTTCTAAAGAGTAATATAACAAGTTACTAGGTTCCCCTGTTTGAGTTTCGCAAACAGGTCCCAATTATAGTTCAATTCTCTTTGGGTTCAACCTAGGTTCTTGTGGTTCAACTTGAGCGCACCCGCGGCTGTTGGTGCCAAAAAAAGGGCCCCGTGTCTTTAAAAACTAATTTACACCCTAAAAAATCCATTTGCAAATACATTTTGAGACTTTTGCAAATTATGAATATCATACATGACGTATTTTATTTGTAATTTTATTGGCAATTATGGTTTTATGAGTTTCATGCTTCTAACTTACTTTTATGGCAACATGGGTATGACCACACTCCATGCCGAATGGTACCCAGCATGGAATGTGGTTCAAGTGAAGTAGAACCAAATGCTGACCTTAATGCCTACAATCAAGATGAAGATGAATGTGAATGTTAAATATAAAAGAATGACATTTTGAGACTTTTGCAAATTATGAACATGATATATGAGGTATTTTATTTATGATTTTATTGGCAATTATGGATTTATGAGTATCACGCTTCTAACTTATTATTATACATTTGAAGTTTTGAGTATGTATGATGTATATATAAATTTATAATATATCAATATGTGTATATATATGTATATGACATATACATATATATACACATTGATATTATATCAATTTATATTATATACTATACATATGGTATTTCAAATGCTAGTTATTAAAAGATGTATAAGACTATTAAAAAGTAAAATAGCAAAATGCCAAATGCCAAATGCCAAATACTAAATAGTAAATACTTGAACATTAAACAATAAACATTGAAGTTTTGAATATGGAATTACTCGGTACTAATTACTAATTATAAATTAGAATACTAAATAAAAATTTTAATTATCAAATCGGCAAATGGAAGATTTCTATTATATCAAAAATATCATAAAGATGATTATATAAGTAGGCCTTAGATGGGCCCCACATTCCCTTAGGGTTCGAATAGAACCCAAAAAGAAATTAGTTTTTAAAAAAACAAACACATTGCAAAAATGGTCACCACCAGGGGATGCCTAGACGTCCCTACATCCCAGCGGCTGGGAGGCGACACCACAAGAACTTGGGAACAGTGCCCCTAAGTCCCAAGAACATCTAGGTTTGGAGGTGGGGACACATCCCCATGTAACATTGGTATATAGGTATGTTTGTGTGTCTAAATATATACATATATATTTGAAAATATGTATATATGTATGCTGAACCCAAACCGAAGGAAAAAAAATTGCCCAATATCCAATCCAAGATCGGTAACTTCGGTAATATATATATACCTTTAAAATAGTAAGCAGATAAATGAAAATTGACCCCAGAAATTTAAATAAGCCAACCAACCTAAAGTTGCCTCCAATACAAGATGGTGACTTGTTGCTTGTGATGCCTTTGTAGTGTATGCAGAAAGTGCTTCCTCCCATCGTTGTAACTTCTCATACCTGCAAACAAAGCCCTAGTCTCTTACATTACATTTTCGTTGTACAAATACATACTCTCATTACTTAAGTACAAACCATACAAACTTTTTATGAACAAAATCCAAGAGTAACCTCAATGGCAAAAATATAAAACCATTTGCACCTATGTTTCCCTATTGTAAACCAATACACAAACCTTTTAAAATAATCATGATATGTCTAGCATAAAAGCTAAACCAAAACAAATTACTAGTAAAAAATAAGCTAAAGGCCACAAAATCACCATGATTCTTTTAATTGAACAGCCAAATGTAGTTGTGCATAGGTTAATATCCCAACAGCAGCCTAAATCAAAACAAAAAAACAAACAAATAAATCAATTATTGGATGAATAAATTCAATACTGAAAATAAATACTTCTAAAAAGAAACACTGAATTTCAAAGTAAGATGAAACATTGATGTATATTGTTTAAGATCTTAATTTTCACAATCCATGTCATAATTAAAGGAGAGATTCTTGAAAAAAGTTGTGACAAATATTTTGATCAGCATTTCAGGTCACACTCCATTATCCATCATCAACATGAAGAGATGAGAACAGAATCCAAACTAGAGCTCCTTTTAGAAATAACTCCTGTTAAGTACAAAGTTGACAACATCTGAATATTATAAATATTTTAATTTTTACCATTAATTCACTAGAAAGTTAACTGTTGGTTCGATAAAATCAAACAAACATACCTATAACATTGAATTAACTAAATCTATAGGACTCTAAATGCATCTTATCCTACCCTTGGAGTGTTTTTAAACATTATAATAATTCATCTCCATTCATAAATCAAACCCGATTATTTAATAAGTTGATCAAATTCTCAATTGAAGGATATTATTGATTTCAGAGCACTAGCAGTATAGCCAATTGAAATTTAGATGTTATAAACGCTGGTCCATTTTATTATTTCAAATTAGTGGTTGTAACTATATAAAGAGCTAATATATATAATATGGTAATATACATTGATTATCTTCATAGGGTAGTATTTTTATACTTCACTGGCATTATCTCTGAAAGGAGCTTAATATTTGCATGCATTCTATTCTCATTTTTTCGTCTTGGGGAAGAATCATCAAGTGTGATCCAAAACTTTGATCAAAACTCATGCATTATCCTTCCAGCAGCTCTTTCCACACTGAAGTATAATGTTACCAAAATGATTTTTGCATTGCAAAAATCTTGTCACGTACCTCATGCTGGTGTAACTGATTGTTAATGTGTATTAAGGCCTCAACAACCCCTACAGGATTAGCCTCCATCTTTTTGGTTTGTGCACCTTCAAATTCCATTTCTTTATAATGCAAAGCTTTTGCAAATGCCCGACACTGTAAACAGATATGGGAAGTGAATCGATAATCAGCATCAGAAATATTTCAGTCATTAACATTTAAAACGATAAACTACTTACTATATTCTCAGATTGCAGTAGCTCAACATTACCGAGAAAAAAATGTGAATGCTGAAACTAATAAAGTATGAAAGAAAGTACCTTCTCAGCAAGTGCACCAAGAAGGCGAATATCTATGGGAAGAGGCTTCTCGTCATGTTCCATAAATTCTGCCTGCATTCAATGTATAAAGTTGTCTGTGATAAGATACATCATATATACATGGGACTCTACAGGCAGCACAGTGATTAGAAATGACTAAGAAGGACCTCATAAATGACAAAATCTAGAGTACCAGGTTAAGGAGTGTAGCAAGGATCTCAGGAGGAATATTTGGAGATGAAAATGCCATCTCAAGGCTTCGAACAAGTTGTTGTTGATAGGCTTCATTTAATTGTGCCCAGCAACTCACAAAACCTGCTGCAAATAATTCTCTACAAACAGATGGCTGCAAAAGGAACACAGTCAGATAGCAACTCACAGAATGTACCTGAACCAAATTTATTATTAATTGATTCAACCTGCAACTGCGCTAATCGAGCACATGTACGTAAAGCTGGAGATGGAGATTCCTTAAGAAGTTCAATGCTAAAATGGCGCATCCACTCAGCCCAATCTTCCTTGGTACTTCGTTGAGAAGCCTCCCAGGCTGTTCGTAATCGACCATCATTCACCTAGAAGTAGCAGGCATGCATTTGTTACTTGAAGTGGCTTATTTACAAACAACAAAAATCAATCATAATGCACAACATTTCATGCTAGGATATCAACTGCAATACAGAAACAGCCATATTTTTAATCCATATTAGATCAAATAACAACAATTTTAAATTATAATGAAATGCAAAACATGTTAAATTCTTGTCCGAAACTTAACACAGGTTAACTTAACAACAAGATAAGGCAAATTCACAATGGTGGTTCCCACTTCAAAACCAGAGGTGGTCTGTTTAGTGAATTCTTAGCAGGAGGGCTCTGCCGCAAATGGAGATCCCAATGTACAAAAGCATGCTAACCAGGCAGAGGTTCATTTAGCAAATCCTAGCGACTTACCGCCTAAGAATTACAAAGACAAAAAATATTAAAAAATAGATTTCTAGAACATGAACAAGAGAAATGCAGAATTTTAAATTACTGGCAAATGATGCAGAAATCTGTATCAGAGCAGTAAAAGACATAAAGATACAATTAACATTCATGCAAAACAAAAAGAGGCAAGTTTATTACAAGCTCCAACAGTTAAAATGGTGTGGACTCTTCAAGAAGCCAAATAACCGAATCCTTGTTTTGTTCAAGGAACAAAAGTGTCAAGAAGTTTGTCAAAGAACCTAATCCTAGGATTGTTAATAATAAGGTTGGGATCTCAAGAAGCGTAATCCAATACTCTTCCTTAATAGATAAATATCCTAAAACTGATCAAGAAACAGTAGCATTCAGAGAGAGACCACACTTACCTTGTAGTTTCTTGTCTGCCTTTGAATCTCAGTACCCTCGTCATAATGGTCGTTTTCCATATCATTCAATGGATCACTGATAACATCAGCAGGCAGTGGACGAGTTACTTTATAAACGCTGTTGTTCTCCAAAACAATTGGATCTCGTCTACGAAGCCGTGTCTCAATTTCATCAAAATCTTTGTGCTGGCTCCAAAGCAATTGAAACAGATAAATTTCAGCTGGATGATCATACTGAAAATCATTCTACAAATCATCGCAGAAGTTATAATGTGGTAATTCAATGAAAGATATAAAACAAACCTGCAAGCGATGCCGCTGTAGCTGTTTGCGAATAGATGGGACAAAAATAGCAAAGTCATCCCCCAACGATTGGGCTAATACACAAATACAATCAACAGCCTCCTTTCTAAGTTCATCCATTTTCCTGCATATGAAAGATTATGTCAATAGAATCATCCTTTTTAACACAAAAAAAACTTACATGAATCAAATATGAACCAGTTGAATGAAAACATCGGTTGTATAAACAATCAGACAGAAGACATTAGTTAATCAACAACAAAAAAAATTAATGTAATTCATGAACAAGAACATCTACAAGAGTGCCAAATCATAAAATATAAAATAACATGTTTGAATGACACAAAGGGAATATTTTGTTCCATATCAAAAACCACAATTCAAAGTTGAACATTGAAAAATAGAGTAAATGCAGTTTGAGTCCAGGAACTATTACGAGTGCTAGAATAGAGATATCACATCATAGTAGCATTCATTGTTATCACAAGCGGATTTACATGCAAATTCTTTACGGCCAATTATCAAAGTTGAGTGATTCGGATTACATATTGGAGCCAGCTCCAGTGACAAAACAAGTTAGCTATCCCTTAAATCAATGGAAGCCTCAATTAATGCAACCAAACCATTTGTAATGCATTTCCAAATTATTCAATAGTTAATAACCCAACGACTGAATAGTTGTCATCGCACATAGCAGATAATTTAGTCTAGTAGTTTAATAATTAGTTTCAAGAGTTGGTAGTATTTAAATAACCACCTTCAGTCATACTAATAGAGTGTTACTAACTTTACTTCATTGAGTGATCCTCTTGAATGAAACTTTGGTTTCCTCCATGTAAACATCATGTGACATGATTATTTGACAACGCTAAATCTTTCGAGTGGCAAAAGTAAATTACTGGTAGGTATTTTATAACATAGTTACAAGCCTCAGACTCAGCATGCCAATTTTTGACTCGGACTTGGACTCAGCGTCCAGACTCAGGAAAAACTCAACAAGGACTCGGCAAATTGAAAAACCCAAGAAATTCAAAGATTTTGAAGGATTTAAAACATTTTTCATGCATCCTTTAAAAAATTAACATCAAAGACACAATAATTGAGATAAATAGAAGCTACTTTGCACACATACACAAGTTTACATTGATCACATAAGTATAAATGCAAATTTCTGAAGGAAATAAGTTAAACTAAATGTAAACATCAACATTGCGTAAAGCATTGTTCAGAGCTCCACAAAATATGCTTTTACAATAAAATTGTTTGCTCATAACAATGTTAATTGATCCTTGCATTGAATGCATTTATAATTCTCAAATGCAAAACAGCTAGAGGCTTCTTGGATACTCTTTTCATGACTTAAACAATACTTAAGCATTTGAAAATATTTACTTTTGTTGCCATGTTTGAAATATAATAGTTTATTATATTTCCCTCCAAATATAAGCACCAAATCACTTTATAATTAAATAAGCATTTAATGCACTTGAGCACACCTTATACTATGAGCTTTATATTTAATCATTATTAAATGGAATTTAATTAATGATTATAAATAACTTTAATATCTCATTAAATTCTTTTAAGTACTCGTTCCACATCCAGGTGCTCACTACCTAACTCAGACACCAAGGTGCCCTGGTGAAAATAGCACTGACCATAAATTTAACTTACTATAAAAAGTAAGTCTCAAAATGAAAACTCTATTGAAGTTCCCATAACTCCATGCTACTATCAATTGTTTAGGTGCCCTTCTCAAAGTAGTAACCCTAACTTTCTCGAAATAGTAAGTATGCCAATCTGAGCCAAATGAAGAGTAGTCCTAAACATCCATGACCTCTGTAGCGGGAATTTGCCTCTTGTTCTGCCACTGAGACCCTCTAACCAACTGACTTAGCCTACGAGGGCCACTAATAGTGTAATGTCCCCTTTTCCGAGAAAGAATTTAATGATAATAATGTTAAACTATAAGATTAAAGAAATAAATAAATATAATTATAAATATATATATAATTATAATTATGTTGATAAAATTAAATTAATATATAATGGTTGATATATATATATATTAAACTTAAAAGAGATTTAGCAACGATTAATAATAATATTTAATAGTATTACTATTCAATAATAATATTATAATATTAAATTAATTAAATAATAATAATTCAAATGTAAATAAATGAATCTATTATTAATGATATATATAATCATAATATAATAAATATAATAATATAAGATAATATGTGATTAATACAATAATATAATATAATATACATTAATAATATACAATACATTAAAATATCAAATACTAAATATCATTGTTTGATTATATTGAATCTACCATAAAAATTCTTATATTAATAATTAATAAAAAAACATAAAATTGAAAACTAAGAAGTTGCGACCAGAAAGGCACAAGACACGACTTTCTCCAGACCTATGCCGTATAAAGGGAGAGACTTAGGATCAAATGGAGGGGGGAGGACCTAATCAGCGAATACAGAAAGCATCTAGTCAACAAAAAGGAAGGGAAAAGACCAATCTACAGGTATATAGATAGTCACGCTGCAAATATAAAAATAATTACATACGTGGGTCATGCGTAGTGGTAGTACTCAATCGAATAGTGAGCAATCTGACTCATCAAGACGATCCATGATACAAATCAATTCATATTGTGTTTGGAAGCAACCGATTTCATGGTCATGTGCAATGCTTGGATAAAAATATATGTTAGTCAACTCCCGTGAGATAATAGGATAGCAAACATATTAAATTCCCTTTCTAAAATCACATAGAAGAATAAGATATCCAATCTTAATATCAACAGATACGACCAAAGCTACAATCTGGAAGAGATTGAAGGTAAAGGCAGGTGTGTTAATTATAAGAAGTAATTTGCTAGATATAAACTACAGCAAACTAAGACAATGATGAATATATCTAGAAACTATGATCATGAGAATACTAGCATATATCCATAGAGCCTTAATAAGTTCCAAGGAGACATTTTCGAACAGACCATTCAATCATTAATTGAACAATCCTAGAGTCCTTCAAATCCAAGTAGAGGTAATCCACTGTGAGGGAAGACTGAACACATAAGATACAGAATTTAATACAGTGATGTAATATAGCATTAAGCAGTACATCTTAAATAATGATAGCCTATTTTTGGCCATCATTAGATTGTAAATACGTGTATGATCAGACAAGTGATTAGACCAGATCCATCACAGCAATATGATTTTCATTTATTTAAAAGAGGATATCAGTAATAGCATATGCTCTCTGAACAATTATAACATCATTTGTAGATCCATTGAGTAATACTAGAATAAATATAAACTATGGTAGTAAATAATGGATATAAGCATCTGGCCTGCCAACAAGATTATCGTTTGGCATCTGTAGGAAGCAACCACAATTGGGATTAACAATGCCAATCTTGTATTGTGAATTCTCTGCTAATGTCATTGGTGTTGACAACAAATGAGGCTAGTTTGAAACTGGTATACTGAGGGTTCAAGAATTACCAACGTCTACACAAAAAGAGTTTCAAATCATATATTTAAGCAACCTTACAAGATAAGTCATCAGTCTAAGAATATTTGAACAAAAAGTTAAGTCCAGATCGGCAAGGGACATTACAAATAGGCTAATCCGAACCACCAACCATGGTGAGCTAAAAAGGGGACATTACATATATACATACATACATCTATGTATACTTATATATGTATAGGTATATGTATGTATGTAGATATGTACACACACACATATGTATATGTATATGTATATGTATGCATGTATATATGTATATATGGGTGTGTGTGTGTGTGTGTGTGTGGGTATTTATATATATATGTATGTATTTATATATATCTATTTATATATACATATATATATATGTATGTATGTATGTATGTATATGTATATGCCTGTGTATATGCATGCATGTATGTATATATGTTTCCGTGTGTGTATATCTCTTCATGTGCGTATTTATGTATGTTCGAACTTGAAAACTATAAATTACGAGAAAAGTGATACTCATAAATTCAAAAGTAACAATAAATAGAATTTGTAAATACCTCATAATATCATATTCATAATTTGCAAAAATGATAATACTCCACTTGATTGCTACAAGATAATATCATATCCATTAGTTTGCCACTCCTATAGTCATACCTATACTCGTACCCAAGGAAAAAATAATATGCCATACCACCATTCCCATACCAAAATTGGCAACTCAAGATGAATCACATTAGGAGATAGTTGGCCCATAGACCCATGGCAATTAACCAATCATAGTGATGGCTTGATTGCTAATACTGTAAATAATTTACAGCAGACATCCTTTTCATGCAAATGAAATATAACTCCACAAAAATGATGAAATTCAACCTCCTCTAGACCAAAATATTCTGTACAGTCTCGCAGTTTATCATACAATAGACTCACAAGAAATTGGGATTAAGAAAGGCAACATGAGTAGGGAAAGGAAAACAAGAAAGCATATTTCATTTAATTCGATGGCACTATTAAACAAGGTAAATGTTCTAACAAAGGAAACTCCCCTTATCAACACAAACACACACAACAGAATAGAGAAATAACAGCAAATTGCAAGAACAGGAAACTTTCTTTCTATTATCTCCAATGAAATGGAATTACAATATTCAGAAATATAGCATGCACAACCACATGGGCATTTTCATTACAATATTCTGCAAGCCAAAGTCACCATATACATCATCAGAACTGTCCTAGATAACCCTACGGGCCTTCATTATAGGGGGAATTTTAACCACCCAAGAAGGTTCTAGAAATTCTAACCCTAAACTTTAAGGCCGACCATCCCTAAGATATTATTATTTATGTTTTATTACATTGGAATAGGCACCAAACAACTTTCGGAACTCAAACAAGTTTTTGAAAATATTTTATTTTTCCATCCTAAGCAGCGCAACTTCCGGAGACCATAACTCTTCACCCATTGCGTTGATTGGCTATTATAACCCCATTTCGGAAATGACGCAAAGTGCTCTACAAGCTTAAAAAGAAAAGTGCCACTCACGCCAAGGTTTCACCCCTTCTCAGAGCCTCTAAAGCCTTCAAAACTAAGTTCAAAGTTTTTGTACCTTTTTGCCAAAACTGCAAATTTTCAATATCTTCAAAACCAAACTTGATCTTGCAATGAAACTTTACCGGCATGCTAATATAACCAAAGCGAACCTCCAGGGAAGAAAATAAAACATTTTGAGCTCAAACAAACAACTTACTAAAAATAGTAAATTTCCAAAAATAGTAACTCTTCACAAAGATAGCCCTTATTGACAAACCAGACAATATTTTTGGGTGATGCAAGATTGCCTTTACACCCAGGATGCTCCTGCATCATGTTCCCTTTTATTCAACTATATATTTGAATGGAATGTTATGAAAAAATTTACTCGGCAAGCACTCTTTAAACTATTAAATGGAAAAAAAATGAAAAGCAATAATCTTCTCTCACCCATCAAGAACAAGCTTTAAGGGTTGTATCAATGCCGATATATGACCTGATACCTGCCATGGAAGGAAACCATGCTAAATTTAATACCATTAAAGAATTATGAACAACATTATTGGACTAGCAAATAAATTCTAGTCAAAGTTGGACATAGTAAAAATTATCAAATTGTAAACCTGCACACGGGGGATTAACTTTGTAAGTGTTTTCATAGCAGCACGTCTGATCTCTACAGGCACATTTGCATTGTCTGGCCTGAATATCTGGATAAGAGCGGGAAGAAGCAAGTGCATGTGTTCATCTAATGTACCTAGAAAAGTAACAAGAATTTATCACTGATCCTGTAATTTCCTTAAAATGGGATCTGAGAGGAGATTTGGAACATCAGAATTCAAGAAAAATATGGTAGTATCCAGAATTATGATATTATGTCTGACAATGAAAATTAAAAATCTTAAAGGGAATAACTTTGTTAGATTTGCCTCTGAACAAATTACTTAATTTCACCAAATATTTTATTTTGGAAAAAGGAATATAAAACCAGATTTGCTTACTGCCAAATATTTCAAGGGTATGAAGAATAGCAGGCACATAGCTGTAGTTCTCACAGCGTTCAGCATCAGTTAGAACCTGGATACAGCAAGGCAAAATCTCTGGTAGATATGCTTGAAACTCATCATTCAGAGCCAAACAAAGCTGCTCCATCAAATGTAGGATCTGTCATGAAATAGGCAAGTTACCATAAGAATCAAGAGAGTAACTACATGTTTTCAAATCCACTAAACAGCAATGCTATGATTCTTTGTCTTCTCAGAACTCCACTCACTGCAGATGGGTGACCGGTGCCTGTCAAACTAAACGAAGACCAAAATTCCGATATAAGTGCAAGTAAATCTGGTAAATATTTCCGTATATGCTGCAAAATACCACAAAGCACATTCATATTATAATATCCTTTAGTCTTTCCAGAAAATGAATCAAATTAGCTCCCAGTTTTCATGAAAGGAACACTAAAACCAAAGCATAAGTAAGAATATGCATCATTACCTGGCGTACAATAGAAACTAAGGTTCCTAGCTTCCATGTTATGAAATCCTTTAAACCACCTTCACAAGTATGAACAATGTTGAAAAGATCAGGTAAAACCTGCAATAAACATTAATTAATACGTCACAAGGTTAACATTAAGATGTACGGATTACTGTAGGCATAGTCTTTACAATAGCAAGAAAGCAAATTCCAATTCTGGATTTATTTCTGCCCTAAACAAGACAAATTAGAGTCGTCCTGCAGTCCTTGAATATCATTTCTACAGTGACCATGCACTAGTTTTTGAATAAAGTATACTTTTTGATTGACTACATTTTTAAATTAAAAATTTCTCTTGTTCTGCAATACCCTGGATTTTGCAAAGACCAAAAACCAAAATAAGTAATCTAGAATTTAGAAGTTCTAGCAGCGTACCTACATATAACAGAAAATAAGTGGAAAACCAGAGACAACAATAAACAAACCTCACAATCAGCTTTTCATTGCATTTCAGTTCTGGACTGCAATCTACTTCAGCACATGCATTTAATTCAGTTGAACAATTAACCAATCTTGATTTAGTTCCATCCTTTTATTCACCAGGTATATTTGCTTCTACCGAAACAATGTGTGAAAGAGATTAACCAACTCAAGGAACACATAAATAGTTTGATCAGTCAGACTCCAATAGTGAACTAAAAAGGTAATAGATTATTGTAAGAATTTTACACAATCTACCCAGAAATCTTACAATAATCTTGATGGATTGTGGAAATCTGATATCACTAAGGCACTAGATGTTACGAAAATCAGGGTGAGAAGTTTGTACACTAAGTGATAAAACAAAAATGAAAACTCTCACAGAATCTAAAGGACATTTGAGCATTCTCAATGCATGGTTCAAAAATTTCCTCTGCACTGAATCAGCAAACCAAGAGATAAAGATGTTCTAAACTAATCAGGTTGATCAGGAAAGACTAGGAAAACAATGGGATCCAGATATGTTTATGGAAACTTTTTGGTTAGAGATTGGGTTAGGGATAGGGTTAGGCAAAAATCATAAGAAAAAAATCACCACAGAAACCACAAGAATCCCCAAATATCCTAAAAAATTTTGACCAAGAATTTATGATTTCCAAACTTTTCCAAACAAGATCAACAAAACATCTGTCAAAATTTGGATTGACCAATTAAATCATAAGAGCTCTAATTTTAAAACATAAAATCAACCCAGACCGATCACTCACTAATTGTGATAAATCAAAAAATTTTGCAAATTTCTGCAGCAATGCTGTGACCTTAATTATTTGAATGAAATAATTCAGACGATATTCAACAAAGGAAAAAGCATATTTGCTTTATAGGACAGACACAACTTTTATGCAGACACCTGCAAAGCCAATATTCACACATATCCGCATAGTAACAAAAAGAAAAGGAACTTATAAAGGATGGTATCATAAATTCGTAACAGCAAACATATAAGAAAAAACAAGAAGACTACTGCGAGTGCCATGAACCTAACCTGTCAGGAGCACGCTTAGACAGTCAAACATCAGTTCTAATCCAGCATACAAGTTATATAGTAAATCTTTTACGAACACCACCTCCGATTGAGCCAAAACGGGGGCACCTGGGCCCCGTTTGATTTGCTCGTTTGAAGGGAATGTAGATGTGCTCTCCAAGCACAATGAATGCATCCCCAATGCAGTTATGAGATGATCAAGATCAAATACAAGCCATGGAAAACCAAGAATGGGACAAAAACCTAGTATAGGGAACTAGCTTTGCCCGTAGGATCCCAAAGGATGCAAATCATGGAAATGCAGATTAGGCTATGAATGATATGCACAAAAGCAATGAAATGTCATTAACTTTAGCATGGATATGATTAGATTTGAAATGAAATAACAAAACCAAAGGAAAACTAAGGTTTATTACCCATTTATCTAAGCTATGTGAGTTAAGAAGCTGAAAACATGAAAGAAAGTTAAGCTAACATGCTAGATATGCTAAGAGCTAGAGCTAAATGAAGATAATAACAATGCATAAAAGACTTGACTATTTAGACTCGTTTGCTCTTGGAAGGAGGCTTATTAATAGATTTTTGGTGAAGGCCTTGGGTTAGGAGGGATGGTTAGGGTTTGAGGCAGGCTTAGAGTTAGGGTTAGGAGTGAAGGGATGGGCATTAATGGGTTGAGTGGATCAAGGTTGCTCACATATGTGTGAGCAACACTTAGGAAGTGGGAAGGGAACAAGAGTGGAAGAAAGCGGATGAGTTGCCATTAAGAGGGTTGTAAGAGCCACTAATGAGGGTGAAAGGGGTCATTAATGAGGGTGTAAGGCTCATTAATGAGGGTAGTTGACTTTGGTGAAGAGGAAGCCATTAAGGCTAATGGGGTTAGGAATCACCCCTTAAGTGGGGTTAGGGGGTGATTAGGGTAAAGGGATAGGATTAGAAGATTCAAGAAAGATTCTTAGCATTTGGGAAATTAAATAAATATTTAATTTATTTAAAGAGGGTTTGGTTGATCAAGATTTATTAAAATGATTTAATAAATTGGGAGGGATAAATATTTAAATTGGATTTAAATCAGTATAACACCGGCGCGGGGGTACGTCGGGACTGGGTACGCCAGGACGAGTTTCGGGTGCGGGAAAAAAAAGGGCCTCAATTTTGAGACGGTGGGGGGACGGCGGCGGGGGTACGGGCGGGGAGGAGGGAGGGGCTGCATACTATACATATATAGCTTGAAATGTTAATTATTAAAAGATGTTTCAACATAACATACCAAATACGGCAACATAGCAAAATTGCAACACGAACTAGAATCATTGAACACTCAACATAGTAACATAGTAACATAAACATACATAGTAACATAATGAATCATGTTCTAAACTTCTATCAAAGATTCAAAATTCATTGTTCAACTATGAAATATGATATATCAAAATGATCATGATTACAATGAGCACAGTAGCATGATATGATATAATGAATCATGATCAATCATCAATGTCGAAGTCTTCATAGCTAGGTCTTCGGTAGTCTTTGTTGGTGGTTGTTTCCAAGTCCGGCAAATGAGGTTTGAGTGATTTTGGCCTGTTGGGAAGTCATGTTTGTCTGGGATTTGGACGAGAGCTAAGCTAAGTCTGTCATAGAGATGGGGTCGAAACCAAGTGATTTGTGATAAAACGAGTTAAAACCCTTTGAGAATTCTTTTGCCAGCTTCAGTTCGACCTTAGAAAGCCATGATGGATTGTGGGAGGTAACCCTGCTGAAGGCTTGTTCAATCATGAAATTTGGCTAAGTCTGGAATTTTTCGAAAACCCTCAAAATCTAGAATCTGCATCTTAACCCCTATGAAGCTGGAACCTATCTCAAACATCTTGAAAGTATTTATACAAATATAACTTAAAGTATAAGAAATTAAATAAATCAAACTTATACTTAAATGTTATATTTGTATAAATCCTTGCGCCCCTGAATTGAAAAATTAAAAACTTGCAAAAATAAAAAAAAAAACTTTAAAAAAATTGCTTTTTGGGCGTCCCGGGTGCGGTCGAGGGACACTTCGGCAGCACCCAAGTACCGCACCCCCGCACCCAAGATCCCAAGCACCCGACCAGTAAGGGGACGGGTGCAGCTGAGGTGCGGCAGCCCACGGCCGCCAGCAGGCGTCCTCGGGTGCATGGAGTACCCGTCCCAGGGACATCCCCGCACCTGGTACTCCTAGGTTTTTGCTAGGGTGTGCATCCCCGTGTTACACTGATTTAAATATTTTTGGTAAAAGTTCTTTAATTAAAAAGATTTAATTAAAAGGGGAGGGGATAATGACAATAATAATTAATTAATTAATTATGATATCATCAAGACTTTTATTAATTCATATAAGTTGGATTTTTAGGTGTCTACAACTACATAGCAAAAAAATATTAACACATAATTGCTCAAGTCATGGTCATCAATTGGCAGTTTTTACTAACACATTTTCATGCAGACATCTGCAAAGCCAATATTCTCACATATCCTCTAGTAACAAAAAGAAAAGAAAAGGAACTTATAAAGGATGGTATCATAAATTTCTAACTGAAAACATATAAAAAAAGACAAGAAGCCTACATAGCAAAATATATGATAGACTGGAAGGAAACAAGAGCCAAAGAACACAAAAAGAAAAGTATGAACAAAATGAAGAAATTAAGAGAAATGCAATACCCAGAACACACACACTTACAAAATGTTGGTTTTGTCAACCTGCAAAATGGATTAAGATATACATTAAATGGAGGATACATTCCCGTTATGCTGGTCTACATTTAGGGTATATCAATTATGACCTTCACCTGAGAGAAGTAAAGCTAGATCGCTCATCTAGAGAGTCAATGTTTAATATTGAGATAAGCCTACCAAAGAGTATCAAATATCTCAAACAAATATAATCCTATTCCCAAAAGAAAATCTTCTGGGTCTTCATCAAATTGTGATGGTGGAATGCTTCCTTGTAGTAGAACGATCTGGTTATGAACAAGTCATTTGAGTATTTGCAATGGCATATTACTTAACAAAATCCAATACACCATTACTATTTGTACGGCATTTCACTACAAAAATTCAAATACACCATACCTATTTGTACCACAAACAACTAGAGTTTGGAAAACTACACACAACCCCTCAACAAATCCATCTATAAAACTGTTTCTTTAAGAAATTTTCAAAATATGTAGGTATGTGCTATAAAAACATATGTTATCAATGACCTTACTCCTGCTGTATAATGCACATTGCAATATGAAATGGAGGTAAAATTAGAAAAATAATAATAATAATTTGGCGGAAAACAAAAAGAATTTAGAAAAATATACGAGGAAAAATTAAAAAAGAAAATGTAATATCCCCTTTTTATGACAATGAAATAAATTAATCAATACTTATAAAAGAACTTGATGGATTAATTAAAATATCATTCAGGGCTACTTTTATTATTTCTCCTCCTTAATGGGGCCTGATTTGAAATACAAATTGCTTGGAGAGAAAGGCCTTGGAGGTAGTATAAAAGGAGGATGCCGGGAAGCAACTGATCATCAAGTTTTGGAATTCCTCTTCTTTATATCTGAAGCTTGCAAGCTGTGATGTCCCATTTGAAAATAAGATTTAATAACAAAAAATCATTAAATAATAAGATTGCTATATTGAAAATTACTTATAGATTTAAATTTTATTATAGTTTAAAAATTAGATAACATGCCTCCCCATAGACTCCAATGGACTTCAAATTCAATTTTATTCCGCCTGATGTCTAATGCTTTAAGCAATTGTGTATAGCTTGTAGAACCTTTCGTGGAAGAACGAGTGTCCCATTTATAAAGTTGAAGCCTTTTACATCAAGGGTCATGTCTCTATGGAAAGACATTCAATCAAAGTTTGTAAACAAGTCGCGTAAATTTATTTTTAGAGTCACTATCAAGAGCATCTTTTAAATTTCTCAAGATTTGGGAGATTTTTCTTCACATTCATAGCTTGTGCCATTGGCGCCCACTGTCGACTATAACTAGAGTGTCAAAGAATAAAGGTTTATTTTGGAAATGATTTTACAAACATTCATAAATGCAATTGGCAAGTGTAAAGTAAAACTCAATGACCTTTGCCAGAGTCCTCCCCGCACATGCCAAAATGCGTCTATAAAAGCACAAAGGAAAGAAGATTTTAGATGTTATATTTACAAGTGCCTTGTTAGACATACATGCAAGGTGACATTATAGTAGGGTGATGAGATTTTTGATAGTACAATGGAGATTTTGGGTACTAAGTGAAATAATATGTGAATGTATAATGTACCTTGTGATGGAGTCCTCATTTTTACAAATCAGGACCTCCATTTAATTTCCTTTTCTAAACTTCTTATCATACTATTAGTGTTGTATTTTTTTATATTTTCTTGCACATTAATACAAATTTTAACAATCTCTGTCAATTGTCAGTTTATTGATTTTTCTTTCCATATCCTTACGTTAAATATTCACAATAAGTAAACATTAAAATTCCAACAGACCATTCAAAACCAATTATCATCTTTCCTGAGTTTGATATTTTGTTGTAACTAATCTGAGACTGTTTTCATTCTGCAGATTATATTATAAATGATTGTTTCAAATAGATCCTATTATAATTATCATCTTACACACGGATGTGCGGATTATGTTGATCATACCATATACAAATCATGAGATTATCCAGAAGTGCATAATATGGAGAGTGCCGAATATCTATGAATCTTCTGCAGATGTGTCTACATCCGACAACAGTGTTTTGCCAAATCTATACAGGAAATGGAGATATTCAGAAGATTATACATAGATTTTCATTACGGTATTCAAGATTATTGCTTCAGAGGCATGAGACCAGTCATGGCACAATACAAGATCATGCACTGAAAGACAACGTTTATCATACTCACAAATTTATAAGATATACTCGCAGGATTCATCATCGGGATTGTTAAGTTTGAAATGACATATTACAAATGATTACACGATAGTGTATTGGGTATCAAATGATTTATTTCGCATCCAGAGCCTATATTGTGATAAAATGCAGATATCATCTAACTCACCTATTGCAGTCTACTTCTGAAGTATGGACGGGAATTTAAGCATGCCCCAAATGCAATTGAATCATGAATCAATCACAGGCGTCAAAATTGAGTCTACTCAATAAAATCTCTTACATCTCACACACCCATGAACACGTTATTATTATCCATTTACTAATGTTTGATATTGCTTTTGCAGGATGAAGACTCGTCGAGTGCGTAGAAGCAAGGCAGGAGATGAGAAGACCTGTGCAAATACAAGGGATATATGACAACGAGAATGAAGTGCAGATACTCTCAACTAATCCGCTGGGGTTTACCTCTGAAGATGAACTTGTCAATTCCAGAATAAGTTACAAAGAGGAAAGAACATCAGAGACTTCGAAGCTGTATGGGTAATCATATAGAAGGGTACACCAAATTAGCAAAGGCAGAGAAAAATTGGATCCTTACAATTAACTTGAAACCATTGGAAGGCAAATACTCAGTCGAAGATATGCCAACTGAGCCGCGTATTTATACAGACCTCTTAAAAACTACTCCAGAAATAATCAAATGGAAGGAAGACACAAGAACACAGCCCGTTGTAAAAAACTGCCAAAAATATTATACTTGGATATATTATTTTTCCATTGGCAGCGGAATGAATTTTTTAACTAAACCCGTGAATTCTGGATTATTGAGTAAATATATTTATATGCACTTCTGGAGTCAAACTGCATTGGATAGATCATCCGTAAGGAGTGTCTCTAGTGCAATTTTATTTCCGGCATAATTTGTCAGCGTATCTATTTTATTTGTGTGCGTATTAGAGTTCTTTAAATTATTATTAAGTTGTGTCCTCTCTAAATATTTTATTGATTTCTATAAATATTTTAATATTCGGATAAGTGGACTCGATCATTATTGCATTTTAAACTTGATAAACATAAATATTGTGAAATACTTAATTGTTTCCATATTTATGTTTGGTTTGTCTCCGCATCACAGGAGTTAAAATACGTCCTAGACTAGTTTAAAATAACGTTCATATAATTGATTCGTCACGTATGGATTATTAGTTTATTTATAGTTTTAAATTCATTAACGTTTTATAAAGTTGTACGTTTCAGCTTATAATATTTACTCTGTTTGCCCATTTAATTAGGCACGTCTTTATATTACTCTTAATTCATAATTCATATGCTGGCAATTATTTCTTCTCTCCTTTGAAAATTTAATATATTCATTTGTGGCATTAATCCATAATTATTATTTAAAACACTCTTATATTTATACAATCATTGACTTTTGTTATTACTTCATAATTTGCAAAGCTTTCTATGCTGGCACTGGTCTTTATATTACTCTTAATTAGGCACTTGTCTTTATATTGACTCTGTTTGCCCATTTAATTAGGCACGGGTCTTTATATTACTCTTAATTCATAATTCATATGCTGGCAATTATTTCATCTCTCCTTTGAAGATTTAATATATTCATTTGTGGCATTAATCCATAATTATTATTTAAAACACTCTTATATTTATACAATCATTTACTTTTGTTATTACTTCATAATTTGCAAAGCTTTTTATAATTCTTGCCATTTTGTAAGCTTTCATTATATTCGCATTTTAACCACTCTACTATAAGCATCCTGGGCTTAAGTGTTTTGTTCAGGATCAGGTGCACCCGCCTTGGCCTTGCAGAGCCAGAAGTGCAGGGAACTCGGATTATACCATTCAGTTCCGTAAAGTTGGCCATAGCCAGTTGGATATCCCAGCATCGAGTTGGCAAGACTCGTAGGATTCCAATCTGCGGTTTTGGGAACCAACAGATTGGCAACTCTACTGGGGAGAGGTGCTCACAATACATATTGTAAAGTTACCTAGAATTTCTAATTTTGGAGACCAGAATCTGAAAGTAGTTCTATCAGTTTGTTTAGAAGCGTACTCTATTGGAATTGAGAACCCGGAAGATCAACAAATCAATATATTCCTCGAAAGAGATGGCGACTCTATTCAATACAATTTTCATTTGGTAGCTCTGCTGAGGGAAAAGACTCAGAAGGAGATGGTGGATAGGTTTTTCAAATGTATCAATCATTTGAAAGAAAGCCTCTTATTCCAGATGGCATCAGGCCATTGGATTTCAGCAAGTTTCATTATGAACCTAGAAAGTTATCCCCAAAACTTTCACAACTAATGCCAAAGTTTCATGGAGAATGGGATGAATCCGCACTTCAACATTTGGATGCATTTTATACATTCATAGAAAACTATGAGGTTGATGCAAAAGATCAGATGATGAAGTTGTTTGTCAGAACATTGAAGGACAATGCGAGACAGGCTTATGGGTCACTACCTACACAATGTATCTCGTCTTGGAAAGAGTTTGAAAAATGGTTCCTATATATTTCATGATGCAAGCGAGGAAGATGACATGTGTTATGAATGGTGTGAAGACCAAAGTTGCAACATGGAAGAGGATCATAGTATGTCTCTACTTAATGCATTTTTCAGTTTGGAGAGATTTGAAGGGGAGTCTTCTGCACACTTATTCCTAAGAATGGTAAATATATATCAGAAGATACTTGTAACAATTATGCCTTCACAAAAAGAAATAATGAAAAAGGTCAAAAACCTGGAAATCTCGTTAGGTGACCCTGATCTAAAGTTTCTTTTTCAAATATTAGAAGAAGATGATGAAGACAGAGAAGAGGAGTCTTATGATCAGATTGAACAAAGCTTTGTGCTTGATGGAAATAGTAGTGATGATGAAGAAAATCCAAATTACACATCCCCTTTGGATGCATTTTTGAACTTAGAGAAACAAGACAAAGAATCTGCAGTACAATTCTTCATGAGGATGTTTAATATCTGTCAAGAAATACCTTTAGAATGCAGACCTCTAGCCTCTCATCTTTTCAACAGAATGCGAGAACTAGGTCTCTTACATGATCATCAATTCCTTACCTTTCTCAAACTTATGGATAAAGAATTGATTGCAGAAGAGAATAAATATGCATACGAATTAGGTGATGTTTTAGATCCAACTATAGAAGAAATTTTAGATCTCATTGAAGAAGAATCTGATCACGATGAGGCCGGAAAAGAATCAAATTGTGGGGAATATGGAAATGAGGAACAAGATTCTCTCAGCATGGATGAAATTTCAACCTTATTGGACATGGAATATAAGATGTATGTTGAAAAGAATGGCCCAAAATTTTTCTCAAAACAAAATAGTGGATCAACACACATTCAGAAAGTGTTTCATAAATCCCAAGGAGGTATAATATTTGATGAATCTATGATTGATTTTGAGAGTTTATCAAATTTATTCCCTATAAGGCATGAACAATTGCTTTCCAGAAACAAAGCACCTTGTGAAGTTAATCCATATTGCTTTCGTGAGGAGGAAAGCAATGAACCAGAAAGAGCATACATTTCTGAGGAGGTTGACATATTTGTTGAAGATGTGCATTGTGGTCTATGTATAGAGAGAGATTTATGTGAACACAATTTCAAAGAGTTTTCAGATCCCATATACGATGACCTAGAAGAAGAGAACGAAGAATATAGCCCTTATACACTTCTAGATCTTGAGGAGAATGTGAACATTCATGAAGAGGAAGAAAGTACATCCGAGACAACATATGAATATGAAGAGGTTTCAGATGAAAGTTCTCATAAAGATATTCCCGAGATCGCTGCTTTCTTAAATTCATTGTTTGAAGAAGATCTTTCATATCAGCACTATGACAAACATAACATACCTAATGACGATTTTGAGATTGACACAACTCATGATATGCATTCAGAAGGTGAAACATTTTTCAGTTCATCCTATGAGCAAGAAATACAATTATACGAACATGGTTTTGAAAATTCTCCTAGTGTCATATTTGATCATATTTTTGATAGAAGAGGAGAAATAATTTCTGAATGTGAGCAATTTTCAAAACTTTCTTATGATGAGGAACAACATTTAGAGAATTGTGCAGAGAAGATTTATCTAGATGCTTGTGTGATCGATCAAAAGCATAGGGATCTTCCGTTCAATAAAGAGCACATAACACATGAGGATTTATCAAAAGCTAAACAAAGGACAGATGTTGAGGATTGTATTCATGAAGCAGAGACAGTAAGTAATGCTCATAAGAGTGATGCAGTTGATACAAGTATGAAGTATGAGTAGCATACCGAGGTAAGTAACCCTGAGGACTCTATGATAATATTTGTTAACAATATGTTTATGGAAATATTTTTAAGTTTTCATCATAAATCCTTTGGGGATTTTTCTTCCATGTGCATTGATCAAATGAGTCAACCAAGAGATCAGACACTAGGATTAAAAGACCATGAAATTTATTTCTTTTTAAATGATCTTGTTGATAAAGCAAGGGTAAAATTTAATTCTAGACAAGTAATGAAGGAAAAGTACATGTTATGCAATGGTTGTTTTTTAACATTTGTCAATGGATCAGATTTTATTAAGGAACGATGTGGTACTATATCCAGGAGATCCAAAGTGTTACATGATCAGGATAAGGTATTTGATAAAGGAAAGACATGGTGTTCATTTTTGGGGGCGGGCCTAGGCCACCCTATCTACACCTTGCATCATGTGAAGCATGGTTGCTCGGTCTGCTCCTCCAAAGATAGCTGGAATGCTCATCATGCTCGCAAGGAATATGTGTCCCCAACAAGAGCCACTGATGGAGTCCAGATTTTTACAAATCGGGACCTCCATTTAATTTCCTTCTCTAAACTTCTTATCATACTATTAGTGTTGTATTTTTTATATTTTCTTGCACATTAATACAAATTTTAATAATCTCTGTCAATTGTCAGTTTAGTGATTTTTCTTTCCATATCCTTACGTTAAATATTCACAATATGTAAACATTAAAATTCCTACAGACCATTCAAAACCAATTATCATCTTTCCTAAGTTTGACATTTTGTTGTAACTAATCTGAGACTGTTTTCATTCTGCAGATTATATTATAAATGATTGTTTCAAATCGATCCTATTATAATTATCATCTCAAACACGCATCTGCGGATTATGTTGACCATACCATATATGAATCATGAGATTATCCAGAAGTGCATAATATGGAGAGTGTCGAATATCTATGAATCTTCTGCAGATGCGTCTGCATCCGACAACAGTGTTTTGCCAAATCTATATAGGAAATGGAGATATTCAAAAGATTATACATAGATTTTCATTACAGTATTCAAGATTATTGCTTCAGAGGCATGAGACCAGTCATGGCACAATACAGGATCATGCACTGAAAGACAACGTTTATCATACTCACAAATTCATAAGATATACTCGCGGGATTCATCATCGGGATTGTTAAGTTTGAAATGACATATTACAAATGATTACACGATAGTGTATTGGGTATCAAATGATTTATTTCGCATCCAGAGCCTATATCGTGATAAAATGCAGATATCATCTAACTCACCCATTGGAGTCTACTTCTGAAGTATGGACGGGAATTTAAGCATGCCCCAAATGCAATTGAATCATGAATCAATCGCAGGTGTCAGGATTGAGTCTACTCAATAAAATCTCTTACGTCTAACAGACCCATGAACACATTATTATTATCCATTTACTAATGTTTGATATTGCTTTTGCAAGATGAAGACTCGTCGAGTGTGTAGAAGCAAGGCAGGAGATGAGAAGACCTATGCAAATACAAGGGATATATGACAACGAGAATGAAGTGCAGATATTCTCAACTAATCCGCTGGGGCTTACCTCTGAAGATGAACTTGTCAGTTCTAGAATAAGTTACGAAGAGGAAAGAACATCAGAGACTTCAAAGCTGTATGGGGAATCATATAGAAGGGTACACCAAATTAGCAAAGGCAGAGAAAAATTGGATCCTTACAATTAACGTGAAACCATTGGAAGGCAAATACTCAGTCGAAGATATGCCAACTGAGCCGCGTATTTATACAGACCTCTTAAAAACTACTCCAAAAATCATCAACGCTATTCTTACGCATGCTTTGCCCGGTAATCCAGAGAATGTGTATGCGAAATAGCATAGGTAGACGCTATTGACATGTGTATGGAGCATCATACGTTCGATGAGACATGATGTGGAAAACAGATGTAAAGCTTTCAGTTAGTATGGATTTGAGTATATAAAGCTTATGCTACGTAATCATAGCAATAAGTTAAAGATGGAAAGGCACGTCGGTTCAGGGGTTGGATGCTCCACCTGTCACTCACAACCATGCCCATAATAGAAGCCTGGGTCTTTTCTTTTAAGAGTGATTATTAATAAAAACAAATATAAAAGTATATTTTATGAAACGGTGTGTCTTTTAGAAACACAACCGCATGACTCCTCCATCTTATATAAATATAAGATGTAAAATCAAATGGAAGGAAGACACAAGAACACAGCCGGTTGTAAAAAACTGCCAAAAATATTATACTTGGATATATTATTTTTCCATTGGCAGAGGAATGAATTTTTTAACTAAGCCCGTGAATTCTGGATTATTGAGTAAATATATTTATATGCGCTTCTGGAGTCAAACTGCATTGGATAGATCATCCATAAGGAGTGTCTCTAGTGCAATTTTATTTCCAACATAATTTATAAGCGTATCTATTTTATTTGTGCGTATTAGAGTTCTTTAAATTATTATTAAGTTGTGTCCTATGTAAATATTTTATTGATTTCTATAAATATTTTAATATTCGGATAAGTGGACTGGATCATTATTGCATTTTAAACTTGATAAACATAAAGATTGTGAAATACTTAATTGTTTCCATATTTATGTCTGGTTTGTCTCCGTGTCACAAGAGTTAAAATACATCCTAGACTAGTTTAAAATAACGTTCATATAATTGATCCGTCACGTCTGGATTATTAGTTTATTTATAGTTTTAAATTCATTAACGTTTTATAAAGTTGTACATTTCAACTTATAATATTGACTCTGTTTGCCCATTTAATTAGGCACTGGTCTTTATATTACTCTTAATTCATAATTCATATGCTGGCAATTATTTCATCTCTCCTTTGAAGATTTAATATATTCATTTGTGGCATTAATCCATAATTATTATTTAAAACACTCTTATATTTATAAAATCATTTACTTTTGTTATTACTTCATAATTTGCAAAGCTTTTTATAATTCTTGCCATTTTGTAAGCTTTCATTATATTCGCATTTTAACCATTCTGCTATAAGCATCCTGGGCTTAAGTGTTTTGTTCAAGATCAGGTGCACCCACCTTGGCCTTGCAGAGCCAGAAGTGCAAGGAACTCGGATTATACCGTTCAGTTCTGTCAAGTTGGCCATAGCCGGTTGGATATCCCAACATCGAGTTGGCAAGACTCGTAGGATTCCAATGTGCGGTTTTGGGAACCAACACCTTGATCAAACCAAATGTTCATCAATGCAGTTTTTGATATTTTGTATTTTCAATCAACTAGATAAATGCTAACCTAAGTTCAACTTTTATGAAAACCAAACAGCTCAAAGTTGGTCCAGCTGGTCATCTATTCATAGAAAAAGATTGTGTTCTTCACAAGGATCTTGTTTACTAATTTGTAGCAATGATAAAATATCACATCTTATCTAAAGCACATTAGAATTACGAAAGCTTAAGGTGCTCTTTGATGTCAATTCTTGAATCTCATACTTAAATCAATCACTTTTACAATATATACAACTGATACATATGGACTAGGCATGGTTATTAGGCAAGCCACAAAGATATTAATGATGTCAAGCACTGTAAAATGCCTTACCCAACCTGTAACTACCATTTGGTTGTAAAAATGGAGAATGCAGCCTCTCATAAGGGAAGATAAAGAGGCATGAAGTGACATGGTAATATTGTACAGAATCTATAGATTTGATTTTACTTATTCTGTGTAGAGTTTCTAGTACCTACCATGGCATTGAGACATTTGTCAATAGTAGAGTTAACATGAAAATTTATATCTGCATTATTCAGGCATTCCACTTATCACCACACTTGATCATTAGATAATTAACTTGGCTTTCCCCCCTAAGAAATACATACATAATAAACTTCAGCGATTTTTGCCTACGCACCTATATACATGTTATTTGAATAGACAACGAAATAAAAGGATGACAAGATTTTCTAAAATTTTAAAGAGTATCAATCATAATATGTCAACTTTCTTAGTGGGTGTATGGTCTCAAGTATTCTTCTGACAGTCTTCCTTGTGACTTTGTTTGACTTTGTGGAAATTTAGTTGAGATTCACCACACAAGATGAAATGATTTAGAATTTAATATAACTGTTCCCTGTATATGGTTTTTCACTAGCCATTAAAACACCCTATCTAGTAATTTGGCTAAACAGACAAACAAAAAAACAAACAAATATTTGATCCTTGTTTAGAAAAGGTTCTTCAATACTGTCTACAATGTTAGCTTGTTTATTATATATACATATTTTTAGTTTCATACAAGCATAAATTTAAATATAAGTACCAAAAACAAATATAAAATTATTACATATATATATAGATGATTCATAAGGCTCCATCAGAAGATCTAAAATAACAGATAATTGCTTTAATAACATTAAGCTCATACTTCTATTATACAAGTAGCTTCTTATAGAAGTTGTCCCTGAAATAAGAGTTAGTGTATTAGTACTTTTTAGAGTGAAATTTGTGTATCCACACTAATTTTCAGTTGGTTTTGTGTACATTTTGACTGATTTTATTATACTTGTTATTTTTATTCCAAACCAACATACATATTTGTTTAACATAAGCTACATTCCAAGCCCATATTCCGCACGTCCCAAGATCAATTACACATCTAGAAAAATAAGATATTGAAATGAGTTTAAAAAAATTTGGAGCAAACATGGTGACATATTAAATATCAATTACAGCAAAAGAGACAACTTCTAAAAATCAAATTGTTTCTAGATTCCAAAGTTAGATTAAATATTTTTCTAATACACAATTTAATAATATCGATTTTATTGTACAACAAAAATCCAAACAATAACTATTATCATACACTGCATTTTTTTAAACTATCCTACATGGTTGTCAATTAGAGGGTATCCTCATAGTTCTAGGAAAATAATCATGTCTGAATTGAACAAATCATCGTCCTTGACTTAAAATTAAAATTCGATTCACCTGGACACTTACAAGTTACAACAAGGAAATATTAGCCCTAATGTTTTTGTATGAATCACTCTATGTATAGTTTACTATTGTTCTATTATTGCTAAGATGCCTAGCAAGAATATTTTATTTTATTATTCTTGTACTTTGTTACTGCACTTGATCATCCCAATAACCTTGTACATAGCAAAAGACGATACTTGTGTAGTCGGGAATCCAGAATGCATGATTATCATCTTGGAATATAAGTTGAATATATAATGATCAGTGACTACATAGTATGTGATATGCATGTCATTCACTGGGTAAATGTTATGTCGCCATAGGATGATACTTTAAAATCTACTATTAAAATTACAAGTTAAAATATCTGTACTAAAGAAAATAGATTGCATAACAAGACAAATTGATGAAGTTGAAATATATGAGATTAAGCATCGTTAATTTTTGCAATTGTAGATTTGGTATACACTTATAAGAAATCTGTATATATAGTTCTCACCATTATTTTGATTTGCAAAATAATTCTCTTCAAATGTATATTAATTTAAAATAAAAAAATAAAGGTAAAAGAGATCTATGAATCAAAAGAAGAAAGCATTGTATTAAATGAAGTATGAGTATTCAATCTTGGCATATTCAATTATTAAGTATTCGTTCAGGCTGTGCTACTCAAGATAGCAACAAATTACTTGGGGGTTTGAGGGGTTGGGGGCAAAATGTTTTGTGACTTTTTCTCCAAGAGAAGATAAAGTTATGAAATAAACCTCTTAGAATTAAAAAGGGAGATGAAAATGAAAAATATTAGAATGCTATTGTTTAAAGAAAGCTTAATAAAAATTTTAATGAAATCTCTTTTAAAAGAGAGGAATAATTATATTTATGAAGGGGTGAATAAGGGTGACCTTCTCGCAAGGGTGCAATGGGTTAAAAACCATCCCTTAAAAGGTTATATAGGTCATTTATGTGAGACTTGGCATAACGCCCCACCAAAGAAACCATGAGAATAAAGTCTAAACCTTAAAGATGATGCAATAATTTATTTTTTAAATGAAAGATACAAGAACAATTTAAGATTACATTAAAAGAATAATACATGTGGAAGCAATTAAATCTAATGTTTGACATTAACCTATGGCATGTGCTTGTTGTGTGATCTTAATGCGCATGTAACTGAACTAAGTATTTCTCCTTTGACCTTTACCCTTAATGGCGATTAGTTGTTATATGACCTTTGTATGTCCTAAACCAAGTAATCATGGAAACTGGACCAATGGTTCCTCTTCCTCATTTGGTGGCTAGCTACTAGCCACATAGTGATGTAATGTGTCATTTTATGATGATTTTTATCTTTGTTTCTGTCGACAAGCGACTTATTTATCTTTGTCTATAGAGGAGTATGAGCATCGATTTTTTGAACTCAAGCAATATGCCAGCTTTGGTAATGAGAGGCTTTAATGGTGCAACACCTTGTAAGACGACTTAATAGTCTCATTGTTAGAGGGGTTCAAATCTTCGAACACAAGACCCTTCAGGATGCAATTATTAAGGCTACATTGGTTGAACAGAATTTGGCTATGGGTGTCGATGGCCAAGATGGTGTTCAAACTGGTGGTACTTCATTTTCAAGATTCAAAGGTGTTGGTGTAATTAAATATTCCTGATTACCCTTTACTTAATCTTACTTAGAATAATGCATTGCATAGTAGTTTGTTATTGAGACACCTAGGAGTTTGCATCTCAATTAAGCAAATGGTGTAGGAGAAATTCCACTTTAGGTGTGAGATCCACCTTTAGTGCACATATCACATTATCATCCTCATCCCATGGCACATACTTTATTGCATAATGGAGGATGATCCACATTTGGTGGACATGTGATTACACCTAGCATAGGTGTTAGCTTATCAACTCCTTATCATTCTCTCTTATCACCTTTCCTATTTAAGGAGCCCTGTTGTATACATTTTATTCAATTCAATGGATCAATTCAATCATTCAATCAATTGCATCATTAATACAAGTCTATTCTTGTTCATATCATCTCTCTTGTATTTGTGCTATTCTTTAACCTCTAGATCCTTGGTTCAATCTTTGCTATTTGCAAATTCTTACATGGTATCAGAGCCATTGCAGCGTTTTGATTAGCCTATTTGGAGACATCTTGGTGCAAGCATTGGAGGTCCATATTTTAGATCTGAAGACCAGGGTCTTGTGGAAGCATTTTGGGTCAAATCTGACCTCACCATTGTGTCTAGGAGGTTGTTTCGGTGAAAATTGACAATAAATTGACCCATATTCGACGAAAGTCAAATCTGTGGCAAAAATGTTTTGCACAACCGAGTCGTACAGCCCGATCTATGGATCTGCGCAAGCACAGTACGATTTGGGGAAAAAAAATTATTTTTATTTTCACAAAACTTCGGATTTTTCTGCAAAATTATGGGGGTTGGTAGGACCCCTCTATTATTTCTCTCTCAGCCACAAGCGGATTCGACATCATCAGATCAAAGAACCTAACATCCTTAACCGTACTCAACAAACCAAAACAAGTGTCCAAACAACCTAACTGGCAGACTGAGCGGTCAGTCCCAACCAAGCGACCGACAGACCATGTCGGGCTCTTTGCTTTGTTTTAAAAGACTGTAGACTTCTATATAAAAAAAATGGACTCAAAGCCCCTCCCACAATCCATGTGGGACAAAAGTCCGAATACCGCCTCCCAAGCGCCCACCACCAGCAGCGGATTTCACCGCCTTCATGCCAATGCTCCGCCGCCAGCTCCACCATGTCACCTCCGCGGACCAGTCAACAACCCCTCTACCCCGCGGGCCTTCCAATCGCCCACACAACCCAAACAGAGAGCGCCACATGGTATCATTGCCACCTCATCTGCCCCAGCCACATCATTAGTAAAAAGCTTGTAAAAAGCTAGGACATGTTGAGCATAAGTGTTTTCACAAGAAGATTGATGAACTAACTCACTGTATTCAAAAGCACAATATTAAGTTGCCCTCATCAGTGTCTACTCCTACACATTTGGCAGCTTCTACATCTGCATCACCATCCAAAGATAAAGGTAAAGGACAAGCACTTTTGGCTTTCACACATCCTGAGCAAGGTAAATGGCTTCTTGATTCAGGAGCATCACATCATATGGCATCTTCTATGGATACCTTTTCTTTTATTGAGCCTTGTAATTCTCCTAATATTTTGATGGGTAACACATACATGAGGGTTTGTGGGAAAGGTTTTATTCCTATGGGAGAGGGGACATTTAATGATGTTCTTTGTGTACCATCCTTGACCACTAATCTCCTTTCTATTTACCAAATTACTCATGGGGCACAAGCTAAAATTGTTGAGTTCACTCCTGATTATGTCTACATTAGGGACATGGAGACTAGAGATGGCATACCTATGGGAGTTGTTGATCATACATCACGCTTGTATTCTTTTTCACATTTTGTTGATGATGATGATGATATTCATGATGTACACATCCCTTTAACAAGGGGAATTATGTATGTGAGAACTTTGGACACTTGAATCATTTTGCGGTTGAGACATGTGTTGAGATTCCTACTCCAACTCCTACTTCTTCAGACATGGGCTCTACTATTCAGTACGATAATCATAGTACTTTAGATCTTGCAGAATGTGATGCCTTTTCAGCATTTGTTTTTGATTCCCATGATGCAGATTTGGGAGACATAGCTGAGGGGGTTTCTCTTCTCTCTGATATTGGAGATACTTCTTCATATTCTTTGGAGATTGGTATTCATGATTATTCTTCTTCACTTGATTTGTCACATGTGATAGATTCTCTGAGCTTGGGGAGACCTATTCAGTCTTCAGAGATGCATACATGGAGACCTTCATCTTCTTCCTCCTTCCATTTGCATATGGATTGGCTTCTTCATCATTTGATGTATCTATTTCTTCCTAAGGGGAGACATGTTTCTTGTAGGCATTGGTTAATCTTTTGTTTGCAAGTACTTTTCATCAACATGGGAGCATCTTCATTATGGGGGGGATATCATGTCTCCAACTATCCTTCTAATGGGGGGATAATTCTTTGTATATACATGATGTATGTAGTTCTTGGGGTGTCTTGAGTACTCCATCAATCCATGCATCTTGTATTTTCTTCTCTCTTTTTGGGGGAGGGTTTTCCCCATGAAGTTTTCCCTCTTTCTCTGCTTTATGAGAGTTTTGCATTTCATGTATTGCATTGCATATTGTACATGGGTACCTAACATGACCTAGTAGTCGGGACCCATCTTGCATTTTGAGTTTAAGTGTATTCCCCTAAATTGCTCTTAAGCGGGGGTGTTGGTGTAATTAAATATTCCTAATTACCCTTTACTTAATCTTACTTAGGATAATACATTGCATAGCAGTTTGTCATTGAGACACCTAGAAGTTTGCACCTCAATTAAGCACATGGTGTAGGAGAAATTCCGCTTTAGGTGTGAGATCCACCTTTAGTGCACATATCACATTATCATCCTCATCCTATGGCACATACTTTATTGCATAATGGAGGATGATCCATATTTGGTGGACATGTGATTACACATAGCATAGGTGATAGCTTATCAACTCTTAATCATTCTCTCTTATCGTCTTTCCTATTTAAGGAGGCCTATTATGTACATTTTATTCAATTCATTGGATCAATTCAATCATTCAATCAATTGCATCATTATACAAGTCTATTCTTGTTCATATCATCTCTCTTTTATTTGTGTTATTTTTTAACCTCTAGATCCTTGGTTCAATTTTTGCTATTTGCAAATTCTTACAAAAGGTAATTAGTCTCAGGGAGCGAGAAACTCTAAGAATCATCCTATGTCCTCAAAGGGTGATGAAACCCGCAAAATAAGAAATTTTATCATGGTCGTAGCAGTGGTTCACAATCAGGAAACCATCGCAATTGGCAAATCCCACAGAGTGTTTGAAGTCGTTGATCATCATGAGGCTGAGCATCAAACCAAGTGATCAGGACTGCTGGTAGAGGATGGGCAGCTAGCTTTCGAACCCATTTGTATACTTCAACAGCAAGGACCAAACCTCAAGGGTTGTACCATAGAGTAGGTAAGGGTCCTATGGGACCCTAATGTTCAATCTTTAATGACATAGGAGGATGCATCGAGATTGCGGGATTTATATCTCTATCTACTTATAGGCTTCTAAGAGTAAGCCTAATCCTAGGGGGAAGGATGTAATACCCACCCGTATGTTGGTATTTCAGTTTGTGTCTGAACTCTTTTAGGACCCTTTTAATGTGTGTGCCAGACTTCTACTATGTTTTGGATGATACATTTACATTGGTGTGACTATTGCTTGGATTTTATGATTGCATTAGAAGGTGCTTACATTGAGTTACTAACCCTTTGTGTTTATGTTTCTGCCTAATGTGTCTATATGATGAGCGACGAAGTCCTAGTCACTTGTTTATGAGATCTACACAATGTCTCAATCCATGTCATTGTTTTTTATCATTACATATATGTATGCACATTCTTGGCTTTGTGATGTAGGGTTGCAGGTATTGGGCATCGACTTCACCTGAATTAGCAGGTCTGAGGGTTTCCTTAAATACATCTCGATGGTGGAAGAGGGGAGGTAACATTCAAGCCCATAACTAAATCCTAACCCAAACTCATTGTCCTATGTAAGGACAAGTAACTTTTAATTCACCTTTTTGGATTCATCAAGGCGACGTGAATCATATCACCCTGACTCAGTATGGTTTTGGATTGTTTTCCTTGTCAGTTTTAGTTTGGGTTTTAATCAGGTTTATTTGTGTTCATCCATCTGTGTTATGATGCATTCATATATATTAATATTATTATAATGTTACTAAGAAAATGAAACTAGATGTATTACATATAGATATATGTCGTTCTATCAAATGAATAATAATTAACTTGTTCGTAAGATAATAATGTATCAATATGAATTAAGGTTTAACTAGAGAATATAATATTACAATAAAATATGCATATAGATGTCCTATTATGCCTCATAAATAATATGATTTTAATTATTAAATAAACTTGTTATATGTTAATTATGATCACTTGATTAATAATATTAGTATTTAAATTATTATTTATAAAATACTTTATATTAAATATAAGTTTTAATATTAAATAAATGTTAGTAATTAATATTAAATTATAAATAATCCAGTGTGCAATGTTAAATGATATTTTACTTAAAAATTAGATTATAATTGAAATTGGGAAACATTTTATTTTAAAAGAATCTTTTTGAGTTTTTCCAACTCAAAAACGATTTTGATTTAATTGGAATTCTTTTTGTGAATCTTTTTCTAATTTGATTTTGATATTTTATTATAAAATTCTTTTTTTTCTAAAAACCTCCTTTTCAATCTTTCAATTTAAATAGAGGTATGTGGTCTCATTTTTGGAGAGTTTTGAAATTGAGAAGTTTTCTATCAGAAGAATCAATCTTTTCATTTTTATACAAAAGTTTTTGTTGAAGAAATTTTAAAGCTTGAGAGTCGGCCTTTTTGGATTTGTAGGGTTTTGGTTTTCATCTCTTTCATTCAAATTCAATTCTACATTTTGACATAGCCGATTGATCTTTTGTGCTTATTGAAGATAAGATAAGATAAATCTCTTAATGTCCAACAGAAGACCACGAAGGGTCAAAGGGACTGCTAAGTACACCAAAAAGAGGTCATCCTGCAGCAAGGACACCAAACGGTGCCCTAAGAAGAAAGCAACAACTAAACTAAAATAGAAAGAAGGGTCCAATGGAAAAGAGTCTAATGGAAAAGAGTCCAATGGAAAAGAAAAGAAATAACCTCCTAAACCCAATTAAGGGTTCCAAACCACCGTGAAGAAATTTCGAACTCAAGTATAAGCAATAGGATCAGTCAGAATCATGGGCTGCCTCAGAGTGGCCCTGGATGAGGACGGTTGCTGCCCGAAAGGGCTTGTCCTGGATCTCACAGATCTGGGATAAGTGGCGGGTACAAGCCAATGCTTGGTAACTCGCGCTGAATGATGTTAAGAAGTAATAAGCTGACATGGTGGAGGTGTCGCAGGATGCCGATGTTGAAGAGTGTGGTCCTGAAGCCTAAGGACTTCCTGAAAGTAATGGGCAAGGTTTCTTTGGTCAGTATATCTGAAGGTGGACAAAGACCGCACCTCCCTAAAGAGGCAGTAGAACCTCACCCTGATCTCGTAGTATAGAGGACAGGTAAAAATGAAGTGCTCCTCAGACTCCACCTCCCCAATGCTGCAAAGCTGACAAATCTTGTGCTCTTTGTCAATATGATGTTCGGTCTCGCAATGTAGCCGATGTGAACCTGTTCTAAAGGAACCAAGAGGGATCCAGAGAGAATGTGGCTAGTGGTGGGATAAGTAGGAAGGGCGAACAATGAATCTGTCCTTCAGATCCAGAAAGTGCTTTGCATAAAAGGCCATCTTAGTGTGATGGCCCCCGTGGGGGTTAACCCAACTAGTATGAATGATTTACCTGTAAATGTCATCTTTGAATGAAGAGTTATTTACTAGAGTTAAGATCTGTCTTCTCCGTGCCAATAATTGTTGTGTTTTCAGTGCATGCATGACATTCCTTCTTGGTTGTTTTTCTACTTCTTGATTTGTTGTTTTCCATAAAATTGAATGTATGTCTTCTATGACTGTTTTTATTCATTAAAAAAACGACATTCTTCTCTTGGATGTATCAAAAAGTTTGATTTGATTGCTTTTAATTCATGAAAACCTATGCCATTTGCATAGAATGAGAGTGGTTCTTTCTATTAATTAACTCGGCCTTTTCTTTACCTCATGGAGTGTTGTTTTAACTGATTTTTAATCTGCTTAGTTCTTGTGTCGGTACGCCTTGTTTCTTGGTCAAAGGCTGGTTCTTGTTTGTTATAAAACCCAGCTCTTTACTTGTTTAAAACGCTGCTCTCTCTCCCACAGATCTGTGCCAATCTCATGGCAGTGAAGGGTTCTCTTTTAAAAACTAAAAAATCAAACTTTTTTTAACTGTGATCACTGCCCTCTGTCTTTCCCAGCATGTTTTCTCTTTCTGTTTGCTTTCCTTTTCTCATGGCTGTATAATGTTTTTCATAAATGCTAAAATCAAATCTTCTCTGTCAATGATTATCGCTTCCTTTTGGTGGCTTGAATGTTTGTTTAAATGCTTTTTTTCCCCTTACAATTAGCGCCCAAATCAAGCATGTTGCTCTTTTGTTTAAAAACTTTTCTTGGGTTCCTTAAATCCTTGCCTTCCTACGCCATTTGCATGGAATAAGATTTGTTTTATTAGTCTAAAAAGTCAAACTCCAGTAACTATCATTTTAGCAATCTCAAATTAGTCTCCTAAGAATTTATTCTTCTTCTGCTCAGGATTCTAAACTCTTATTTACCATATTTAATTCTTAGTCTCTTTAAGGATATTGAAATAGATTTTATGGTGGGTGGAGATTTAGATTAGTTAGGTTTTCCCTTATAAATACTTTCCTTTAAGATTGTCATATTATAAAAAGAAAAAAATAAAACTTAAGAATTTTTGGTTGGTTATAGAACTATATTATTTTATTGGGTTTTAGATATTATTACTCTTATATTAGTTTGGGAGTGATGATAAATGAATTAAAAAAAGAGAGAGATTTGGTTAATCTTTTAAATAATCTTACTAAACTAAGTTACCGGTACTTCAAATATTTCCCTAAGATGCTGGTACGGTACGTATCAGATTCTGATACATCCAAAAAACCTTGTGGAATCGGACAGGGTTCGATATTCTGAAGGCCGAAACGCATCTGTGATTTGCATCCCGTATTTGGACGTTTTTGTGTTCACATGGCGTTTTTGTGTTTCAACCTTTTTCCAATCAAACAAAGGGAAAACGTAAAGTCTAATATTTAATACTTGTGTAAACCTAATATTCGGTGGACGAAGTCTAACCTTATTCGGCGGATGAAGTCTAACGTAAAGTCATTCTTCTCGCCACAAACAAAAACCTTTGCAACAAAGCCAGACGAAGCAAACACAAACCTTTGCAAACTGCAGACTGCTTGGAACATTTTTTTTTTATATAGGTAATAGACCTAGGCCAGTAATTTACTTTATGGCAGCTTCTATTGCTCGACCCAAATTCAAGACCGACCCAAATTCGCCATTATGGAAATATGTCACAATAAAAAGCCAAGTAAAAGGAGGTGGAACATTTGTTTGGGAATGCAATTTTTGTCATGTGGAGAAAACTAACTCCTACAGTCGTGCGAAAGCCCATTTTTGTGTCATTCCCCAAATGGGAATCAAAGCATGTGTAGGACCGAATGAAGAAGGATTATCACCTCAACAAATAGCAAGATTCATTAGAGAGCAAGAGGAAGCAGATGCAGGAGTTGGACATGCCACAAACCATCCTTTGTTGAAAGGAAAAGGAAGTAGATCGAGGCCCCCACCTTCTCCATCTCATAGTGACTTTCCCAATATCATAATAAAGAACCACCTGTTCTTGGGCAGAATTGAAGAAGAGCCTATTACTGCGAGGAGAAGCAAGGGGCCATTAGAGAGAGCATTCAAGAATGATGCAAGAGAGATTGCAGATCAAGTTGTTGCAAGATGTGTATATGCAAATGGCTTGTCATTTTTTGTTGTATGCTCACCATATTGGCAAGATATGTTGAGAAAAGCAAATGAGGCTCCGCAAGGGTGGACAAGGCCAGGTTATGAGAAGGTGTGTAGCCCCTTACTAGCAAAGGAGGTTAAAAGCATGGACAATGCATTGGCTCCCATTAAAAATTCATGGAAACAAACAGAGGTGTCAATTATTTCTAATGGATTAAAGGATACCAAAAATCGGCCATTGATTAATGTGATTGCAGTGTACCCTAAAGCGGCAATGTTTCAGAAAGTTGTGGCTTGTGAGGACAATGAAGGATGCACAATTTATTGCTGATATTCTTATACAATGCATTCAGGATGTGGGTCCTCAAAATGTTGTCCAAGTAATAACAGACAATGCAAAGAGCTATTGAGCTCCAGGTATGTTGATTGAGACACGGTTTGAACACATCTATTGGACACCTTGTGTTGTCCACTCTATCAACCTAATGCTGCAAACGTTGGATAGGAAAATAAATTAGATCAAACAAATCTATGCTGAGGCTGAAGAGATTCAGATGTTCATCACAAACCATAACATGTCACAATCTATTTTTTTATCATATTCACAGTTGGAGTTGCTGAAGGTAATTGAAACAGTTCAAATTTTAAATTCTACATTTCACTAGTAATTATTAATTTATTTTTTTAATTTGATAATGACCTCTTCGTATTTTAATTTTTATTTTTATTTCTTGAATACGTTGTTGAGACTCGATTTGCATCCAACACAATCGTCTTGAGGCGACTTGTGTTGGTGCGAGAAGCACTTGCTAACATGGTTATTGCTCAAATTCGGTCTCAATGGAAGCAATGCAATACAGAAAGGGCAACAAAGCAGATGATCCTAGATGACACTTGGTGGGAACAAGTGGAATATCTTCTTAGTTTCACCAAGCCCAGAATGCACAAGATCTATTTTACTGACATGGATCACCCATGTTTGGGAATGGTATACGATGGCATTGACTCAATGATTGAGGAAACGAGAGACATCATCAATAAAAAAGAGAAAGATCTTGAAGAAACTTTAGTTCAGTCAATTAATGTTAAGCGGTGGAACAAAATGACCACCCCACTACATCTCCTTGTATTTGCATTGACTCAAAAATTTTATAGTGATAAAATTCTTTCTCAGCCAACAAGGGTACCACCATATAGAGATGGAGAAGTTAGTGATGGGTGTAGAACAGCACTTACTAAACTCTTCCATGATCGTGAAATGGAGGATTTAGTTACAGCTGAGTTTGTTGATTTTGTATCCTCCAATTGTCAAATTGCTGCTGCTATCTATGACAAGTATACGAAGGATGCTCATGCTTGGTGGTACCTCAATGGCTATACATCACCACACCTTCAAACTCTTGCAATCAAACTTTTATCGCAGGTAAGTTTCTTAATTTTTATTGCTCTCTAAATATATACTGTTTACTATTTTGAATTAAAAAAAATTGTTAATTTCATATTTAAAGTTAATTTTATAATTGTAACTCTCTAACACTGTGTCAAATTTTCAATAGGTTGCTAGTTGTTCTTCAGCTGAGAGAAATTGGAGCACACACTCCTTTATCCACTCAGTGAAACGCAACTGATTGGCAGCAAGTAAGGCGGAAGAGCTGGTTTATGTGCATTCCAACTTGCGCCTTCTTACTCATAAACAAAATCAGTACAAAGAAGGGGGCACAAAGTTGTGGGATGTAGATCCTGAGCGAACTGATTTGGATTTTTTAGTTGCCACATAATCTTTCGCTTCTGTGGAGCCAAATAGCCAACGTGCTTCTAGCTGTGCAAGTGATACTGGGGCTGCATTCGGTTCCACTTATCTTGATTTTCTTGATGACCCATATGATGCTGATTACTAATTGTATAATTTTACCAGTTGAACTAGTGCACAATGAATTTGATATATCCATCATAACATTCAAGTTTTGACAAATTGATATGAAACTAGACTTTTAGTAACTCATTATAATTGTACCAATGCAATACTTATGGTAGTTCTAAGTTTTGTTTCACATATGTTTGATATGTGGTATTCTAAACTTTATTTTTGTTTCTACTTGTCAAGCTGCATACATGCCCGCGCGCACACACACACACACACACATATATATATATGATTTTTATATGTTTTTTTGTATGGACGTACCCAAACCGCCCTCCCAAAACATTGCTGTACCCACATACAGTACCCATGTATGTACCCGTACCGACAACTTAGTTAATAAATGTTATATTTTTTTTTTCTAATTTATTAAGGTGAATAGAGTATTTCAGTAATTGTTTTATTTAGTCAATATTGAGATTAGGTTGGTACTTTAACTTTATCATACTTTGTTTTCGATTGATATTGTATTTTATTAGATTAGGGAATTAGTTATTTAATGATGTTGATCGATGTTTCAAGCAAAATGCAAGTATGCCTTGTCCTTCATTGTGTTAAATTATGAGACTTCGTAGTTATTTTGTCTTAGGTAGTGTACATCCTTTATTTGTATATTGGTCAGGCGATGTAGTGGTGTTTTCTTTTAGTCGTGTGTACCCCCCCCCCCTCTCTTATAAGTTTGATTATGTTTGCTCGCACAATTGTTTTTACCTTGCATGCATTATGATAAAATTTAGCCTATTGCAATGTGATTGCCAACCCATAAAGGTTATGTGATAATTAAAAAAGGATTGAAATTCAGATACAGTCAAATTCAAACAGACATACTGATGTGGCTTATTTAGCTTATGATGTTTCCTTGATAAGCCCTAGGGGAGGTTAGCTAGATACATCATAGTGGAGTGGCTTGCAATAGGGGTCTAGGGGCCCTAAAGTGGCCAGTCCAGGAAAACCTATTGTAAGTTGTTAAAAAGTGATAATAATAAAATTTGGGGATTGAGCGATTGTACAAGCTAAGAATGTGAATGGGATGATACCTAGAGAGAAAGATATGATTAGAGTTCCTCGTCTTCGTGAGAGGATATTCTAGTTCCACATGGATCTTGCAGCTTGCTTGAGGGTCCAGGGTACTAGATCGACCAATCCAAGGTAACACAAGTAGATGACCATGTGATGACACCCCCCTACATGTAGTCTAGGTCTCCTCCATAGGTGTTGTGTTTGCCTCTGGTATCTATTGATTGTATTTCTATTTTTGTCTCCATGAACCCTTGTGTTACCTTGTGATTTGAGCTTTATACCATCCCTGTATCCGCTTGTTCTTGTATGTTGTGTATAGTTCTTGGGGTTTATCTCCTCAACACAGTAGGGTGGGCCTCTGGGAACCATGTGGTCGAGTGGTAGTGCTTCGTCTACCATTGAGTTCCGATGTTCGTGTTCATGCATTTAGATAGTTCTGCGATGCGGTTACAATATCTTCCACTTGGAAGCACCTATGACTTATGTATGTTGTACCATGAGTTGTAATTATATATATATATATATATATATATATATATATATATATATATATATATATATATATATATATATATATTCTATCAAGCGATGTATTGAGACATTCCTATGAGAATAGATGTAAATGTATATATCTATAATTTGTTATTACGATTCATAATTGTGATTCATGTAAACATGTACAAAGGAGTTGTAAACTTAAGAATGATATTGATGTAATAGTTAGATCTTTTAGTATATACCATTGCATTAGATGAACATAATGTATATTTCCTTTACTTCACGATATTTGTACTTTTCATTATGTCAACGAACGTTCTAGGAACATTTGACTTTGGTTTTAAAATGAATGTAGTGGTAAGCACGAGTATGTTCTTAGTTAACTTATTAAAGTAATTAATGTTGTTCAAGTAGCGACGTCATGGGAGCCCTAGAGGATGTAGATTAAATTTAGAGTAAATGATAAAACTACATTAATGATGTCAATGGAAATGTTAGATTAAAATTGCTTCCGCATTTAATATTTTGTTAATGTAATCCTTAATTGCACTTGTATGTATCTTTAATATTTAATAAAATTATTGCATCATCCTAAGACTAGTTTAGACCTTAAGAGATATTGAGAATATAATATATGAATTTTGTGATAACATGATTGATTTATGTGGCTATGTTATCAATTTATCATGTTGGGTAATTTTTTTAGAGTTCTTATTCATTATCAAATTAGGGTATACATTGTTATTTATGTCTATTTTGGAAAACATTATATATGCCAATTATAATAACTCTAGCATAAATCATTGTATTAATTCCGCTGCATATACTTAATTAACTCTAGGATAATAGTGCCATTACAATTTGGCATCAAAGCCTAATGATCAAGCCTTCCTATTTTTGATATTTTCTTTATGCTTTAAAATTTCAGATTAACCAATTTTAAAAATGCTCATTGTGTGTATATATCTGGCATTATAATTTTCTAGTAATTAAAATCCCAGTAGGGCCACCAAATATTGTTAACCATATATTATCCTTCCCGCTGCCAGATGTCATACAATGAATGAAAACAAATCTACACTTTCTGTAAAAACGTGATAATTGACACTAACAGAAACTAGGATATACATAAGTTTCACTGTCAGAACATACACTAACCTTTGGAAGATAAGGAACAGATGCAAGTCCCATTGACTGCATTCAAAAATATAACAATGATGTTTAGACACATGCTATCATATTCTGTCAATTAAATTTGAAAACATAATACAAAGTTGCAAAGGAAAAGACCCTACAAGATCAATCAATCTCATTAAGGACGCTTACCTTAAAAATGAACATAAGCGAACCCACAACCTTTTGGTGGTAACTAGAGAGAGATGGATCTCGCAATATCCTCATTAGTGAGTTGATAGCTACCTGAATTAGCTAACACGGTAAGCAATACAAAACAAATGGATTGGAAGGTTGCATAGATTCAGAAACAAGTAAACAGTTTACCGTAGAAAAATAGTCTTCTGATGTAGGAAATGATTGCCAGAGATCCATTGGCAATTCCTCCATGGACCGTATATGCTGTCCACCATCTACCATTGCACGTGTGCCATCACCATGGCTCCCTTGCGACGACTGTTGATTGCGCTTGTGAGTGTGTGGATCCAGTGCCCCCATAATCCCAAGAACCTATTGTTGATGTATTTTCAGTTGATAAGCATCAAAGTTTTAAATAAATGTTCAAAAATAAAAAATAAAACACAAATCCTTTTCCTGATGCAAACCTTCAAAACCTCCCTTCGTGTTGTCCATGCTAGTTCACCATTCAACAACCTCAGAAGCAAACCTAGTAAAGGTGGGTAGTCAATATAGGGAGAAACAACATAACTGCAGACAGAAGGAGGATCTTATTAGTTCCTATACCAAATAGCTGTATAGATTGAAGCTTCATTATCATAAACTTGACAGTGCAAGTTACACAGTACTTACCTTAGCCACTATATTCCAAGTTTTTAGATGATGATCGCATGATAAACCAAGCAATGTTGTAAAGCATGAACAAGCACAATTGTGAATATATACCACATAGATATCTAACTCAACCCAATTAAAAATAAAGATTGAACAATATCATGGACTAGAAGCATACATTTAATAGCAATGGTATTTATTATTATTTATATGTTGCTAAGCATAAGGACCTATTTTTTATCCAAACTAACATTATTTGTTTGAATGGACATGTTGGTGATCCAAATTGTTCCCCACAATCCTAAAGAATGCATTTGAGACCTAAGCTTAGGGATTAAGATCAGTTTAGGATAGCGATTCAAGTCTCATCCTACAATGGAGGATATAGAAAGGAGATCGAGTCATTTGTGAAGGGGGTATCCATGATACCAATTGAAAATAGAAATGGATAAGGAATTGAAAGTATTAAGAAATTAGAATAAAAATGATCAAGTCTGATTTGGAGTATAATTCACAAAGACTACAACAATCCATAATATTTAGGAAAGTGATTCATATACTATTTATTTGTTTATAAATCTGTAAGGAAGCTTTAAGTTTACGTATTTAATTAAATTACCAATCCATCAAGAAATATAAGATTAAAGTAATTAATAATTATTTATCCAAATTCAATCAGCAATCATATCTGAAATCAATGTGAAACATTTGATAGTGAAATGCAGCAGTACCGGTTCCCTCATCAAATGTGCCAACCCCTAGATGGATGGACAAGGGGTTCTACAATTCTTGTGGGCCAAGGGGCTGAATAACAGTCTCCCAGCATCCTATCAAGCCTTTCCATCAGATTCCTAATATGGTTGGCTATTGAAAATAAGCTACGAGATGGATACAAGTGAATTTAGGATATTTTGGTTTTAATGTATATGATCATAGATACTTGATCTTAATGCTTGACATTAATTAATTTTAATTTTCTCTAAATTGAATTGGAATTATGTAATTTTATTATTTTATTTTTGTGCAAAATCAAATATATCCCAAAAACGGGACATTATAAATCTTTAACAAGACAATAACAAGAGATGAAAGGGAAAAAAGTCACACAACTTAGCCACACCATTTGTATGCTGATGTCCAAAAAATTTATCACTGGGCACCCCTTGTACTAGCTTACTGGCCATGCCAACCTAACAATCTCTTAGCAAAACAAACCAGTGAAGGTTATTCATACAACTAAATATGCAATTAAGACTTCGAGTCCTACTCCACAATGTCATATCATTCATAGAAGCATATTTCACATATATTCCCTAGAAATGCCACTGTTCCACGTGGATATGTCCTCCCAGAAAAACTTTGTGTCCCCTATACAAGGATGTTTTCAAGGCTTGGGGACCTGGGGGAACAACCCCCCATAGCATCACCATCTCTGCCACCTTCTCTAGGAACACCACCAAGAAGCTTGCTATATGGCACATGCCATTACATACTAATTGAAACCTATAACTTTCTGAAAACTAGTTTTCCTTTCGTGGGGCCCCCTCAAAGACGTTATATTGCAGATTTTGACTTGGAGTTTGCAAGTCAACTCAATTTGTATATCAATGCCCTATCCCACTGCCACAGCCCCCACCCCTTGCCACCACTCCAACGTCGTCACCCCATTGTCCCCAAATTTAGGTCCTTGATCCCCCTATCCCCCTATGCCCCCATCAAGAAACTCAGTTAAACAAAGGAAAAAAAAAAAGAAATGAATTGCTTTCTCCCAAAATTCCCTAGGTCTCTCCTTCCATCTCGTAATTTGTAAACACATTAGGGTTTTGAATTATATTGTTATTGGCAATATATTTTCAGGTCTGATTTCAATATTTTATTGTTATTTTCATGTATATATAGATTCATGTATAAATTACCTGATAAAGGAGTTGATCAAGGTAGATTCACCTTAAAGCAACCACCTTGTAAGGTTAAGCAAAATCCATGTTGCAAACGACTTGCAGAAGAACTAACAAGGATCGGACGGGAAAAGAAAGCTCTAAGTATTGATCAACACAATAAGGAGAACCATCCGAGAAATTGTCAAAGTGGAAGTACTAAAATTCTCTGACTTGCATGTGTGTGTCAGAATAGTTGAAGTGTAGATTAAAAGTTGTTAGTCCTTCAAAAAGTGGAGTGGAAACCATCTTCTCAGAGAAGGGATAGAGTGAAGTTGAGTTCAGTCTGTTGAATGGAATTACAATATAAGATATCTAAGATTATGTTTGGGTATCATAATATTATCCCCTTAATGACAAGAGAACAATTGTGTCTTGCAAATGTATGAGAAAGTTGAGATTGGTGCAACCACCAAATGCATGAGAAATGGAAGAGCAATAATCATAAAGATGGCAGATCAAAGATTAACTGGTAATTTGAACCCAGAAGAACAAGTAGCTTGGATAAATGAATCAAGGAACATTTTTTCCTTTGACAAATTCAAAGATCCAAAGATGGTGAAAATGGTAAATACTGAAGATAAGCGTATTGACATGATATGGTGGAAGGAAGTTTAGGTAGGACAAGACAGGAATGGAAGGGCACATATCATTAATTTGGACAAAGTGGTGTCTAAGATAAAACGGAAAATATTTCCCCATGAAAAACTAGCTGTCATTAATGATGAAGTTGCAGAGCATGAGACAGAGAAAGATGTTAGTTAAAAAATGTATTAAAGAATTTTATTAACTGCCAAGTCTTCTTATCGAGAAGTTGATCAAGAAAAGGATCACCAAATACATTAATGGTTTTAGTTTGAATATTCAAGAGAGATAACTGTGTTAATGGTATATTCTTTCGATGAGGAACATCAGTTCGCTTCAACACAAACAAAAAGCTAAGTGTAAGTTACATAAAGAAACGCATCAAAAAGAAAGTTGTACATCGAAAACTGCTGATGTTTCAGTTGGATAAAAAAGTTAAAAACTATGATTCAATACTAGTAAAGATATATATATATATATATATATATATATATATATATATATGAGATGTATATATACTAATATATATATATATACAAATATAATTATTATGTAAATATTAGAGAAATTAATATATTACTCAAGAGATATTTTATATATATATATATATGAGATGTATATATACTAATATATATATATATACAAATATAATTATTATGTAAATATTAGAGAAATTAATATATTACTCAAGAGATATTTTATATATATATATATATAATCATAATTGTCATTATATTAATTACATAATAATGAATAGACATGTCCCATGAAGGGACATGTCTCTTCTTGGCTCATTCTCAATATAAATGCAAGAGATTATTGCATTTGGAAAACACATACAATCAGATAGTGTTATTACATTTGCAATGATTCTAAAACCTTAACATGGGTATAAGAGCCAAGTTGCAAATGTAAGAGAGTAGTTTGTTGATGGTGAATGTGTTATTGTCTCAGAAAATACAGTCTCGGTATGAGGACCATATCTCACAAATGCACCGGTGGATTTTGCTGAATTTTGGATATGTTGGTGATAAGCAAATTTAGAATAATCTCACCAGAGCGATTGGAGAGAAAATGTCAGGTTCAAAAGTTATGACCGACTATGTAAAGGTATATGCAAAAACAAATCTGTAAAAGAGCGAGGTTCCTTCTTTAAAAACCTAACCGCTTGAAGGAAGATCCGATCATATTGAAGGTTGTCATATTGTATAGAACCTTTGGATATTAAAGATGGGTCATGTGAAGAATTATGGTAATGTTCAAGAATGACGATATCATTTTGTGAATTTGCATGATATTTTCTATATCGGTTCACCTTACAAGACGAAATACTTGAAATATATAAAAGATAAGTATTTCATGTTTTATTAATGCACATAATTTTTGAGTTTGTAATCCATGCTATACTATTGGTTAGTAAAATATTGTATGCTTCTATAATTGGTATTTACGGTCGAGATAGTTTAGTGAGCTATTTGTAATCTCTCTCTAGCATACCTTCAGGACAAAAACACAAGATAATTGCATTCAAGGGAGAAAGAACTTGATGCTTGCAAACAAACTGATGATTGAGACTAGATGTAAAGGGAGTCTGATATTTCAAAAGAGATCAATAACTTGATAAACTTGAGCTTCAAAGAGAGTAGATGGTTCGGTAAACTTGTGACAATCTTGATCATATTGATTGAGAGGGAGCTCACTATTGAAGGTGAAACATTTATGACGTAAACTTGATATAATTGATTATTATACTAATGAATCATGAATGTTTTTAATGGGCCTGCCCCCTGTGTAAATCATTAGGAAGTGACGACTTACAATAACTTTTATAAAAGTTATTGTAAGGTGACGATCTTACAATAACTTGACCTTCTATTGTGATAGACATCTTGTGATGGCTAAAACCGATCATAATAGATAGAACTTGTGGATAGAATCGCCGATTGAGGCAATCCACTCAGGAGCTTGTGGATAGAGTCGCCAAAAGAGGCAATCCACAATAAAGCTCGTGAGTTTGTGGATAGAATTGCCGATGGAGGCAATCCACACGAGCTTGTGGATAGAATCGTCGATTGAGGCAATCCACCCGGGAACTTGTGGATAGAATCGCCGATAGAGGCAATCCACACTAAAGCTCGTGAGGTTGTGGATAGAATCGCCGATGGAGGCAATCCACACGAGAGCTTGTGGATAGAATTGTCGATGGAAGCAATCCACACGAGAGCATGTGGATAGACTCGTCGATGGAGGCAATCCACCTGAGAGCTTGTGGATAGAATCGCTGATGGAGGCAATCCACGCAAGAGCTTATTGATAGAATTGTCAATGGAGGCAATCCACCCAAGAGCTTGTGGATAGAATCGCCAATGGAGGCAATCCACATCTTGACACTATGTTTCTATTGATTACATCATGAGGACGATGCTTCTATTGCTTACATCTTAGGGTTGATGCTATCAGGTGTCATAAGTGTTGACATTAGATTGATTTATCCTCCCTAGCTAAGAGGGAGTGTTGATGTTTTGTAGCTTCAGTTGGATAAACACTATGATTCAATACCGGTAAACATATGTATATATATATATAGTACATATGAGATGTATATATACTAATATATATATATATATATACAAATATTATTATTATGTAAATATTAGAGAAATTAATATATTACTCAAGAGATATTATATATATATATGTGTGTGTGTGTGTGTGTGTATATGTATAATTAATCATAATTGTCATTATATTAATTACATAATAATGAATAGACATGTCCCATGAAGGGACATGTCTCTTTTTGGCTCATTCTCAATATAAATGCAAGAGATTGTTGCATTTGGAAAACACATACAATCAAATATAGTTATTACATTTGCAATGATCCTAAAACCTTGACAAAAACAAAAGGCAAAATGTTGTAAACACATGAAGAGACATGTTTGGAGAAAGATGCGAATTTTTATAGTTCAATGAACCACAATGCCTTTAGCTATGTAATGTCCCCTTTTTAGCATGACCAAGATAGTGGATAGATTGAGCCTATTACTGGGTCCTTGTAGGCTAATATTGGTGATTAGAGGACCCTATTGAGGTATATGGCTCCGTTTGGTGGGACTTACTATTTATGGTAAGTCAAGGGATGGTTCTGATGAGCTCAGATGAGTTAGAGGAGTTGGACGATGCTCTCAGTTTTTATTTTTGGCTTCCGATTTGGGCTCCAAGAATCCTGGAGGGAGCGTCTATTTTTAGCATTCATCGTCTTTCTCCATCAGGATCATGCCTATGCTGTCAAATTCTGATTTTGATGATCCTTCAGTCATTTTCGCAAGACGGGTGAATTATGATTATTATTTAATTAAATACGCTAAGGTTGCTATTTTTGTTGGTATTCTATATTGGTCACTTTAGTGTCATAGCTCGTTGGAACTGGGTAAAAAAGTTTTAAATCTTGGGCACAAGAAACAATGACCTTGTGTGTCAGAATATCATGATATTGATGAAAAAGTCATTTTTGGAGCCAAAGGGAGTTAATAAATTATGTTATTCAAATATTTCCCTAAGTATAAAGCAAAGGGCATTTACGTGAAAAGTGTGTAAGAGAAGCTTTTTGCTCTGGCAAATGATATCAGATATCCATTTTTCCTTGTTATGGATGGATATGAGTTTCGTTTCTACTAGGATTCAAGTGCAGATAGGGTTGGCACTATGGATTGGGTGAGTCACCATTATTGGTATGGTGACAGTATGCTCAGGATAGCTTTGTGGATTGTGTTATCATCACAGGAGTTTGGAGGTGATGCCAAGGACATTATACATATTTATTTTTGGGATCCGGATTGATCGTTGTGTTTCCTTGATTCATGTGATTGCTTGAGGACAAGCAATCTCGGGGACGGAGGACTGTAATGCCCCCCTTTTAGCATGACCATGATAGTGGATGGATTTAGCCTATTACTAGGTCCTTGTAGGCTAATATTGGTGATTAGAAGACCCTGTTGAGGGTTATGGCTCCGTTTGGTGGGACATACTATTTATAGTAAGTCAAGGGATGGTACTCATGAGCTCAGATGAGTTAGAGTAGTTGGATGATGCTCTCAGTTTTTATTTTTGGCTTCCGATTTGGGCTCCAAGAATCTTGGAGGGAGTGTCTATTTTTAGTAAGTCACCCCGTCAAGTTCATTCATTCTCTTTCTCCATTGGGATCATGCATGTGCTGTCAAATTCCGATTCTGATGCTTCTTCAGTCATTTTCGCAAGACGGGTGAATTATGATTATTATTTAATTAAATACGCTAAGGTTGCTATTTTTGTTGGTATTCTATATTGGTCACCTTAGTGTCAAAGCTCGTTGGAACTAGCTTGAAAAGTTTTAAATCTTGGGCACAGGAAACAATGTGTCGGAATATCATGATATTGAAGAAAAGGTCGTTTTTGGAGCCTAAGGGAGTTAATAAATTATCATATTCAAATATTTGACTACGTATAAAGCAAAGGGCATTTAAGTGGAAAGTGTGTGCGAGAAGCTTTTTGCGTTTGGTGTCTTGAAGAAGATATCTTTTATTATAAAAGCAATGCTTTGTGCAAAAGCAATTCATTCTTGGCTATTGTTTTAATTTCATAAACAATTTGTTGAAGGGTTTCAACAAGAGTTTTGTGAGGACTGATTCCTCTCTATCTACACTTTGAATCACTGAAAGATGTGGTGAATTGTGCTCTGAATATCAGAGAATTAATTTTGATTATGCTAGTTACAATTTTGGTGCTGTTGTATATCAAAATTGTTCACTATTTGTTGCGTTTTACATGCTAAGGGTTGTGCCTGGTTTATAAGGAGGTGCGATCAGATTTGTGGAGGCTGCCATCTCTAGAATTGAGCAGCATTAGTCTTTTAATGGGCTGCGATTTTTACATTGGTAGCTAAGTTGACTTCCGGAGCCTGCATGAACACCAATAGAGGCTGCGTTTTTCTTCAGGAAGGTTGTGTTTGTAATTTCCTGGTGGCAATGATTTGCATATATGCTAAGGTGCATATTTGATATTGGAATTATTAATAATCAAACAATATTATATATGTATATTTGCAAAATTGAATTGTTTGCAAATAATACTATGGAATTGGAATTGTGCTTTAAAATTTAGAATTCAGTTGCATTTCTTATATCTCAAAAACAAAAAAAAATGCAAAACTTTTCAAAAAAAAATAATAAATTCTTCAACATAGAGCCAGCAAGACTCTTTACAGTGGTATCAGAGCTTGCATGTAAAGTGTTTGACTAAATGTCAAACTTTCAAAATTGACAACCAAAATCAGATTTGAGGCAATATCCTAGTTGGCCATATTACAAGCTATCTTCAGGGGAAAAAAGAGTCCAGGTAACTATAAGTTCCAGAACAAGACAGTCAAGTTATCAAACTGCACTAAATGAAGAAGCAAAAGATAAGTAGTTCAAAAGGATCAGTTGCCACACAAGTATGAAAGAGAAACATGTTTATGTAGAACAATACCTTCAAGACCACTAGGAAGCAAGAGGAGCCATTCCCGAGACATCATTTTTTGAGTACTACAAGCAAGCTAAAAGCAGTTGTTATGACATTTGTTAATGTTTCCTACCAAAAATGAACATAAGCAACACAAACAAAATAGTGAACACAAAAACACAGAAATTACCTTGGGAAAACCCTCCAACTTGAGGGAGAAAAACCCAGCCACAAAATATCAATTTATTAATGAATACTAAGAAGTCTAAAACAGTTCACACAACTAAACTAGATCCACTGAAGCAAACATCATAACATCTATAAGTATCTGCAGGAAATACTGCATACCTCCAATCACATCAGAACTAAAGAATATATATAAACAGTGACAGTAATCTCCATTTGAATACCGCCCAGACTAATAAACTTCTTTTCCATATGAAGAGTAGGAGCCTTCATATTTGGACTCTTCATTGTCTTGATACAAGGAGTCGACCTATTGCCATGCAACCGCTGACTCTTCATTGTCTTGAACTGCTAAGTGGCAAAATAAAGCCATTTCACAGAGGTTAAACATAGCTACTTGCGAAATGGCGATAGCTTTTCGCCATTTCGCTGAAGGAGAAAGGTGAGCTGGTGATTTGGCGAAAGGCTAAAAAATGCAAAGATCATCTACATATCATGCTGGACATACTTCATTTCAACTGACCAATGTATCTTCGAATAACATAATGGGTGGAGTATCTGCAGCCTATAAAGAAAAAAGCTCTGAAAAAAGAGCATATGCTCAAGGAAAAGGAGCAGAATGATGAAGAGTTGCACGAGGAATAAGACCCGGTAGTTTTATGTTATGTTGTCTAACAGTATTGTTTATTTGAATTATGTTTAATGTTTTCCTTGAATGTCATTAAGAGTTAATCTTGATATTAGTTATAGTTATGAAAAGGCACTATTGTAAACGGTCTGAAGCTTGTCAATTCTCCTATTTTTGTATAAAGGAGAAACCAAGACCGTAATTAAATGAGATTATCATCAGAATAAGTAATACATAGAACATATGAATTACAAAAGCATGTACTCATTTTGGCGAAATTAATATAAAGACTCAGTTCGTTCTCTACTATTGTGGTTTGGATAAGTTTCTTTTAAACTGCTTCTTTGTGATTTCTGATTCAAAGTAATTGAAAGCTATTTTAAATTCTTGTGTAAAGGAATCATATATTCTCGAACTAATTTGACTATCAAGGATCATTAGAGAAGTTGTCCTAGTGCTTCTTGTCTGATTGCCCTAATCAAGTAGAAGTTAAAACAATTGGACTAATTAGTGTGTTATATATTTAATCTTCTTTCGCTAAGGATTGAATAGTTGACAAATCTAAGGGTTAGATTTAAACATTGTCTCTCAGAGTTATACATAAAGGTTTGAAGGGAGGTGACACTATTTCCCAATAAGGATAAGGGACTAGTCTATCTATCATAAATTACATTTAAAACACGATCAGATTTTCAGCAGGATTAGAAGATAAATAGAATCAAGAATCAAGAAAGTAGAAGTCAAATAGAAGCAAAAGCAATCAAGATAGTTATCGGAGTAGAACAGAAGTTAGAAGCAAACAAGTAATCAAACAAATCAATCTATTTCAAATACATGCCACTTTGAAGTTGAAACTAGAAGTAGAAGATATAAGATACAATCTGCTATAAAAAGCATCAGCTTGAAGAATCAGTTGGTGAATAGTTGCACCCGCCTAGGTCCTGTAGAGCCTGAAGAGTAGGTAAAATTAACCTCAATTTGGTTGTTCTCATTAGTTGGCCAAGACAATTGGAGAGTTTGAGCATAGAGCTTGGCATACTCTTAGATCTTTCCAATCTGTTGATTTGGGAACCAACAAAGTCTCCCAACATGATATCCACCATGGCTACTCCCATGTGTGGAAAGAGCAACATCTCTCAAGGGCTTTTACCTCATATTTCTCCGTCTCAGAAAAATATGCATTAAAGACCAACATCTCTGAAGGGCTTTCACCTCATATTTCTCCGTCTCAAAAAAATATGCATTAAAGAGCAACATCTCTCAAGGGCTTTCACCTCATATTTCTGTCTCAGAAAATATGCATTAAAGAGCAACATCTCTCAAGAGCTTTCACCTCATATTTTTGTCTCAGAGAAACATGCATTTTAGCACATAGTAAGGGTCACTAATGCTGAGACTCCCTCTCAGCAGAGACTCCCTCTCAACAACGGCAACATTTTCCACAATACCAAGCTTGTGCGAATTTCACAATGAATCACAAAATTCTCATTTGCATGTAAAGCCAAAATCTCTTCGACCTACAACTTGGCTGCTACTGCAAGCGGCTTTTCATCGACTTCTCAAGATAGTGATCCAAAACCATCGGGCTCCTCCTCCTTGGGGAGTTGCGGCAACATAGTACAGACCTCAACCTCAACTACAGCAAGAGTGAGCATAGTGCAGAAGAACAGGGCAAAAGCCCCTGCATGACAGGCCCAGAATACTCATCCCCCCCACCTCAATCCACAGTCCTGGACAAAATGGGCAACAAAATAAGCAGCAGTGTCCACATCAATCTCTAGATAAATGTCCCCGCATGTAGAGGCATGTTGCATAATTCCTTATAATGGCCTTCATAATCTAGGGGCTATTGGGCCTTCCCAAGACATGATCAAGCTTTGACCTCTACTTCACCCAATTGACTCTGAAGGGGCTTCAATAGCCAATCTCTTGCCGGAACATTATGTTTCTTAACAGAGTAAATCGGGCCCATAACATGAAATGAGTTTACCGGCAACAATGCCCAGCCATTGATGCCATTCTTCAACTCCACTCTGGGAGAGGAGACTCCTTGCAAGACCTCCTTTCAGTCGGAAGCCAAATACCATACAAGATTTCAACCATGTATAATTCAAATGCCTTATCTCCTTGGGACAGCTATGACAGAACAAGAAGACAGACACAGGAAAAACATCATTGGCTTAATCATATTATCCAGGGAAGGAACCATTTGTTGTACACGACTCATATATACATGCAACTCATCTAATTCATGCGCAAATCATACAAGTTCTAATAGTTATGGTTTTCAACAGGTAATACTTAATTAGAAGATGGGAAAATAGGAAACTAATTAAAGAGAAAATCTATATACTTCAAGACTGCCTATACTTCTCTCCCAAATGCACCATCGAACTCATGCCTTGGACTTGGAGGACCAACTCTTCCCATTGCACGATGCTCCACCCGATGAGTGCCAAGCAACTACTCAAACACTATCACGCAGCCTATCCATTGTGATAGATATTGATCTCCCAAAGATCCAGTCCAAACGAACATGTTTCTTCCCTATAAAGATGACCAATGAGATCTTCAACAAATCTTGACCCCGTTGAGAAGCTTTCTTCCGCTCGGCGTAAGAATGTTGACATATTTGGAAGCCAAAATAAATCCAAGCATGCACATAACAAACACCTTTGTGATTGCCAAAGTAGAAAATTTCAACATCTGAAATACTGATTCATTGTAATCCTCCACTGCCATTAAACTTAGTTCTGCAAATCCTCCTCAACTTATTTCAAATGCAAGAAAATGGTACAGATATTGATATTTGCGCGAAAATTATGCGAATCCTCTCATTGATCGCCCTAAACGCAACAACTTTTCGACAGACACCATTTTCAATCTCACGCAGTAACAGCAAAATCCTCCTTAAAAATTTTACTGCTCACATTGCTTTACATCTGAAAACTTCTAATTTCACAAACATGCAACAATTTTTCTCTGATATTCCAAGGCCAACAGAAAATCAAATATAGCCCTATTTCTCTGCGTAAACAGACTTGACCACGCAAAATAAGACCGAAAAATTACAAAAAAATGCAAATGTTGGAAATCAAATATAGCCCTATTTCTCTACGTAAACAAACTTGGACATGCAAAATAAGACCGAAAAATTACATAGAATGCAAATGCCGATGCAAACCCATTATAAGAAACCTAGGCTATATAAAACTCAAGGAAACAGATTCATCGTTTGTGGACTTCTTTCGCTGCAAATACATCAGAGCAACAATATGGATAAAAAATCCAACGACAACAGAAAAGAAAATGATAGGAACAACTTGGACAAGATTATATGGCGAGCAATCACCATGCATACGAAACACAAATTCGGGATGAATAGTTGAAGGAAGGACCACACATAAAGCCACAAATCTCAAAATGATACAAATCACAAAACAATGCAAGGTCTTTGCATGCCATTGATCCCCCAACAAATGGGCCATCTTTTCAAGTCATAGAATTAACATTGATCTGATACCATGTTAATGTTTCATACCAAAAATGAACATAAGTAGCACAAACAAAATTGTGAACACAAAAACACAGAAATTAACATGTAAAACCCTCCAACTAGATGGAGAAAACCCAACCACAAAATATCATTTTATTAATGAATACTCAAAAGTTTAGTTACAGTTCACACAACTAAACTAGCTCCACTGAAGCAAACATCATAACATCTAAGTATCTACAAGAAATACTGCATATATCCAATCACATCATAACTAAAGAATATATATAAACAGTGACAATAGTCTCCATTTGAATACTGCCCAAACTAATAAACTTCTTTTCCACATGAAGAGTCGGACCCTTCATATTTGGACTCTTCATTGTCTTGATACAAGGAGTCAACCTATTGCCATACAACTGTTGACTCTTCATTGTCTTGAACCACTGACTCTTCATTGTCTTGAACTGCAAATGATACAATTAAAACACCTGCCAAAACATTACAAGAAAGCATCTGTCGATATAGGAATTCCTACAGATGACTGTGTTGATTTCACTTTACAGCATGTGAAACAACACCACATTACAGAGACTACTACACCAATCATTTATTTAATTTGAATTTTGCAGAGAAAGATTTATTGCAGCTATATCATCAACAACATTATCATAGACAATGGCAGAGAAAAAAATTCAGCGTCAACCAAGGGCATTTAAAAACTAGATCTGATATGTGAGTCACTATAATGTTCCCTTTTTGGGACATTAGAAATCAATTAAATAATTAAGTTTTAAGTTTTAAGTTGTCAAATTATATCAAATTTAATGACTACTTAATTTATTATTTAATAAAGTATTAAAATGACTTTAATGGAGCTTAGTGAAAATTAATAAAGTCATTTTAATTTAAAGGGGGATAAATAAGAGACGAAGAAAAGGAATACCAAGAGACAGGCACAGGGAAAATGAAAAGTCATGGGGATGTGCTATTAAAGAACATCGCGAGGCTCATTGTCGGCAGGCTTGGTTTATTATTTTCTCCTGTAGAGTTTGGGAGATTCTAGCTTCAATTATGCAACCTAAGAACAGAACCTTCACGATTTCTTAGTGGATTGGACGGAAACCCAATTCATTCCTTGGTGGATTCGAAACGGAGTTCACAGATGGGCAAATTTGTGATAGAGGTATTTCATATCTATTTGAAAAATAAGGTTGTAATGGTTCATCTTCATAATTAATTTCAGATCTTATTCCAGTCTGGTATTATATGATTTTCATATAAACTGCTAGATAAAGAGAAACCAGTTTGCATGTAAATCTTTGTAAAAAGTTTGTGGAACATTTGGAAAAAAATGGAGCACATATCTGTACGGGGATATTTCAGCCACATCCAAAACACTACAAACTATTATAGTCAATAGAGGGCCCTGAGTTGACAATAGTCAATAAGGGAACACTGAGAGATAAATGTATTAGCAGTTCAATATTAGAGTGTGATTTGAAGTTGTAGCCATGAGTGGTTGACATATCTTGCTGGGAAGACCGCGGAAATATGATAATGAGGCAAGAAGACCAATATTACACATGTTGAGAAAGATAGCACAAGGCATGTGTTCCTTAAGTTGACAAAAAAGGAGGATAATCACATGCACAAAAGTCATTTTGTTATGTGTTTCAACAAGCATGATTTGGTTAAACAATAGTGTGAAAAGTGCCATGAGAATGAAATTCAACATTGAGTTCTCAAGGATCAGACTGTAATGTCCCCATTTTGAGCAAGCATCAGAGTCAACGGATTCAGCCTATCACTGGGTCCTTGTAGGCTAATACTAGTGATTAGAGAATCTTGTTGTGGAGTTATTTGGCTCACCAGAGGACAATTGTGAGTGTTTATCTCTCAAGACCCTCCATATATTCTGAAGCTAGGTTGTTCAGTTGGTTTTGGCTCCGTTTGAGGGACTTACTATTTATAGTAAGTCAATGGACGATTCCAATGAGCTTAGATGATTTAGGAGTCATTATATGCTTTCAAATGTTATTTCTCACTTCCGGATTGGGCTCCAAGATTCTTGGAGGGAGCGTCTAATTTTAGAAAGTCACCCAGTTGGGATCATTCATCATATTTCATCATCACGATCACTCCTATGCAATCAGATTTCACTTCCAATGTGGTTGGGCCATTTTCGCAAAGACAGATGCATTATTGGTTATAATTTAATTATGTGCACTATGGTTGCTATTTCTATTGAAATTGTTTAATGGGCACCTTAGTGTTATAGCTCATTGGAACCGGGATGAGAAGTTTTAAACCATGGGCACATCTAACATGGACCTTGTGTGTCAGAATATCATTATATTAATGAAAAGGTCATGTTTTGAGCAATGGGGGAATTTAAATTAATAAAGTGACTTTATTATGTCAACTTTATTTTATAACTTAAAGTTGCACTTGGAGGGAAATAAAAAAAAATATTATATTTCAAACTTTGCAACCAAAAAGGCACATATGTAAATTATGTTGAAGTGTGTGCTGGAAGATTCAAGCTCAATTTTCATTTGAGAATTATAAATGCATTCGATGCAAGGAAAGAACCATTCTATTGTGCATTTGCTTTTGTGGATTTGGGTGAAGAGAAAAAACAAGGGTTTGAAGAATTTAAGTGTGGTGGAATTGTGAATTCTACACAGGCTTCAGCACTTTGAATTGGTTGAAAGTTGAAACTAAAGCAGTGAATTGTGCAAGTGCTTTGGTTTCATACAGAAGCGAAGATTGAATCAACTGTTAGCAGAAATTGGTGATTAGAAGTTTATTTCATTTCAGAATTGATAGCAAAGGCAGAAGGCTTCATTTATGCATATCGCAGCCTATATATGGTTCAGCGTTTTGAGTTATTGCTGGCCGCAGGTCATATAGAGCAGCAACAGATTGTTCGAGGACAGCGTTTGGGGTTTGGGTAGCTTGTTTTTTATTTTTGGGTGCTTCTCATACATTTTCCAAGCTAGGCGTCACTTCCTAGAGCAGCCACGTTTCATTGGTGATGTCTATAGTGATGCATGTATGCAACCTGCCCTCCAGCAGCCATCCATTAGCATTTACAGTTTGTTTGTTGTGTATTTAGCTTAGTCATGTTTGCAAATCATTTTGATCACCGAAGTCCAAGCATAGTTAATGTTTTGTGTTGCTTCCTCCAGGGACTGCCCCCAAAGTGATGCAGTCCGGGACCATCAACTGTGAAGGGCTTTCCGCATCCAAGATGGAACTATGCTCAATTTGTCATGATTATTCCAGCTGAGAGCCTTAGCATCTAAAGGATGCAACACACCTTGTCAAGATTATTCAGCACTCACATTGCAGATGCAGGATCCTGAAACTGGATCCTGAGTCCAATCTCCAGATATATTCCTAAACATCTTTCAAAAACCCATATTTCAGATATATCATATTAATTAAATTGACTTTCTTGTCCTGATAACTGGATTGAGGTTTTTAGCGAATAGTGGCATGGTATGATGGTTAAGTTGTGGTGTTGTCGTTCTTCCCATCAAGTTCAAACCCCATTGGGGTGGTATTATTAAAATGTTTATATGGGGATGAGGTCCCCCATTTATGGCCTCACTGGTTCATAGCTCCAGGTTAAAAGCGTTTAGCCCTTCTTTTTAAAAAAAAGAACTGGATTGAATTTTTAAAAAACATTCTACAAAAAAAATAGGCATGTGTATTGATTATTTTTCATTAAAATTTAGAAAGTGTCATTCAGAAGAAGAATTTCTAATCAAAGCACAAAGTAGAATTGGTAAGAAAAATTAAAAAAAACTAAGCTAAGTCATCTATGTCTGCAGGACTTTTATCACTGGACCGAAATGAGTACTCCATGTTAACAGCATTGGATGATTTGCATCTGCACGTTTTATGTGACAAAAATAAACTACAAGAAGAATAAATTCTCTCTACATAGGCTAAGTTCTACAGTCCCATTTATTCTTACAGATTATCTGGCCATTGCTAACAACCTAGATTTTGTTTAACTGTACCCATGGTGAGCTGTAAGAACAATAGAGATTTTTGGCATTTCTAGGTACAAGATATCTAACACTGTAGCATACACAACATCCCCAGAATAGTTACCAAAGTTCTGAAATTGAGATGGAGCAGGAAGGAATCTGGAAATTCAAAAGTTCCACTAAGGTTTAAAAAATTTATATCGGATAAGATCAAAACACCGCGGTGTTCTACAATTGACAGCACAAACCCATAAAATTTAAAAATCACATTGACAAAAGAACCAAAACACGACACTCTCATTGCGATGCTATAATCCCCTGAAATACTGTTGGCGGAACTACCTCACGACTACCACTGTTGCAAATAATTGGAAGTCTTCTGTTACGACTACCACCAAGTGCCCACTCAAAGAAATCTTTGATTGTGATAAGAAGAGAGTTGCAGTCCGAAAAAATAGAGGTGTGTAATCATTAGTTTGTTTCTTGACTATGATACGAGATAGAACATAAAAATTCTTATACACAATCCTATGCATATTATGTACCCTTTTGTTTATATTTTGTATGTGTTTTTGGACCTTGTATGCACAAACATTGAAATTTCTTGGCAGTACATATTGATCAAGCACCATTTTTCAAATGCAGATACCAAATGTAATAAGTTATAACATATAAAATAATATTTTTTGAACTTATGATTTAAATATATCAAATTCTAACCCCATGTGACTTTAACATCCAAAAGACATAAGACTGATTAAAAATTTTAGCACACTGAATGAGATGCTGAAAACTACAAATAATTTCATCATAATTTTTTGAGTTCATTAGCAGGGGTCAAGAGTACAGCAGTTTCTTTTATATAATATTTGTGTTTCATATATTTTTCATTTTGGGGGGGGGGGGGGGGTGTTGGTGATGGGGTCTTTCCTAATTGGCTTGAAAAGCTCCAAACAAAGTCGCAAAAATTTGGGAAGTATATTTGTCTCCTCCTTGCATCTCAGAGATACACGACATACCCAATCTGTGTCCCAAGTAAGAGAAAATGTGTCTCCTTTTAACCATGATCGTTGTTGAAAAACTCAGACTGGACAATTACTCTGCATGCCCAAAAAAATTTAAAACTGGGGACTCCATAAAAACTTGGCAAGAACTTGCCAAAATGTCAAATATTTGAAAATACATAATTTTTTAAAAATTCTTGATAAGCGCATAATAGCATATATTACTCTAGAACATATTAACAATTTCCAAAATATATAGAGAGAGATTGGAAATTAATACATAAATATAAGCTATACTATAATTTTTAAACGCAATTATCACTGATAATTTGATAGTAATTAGAAGCCCATGTAATAAAAGGATTTATTTTTTATTGGCATCCAATCCAATATCTGTGATTCTGTGAGACTAATTTCAATCATTCTTTGACCTCCAGATTGGATGTAATTTTAAATTTTTAAATTATGAAATTTCTGGATTTTCCTATACAATGTCTGAGCAGATAAAAGGCAAAGAGAATCTTTGTATTTGTGTTCTCTAAGTACCTTACAGTAATGTGCCCTAAGTCGCCACAATTGTCCCCAATTGCAACCTGAAAATGCTAAAATCACAATAATTGTTTAACTTTGGGTGGAAAAAAGATTTTAAACCAATTTGGCAAGATTATATGAAAACATTGCAGAGTTTTAAAGAATTTTTGTCAAAAAATCGCTTTAGCCTTTATGAAGAAACCAATGCACAGTTTTCTGGAGAGTTACTCGCCACCATTTTTAACTTGTGAGTACTCGCATGTTTTGTGTGTACTCTGAAAGTTTAGCATCGATGCCAATGATCTTTATACTATTTTGTATTTTAATTTTTTTGACAAATATTTCTAAGTCATTTACATCCAGTAATCTTCATAAAATTATAATTTACATGTTATCCTTTACTTGACTCCACATCCCTTTTGAAATCATGTACTTAAATGTTCATTACAGCCTTTGAATTTCTCACAAGCAAATCTTGATGGCTAATTCATCTCCCATTACATTAATTAAGTTGTTTCACAATCAGATTGGATCACCAAGGTTAAGGATAGTCTCTTTCCAAAAGATGATTGTATACGAGTTGATCAGATTGATATTGAGGTGGAGGCAACAGCCATGGCAGAAGAGGAGGGTGCATAGGCAGATCCCTTGTATGTGGTTGATATGTACAAATATCATAAATGCAGCTGCATCAAGGACCTATCTAAGACATAAGCAGAGAACTCACTATATAGCTAATAACATTGGGCCAAATGGTGCAAGCTCTTCTCTACCACAATTTTGCTTTTGGTTTTTTTATGCCATTGATGTCATGTTACATGAGTTTTGTACACCGAAAGCAGGTGAGGATGTTTATATATTTAAAAATCTTGTTTCCCTCTCCTCAAGCCTACTTTTGTACTCATTTTCTCTTAAACCAATGAATATAAATTAGGGTATCCAATTAAATGAGATATTTTAATCAATTTCATCTTCAATCAACTCAAATTGTAATGAGCTTTCAATATTGGATTGTCCATTCGACTTCAAAAGAAGACTGAATGTGGTGACCTTTCAGCTTCTCTCAAAGCTTATAAATAAGCTCGATTCAAATCCAGTAGAGTGAATGGCATACATCTCTTAGAACGAGTTTGTCAAGTTGGGACATACATCTGGTTTGTTGAGTTTAACGATTTATATCAGCTCTCATAAATGGATTCCACAGGCACACATCTCTCTCACAAGTTTCCCCAACTTGTATGGACTCGGGCATACATCTCTACCACGAGTTTGCCCAAATTGGATGGATTTAGGGGCACACATCTCTCTCCCAAGTTTGCCCATATTGTATACATTGTTCATATTCTGAATTAAAAAAAAGCTTTCATATTGTTTACTGTGTGCTTTACAATACTTCTACCACCTCACAAAGTATTGTTCCACGAATTCACAAAATAATTTGGATCAAAATGTGATCAAAATAGCATGTACTTGATTAACTTTTGTCTTTAAAGTTGATTTAGTGAAGATATCACAGAAAAAGCTTTTATATCCTTAAAAAATTCTTTATTCCACGGTTTTTTCAATTTGCCAAGTTGTGACCAGTCCGAATACCATGTCTGAGTGTTGAACCCAAGTCCAAGCCCACAATTACTCTATCAAATTCATGTTGAGTCCAAGGCTGGTAACTACGGTAGTCTCGCATATGGAAACCCATGAGAATGTATGTGCTAATTTCTGAATGTCAAGTGTCTTATAGATTGGAACCTATAAAACAATAAAAATATGGCTGCAAATAAAAACATCAAGTTGATACCATTAGCAATTCAGATCTGCAGTTCACTCAAGTAACAGATTGAAAATATATGCAAAGATTTAGTGATCCGGCTCCAAGAGAGACACAAGCATAAACCATAAAACAAAGAAAATAGAGCACACGACATAGCAAATTATTATCTGACAGTCCTATCTGAGCAATTTGACATAAAGATCAAGCAGCAAAAAATTTCTCCAGTTTAACTCTAAGAAAGATGCAATCAGAAACAAGTTTGCAACTCCTTAGGACAGATGTTCATCAAAAGTAAACATAATAAAGGTAATGGTAACTTATTAGCCTACCCTGTACTCTGAACAACCTGACCAAGTGTAGCCACTGCTACTTCACGTTTAACTGCAGCAGCTCCATCTACCAGTGCATCCACAATCAAAGGCATCAACTCTCGGAGGTAAGGCCTCATTGCACAGCCACCCTACAACATAAAAAATAGATAGTCTTAAAGCAAACAGTAAAATTAAGAAAATTCTTCAAGGATGGTAAGAATATTTATCTAAAAAGAGACATTATTTTACACAAGACTTGAACGCATTCAGCAATTTACAAATTGATCATGCTTTCTATTCACTAAGATTGACAGCGAACAAACTTTAAATCTACACAACAATGATTATACAAATAAATACAAAACAAGTTTATACCAGACAGTCCGTAAATTGATCATACACTATTATTTTAGACAGACCGCACAAAAATCTTTAAACGCCCATTGCATTCCATCAAACGAGTATGGAAACAAAACACAATTATACTAGGAACAGAAACTGTTCTTACCACCCTAGCAAGCTCCCCTACAGTTGCAAGCACCCCAGTCACAACTCCATTATTGGCACTAACTCCAGGGCTTTCGAGTTTTGCAATTAAAGCCTGCAAACAGGTATCTAAATAAGAAGTTGAACAAAACAAATTTAAAACATTCACTTTGTGGCTTCACAGATTTCTGCAATCAAAGACTACATGACTTAAATCTATGTAACTAATTTACACAAAACAAAACTAAAATGTGTTTAAATAACTTAAGACGGGGCAAATTTTCACCTTGTGGACAGGTGCAATGTATGGCAGCAGCAATCTCTCACAAGCCCTGATCAAGCAGCCTAATAATTTGGCACTCTCTTCACGTCTTTTGCTGTCTGCACTGTTAATACATCATATCCACCCAAAATCAACAACTGATGATTCTCAATCATCTGCCCAATGAACTCTAACAATAGTTTTATTACAATACCAAGATTATATTTTCAAACCTCTGTTGCAAGTCGGTCAATAATTGTACAAGATGGCGCCTAAGCGCAGGTAGCACATAAGCTGGATTTTTTTCAGATAGTCTGCCGGCCATCGATATAGCAAGCTCCCGAACCTCAAATGCCTAACAAAATTCAATCAGAAACTTCAGTATGACTGTATGAAGAAATGCTACAAATTCAGATATTATATAATCATATTATATGGCACACGTACTGAATAACCCCCAAGGATTTGTAGAAGCCATAAAATCTCACCTAAGTAACTAACAGCCTGGCAGACAAAATATTAAGGCAAATGGAGCAAATCATCATTATTCATCCCATGTGTCTTGTTAAAAATTAATAATGCACAGATTCAGATCTTAAAAGTTTCTAAAAGGGACAGAAAAGAACGTGGAATAAGATTAAACCACACTAAATAAAAATGCAGTAATAACAACATTAAAATATCAAAGCACTTAATTAAAATTTTACAACCCAAATTTGTAACACATCCTTGGAATCATCCATATAATGATTCGGTGCCTTGAACAACTTTCATAAGACAGTTAAAACCATAGCAGCAACAATCTTTTGGGAAAAAAACTAGGCAAACTAAAAGTATGAAACTTCTTGAAAACATTGGATTTAAACAGTAAAATGGAGAAAATTTAGGATTGGGCAAAAATACATAAAAATGTAGAAGAAGAGACAAACACTAGTTTTTTTTCCAAATTTAAAGGCATTTACATAGCACAGGGGCATAGAGAGCAAATGAAATAAAGAGTTTAGACCATTAATCACAAAAAATCAGAAAATGGCACTCCCTACAAACTATTACTTAACTCATATTCAGCAGTATAATGGCTGTAGCATGTCAACTTTGTCTACGGTAGTCCCTGTATCTTAAACAGGTCATCCAATATATGAAACAAGATAACCCTTCACGGTGGCTTTGATTATGAATATGTATAGATTTGTGATCTTGATTCATCATTGATCTATTATTTGGTTAGGCTAATAGTTTGATGGCGTTTTGGGGCCAACGCCCCAATGGGATCAAGATGCAAACCCCCAAGAACATTCCTTGTTGCAACACAAGGCAGGGTCGATGAGTGAAGTCCTCATTACCAAGCCCAAATTACACCTTTGAAGCCACAGAAAACTTCATTGTGCCCAACATTTTCATGCACAACATTTTCATATCTTTTGTGAATCCTATAAGAGCATGTCATAAACCAAAAAAGCATTGAAAGGTTGTGAGTTTAACTAAAATGTCCCTAGGTATGTTAGGGGATAGGATACTAGTTCTTAATAGTCAATCTTGGAGAACTACTGTGCCCCATCCAACTCATCAATAAGCTCATCAATCCGAGGGTTAGGATACCGGTTCTTAATAGTTTTTTATTCAGCATCTAGTAATCTATACACATCTTGAGTGTCGCGTCCTTCATCTTCACCAAAACAACTGATGAAGCAAAAGGCGACTTACTCGGCCTAATATGTCTCATAGCGAGCAGCTCTTGTATGGTATCTCATCCTTAAGTCGCTTAGGGTGCCGGTAAGGAGTAATCATGAAGGGCTTAGTGCCCTCCTCTAACTCAATAATGTGTTCAATCCCTCTATCAGGTGGCCTGCCATGTGGTAAATCATTAAACAATTTAGAGTGTTTAATTCTGAGTTGTTGAATATCAGGATGATAAGCTGGTTTGTCTGCGCTATCTAATGTAGGCAACATCCTACACTCTATTGCCCAATCACCTATGTCATCATGTCGTACCAAGTGTTGCATACAGCTGAAAGAAAGAGATCATCTTCAAACTACTAATCTTGATGGCCTTAAGAATATGCGTTTTGCCATCCTTAATGAATCTCAACTCCATCCTCTCAGTGCTAATGTAAATGTCCTTGAGAGTGTGCAACCAGCTCATACCAAGAACTATATCAGTGTTGCCCATGTCTACCACATAAAAATCTGCCTTAAAAAAATAATTGTTTAACTTCACGGGAAGCTCAAAAATCATCTTGTTACACTTAAAGAGCATAACCATCAGCCACCTGTACTCTAAGTCCCTCAAAATCTTATGTTTTAAATCCTCTCTTGGCAACGAAACGTGAATCAATAAAATTGTGTGTAGCACCTGTATCAAAAAGAGCAATGACACATTGCCCTACCAAGAGACCATGCATCCTGAAAGCACCTTCCTTTCTCATGCTAAAAAGGTAAACAACCTTGAAGTTAGAATCATCTACTTTCTCGTCACCATCACCTGAAGCCTCATGTGTATCCTGCTCATAATCAACTTGCTGTTCCAGAAAATCAGAATTATCCTCATCAACATAAAATCGTGATTTAAATCGTAAGGTCGTCTACAATGAAAACGTATTTTTTTCCTCCTTAGATCATTTAGAGTTTCTTGATCTAAAGGAGTTGTTGTAGGATGCTTAAATTCAGCTCTACCATCTTTTTTAGGAGCTGTCCTATCATAGGATGAAGTAGAAGGTCTCGAAGAAAACTTGCTTCGTGGTGTAGATGATTCAACATTCCTAGCTTTTTTCATAGCTTCCTCAAAGGTAGGTGGATCCAAAGACTTAACCCACCCTCTAAGTGGCTCAACCAAGCCCTCATTGAAGAGCATAACTCTCCTCCTCTCAGAGATATCATACACCATCACAGATAACCGCTGAAACTCGTTGATAAAGGCCTCAAGGCCACCTGTTTGTCTCAACTGAGCCAACTCTCCGAAATAAGTCTAAGGGCCCCTCCTATCAAACCGCTCTATCAACCGGTCAACAAACTCCTAATAGTAAACGATCTGATTGTGTCGTAAAGACAATAGCTCACGGTACCACCAGTCATGAGATACTCCATCTAAATGCAGCACAGCAAAGCGAATGGCGTCCTCCTCAGTCATGGTAGGCAAAGCCAAGTAAGTGTCGAGCTTATGAACCCAAGCTCATGCTGTAACCTTGCCACTGCCATCAAAGTGGGCTAAGGTCATCTTGTTGGCTGCCTCTCTCAAATCTGTTTGTCTAGGCCTCTGTCTCTCAGGTGCAGGCATGCCTCTAGAATGCTCACGCTTCTGTGTAAGGAATCTATCAAAGTTCAGATTCTTCTTCATCGCGTGTGGTAGAGCATCCCACTCAGCGTAGTGAGCAACAACATCATCTGCAAAAGGTGCAGCCTCAGTCTCAATACTAACCGCGTCAACCTCAGGTATCAGAAAAGTAGGTTGTTGCGGCCTATCATAAACACCTGTGTGTCCAGTCCTGTCAAACCTGTCATCAAATCTAGTCTAGTCCTCAACTCTCATCCTGTCACAAGCTCTAGACCTATCATCTGCCCTGGACCTGTGTGAACTGACAGATACACTCCTAGCACCTCTCTCTCTGCCACGGTCGCCAGGTAGTGCAATGCATTGTAGGGTGTCAGATAACTCTTGCAACACAGTAGCCACATGATGCTACCGCTCTGTAAGATTCCTAAATGCATCCCTAGCCTCTCTGTCAACGTTAGAACCAATGCCAGCATCTCTATTACCTATACCACCCAAACCTTCTGAACAACCAGCAGCCCCGTCACCCATGGTGCCAAACTGAATCTCAACCTCTCCATCACCAGGGGGAGAATTAGGACCTTTGCAGGTGTAGTGCATACTAGGTCTGAATCTCTGAGCCATGCTGAACCCAATTCCCTACAGGTTGGCTGGAAACCACTCTGATAGCACTGTGAAGAGCCTATTTGGCTCTATGCTGAAGATAATATTTCTTTCTGTATTGTTTGCAGTTTTTGTTTTTGTTTTTAATATATTTGACTTTTATTAAAATTTTCCAGAATTAAATAATATTGAATAACAATTTCTATTAACTTCAGAACTTCAGAAATGATCAGATTCATCAATTTGCCAATTGTCAAATAACATTACAATAAACTAATGCAAATTGGCACGTTTATCAAAAACGGGGCATGCTGAAGATGACACTCAGCCACTGGAAGATGAAACGCAGCTAGCATGAAGTGCTTTGCAACCTTCAGAAAATAAATAGCAGCCTCCAAATTAAAACGCAGCCTCTTGTATTGAAACGCAGGACTCAAGAATTGATATCCATGCCTCCAAAAAGGTAACGCAAGCCTCTAGGAAGAAAACGTAGGCCTTCTGGAATGTTACACAGCTCTCCAAAAACAAATGCAGCTTCCTTGTAGTCAATTTCGCAGCCTATAGGAGATACAACAGCCTCCTATATAAACCTCTGAGCCTGTGGACAAAAATCGAATCCAACTGTATAATGAAAATTGATTCAAATTGCTCACATACCAAATTTGGTTTACATCAACATCAAATTTGCAGTTTGAAAAATCAGTATTGTTCTTCAGTATTCAGATGCACAATTCATCTCCCAGAACAGTAATTCAAATTGTAGAAACCAGTCCTCAAACCCTTGTTGAAACTTCTCCACACAAAAACTTCATAAAAAAAACAAGTCCAAGAAAGAATTTCCATTTTTTCCCAATAGCTCTTAAAAAGCATAAAAAAGAGTGTAGCTTCTCCAATACACTTTTAACTTAAGAGGCCTCTCGCACACACCATTAAATTAAAACATAACGGTATAGTTATTTATTAAGATTGACTTAATAAACAGCTTAAATTATGAAGCCTCAATAGAACACTAAATAAATGCCCCTGCTGCTCAACATCTTTGTGCTGCCTCCACTGCACTGCTAAAAATAGCAACTGCTCAAAATAGACTTACTAAAAATAGAAAGCCTAACACAGGGACTGTCACCTCACGAGGGTCGCAATGATGAATTGACCATGCCCAGCTACAGGAACCTGCTAAAATGGGGACATTACACCAATAAAGAGGAAGTCTCAAATATAAAATCATTAAACAGAAACACTTCAAGAACAAAGTATCCCAAGAATAAGAAGCCCTCCTCAATGACAACAATTTAGAACTAACTGATTGAAGGAATCCCCATTAGCAAACAAGAACTTGCATCAGCTAGCAAATAAGGACAAGAAGCAAGGGCATTCTAATTTGAATGTTATAATTCCTAGTACAGTATTAAGGCAGAGATTAGATATCTCTAAAGGTTTGTCCGTCAAGGAGCAACACAATTATCAATTCGAGGACAACGGACATTACAAAATAAAGCATCAAGGACTAACACTAAGTAAGCAGCAAAACCAAAAATGGAGGGAGAGCTAAACACAAACAGGAAAGCCCTAGACAAGACAATGACATACATACGCTGACTAGAAGAATACTTTTCAAACAAGACAATGATATACTGACACTGACAAGAATAATAGTTTTCAAGTAGGCTCCTAGCACCTAGTTACTAGGGTGGGCTTGCCTTAACTCTTTTAGCTTATTCCAAACTTTAGTTCAATTGGGGCAATGAAATTGAAAACTTCAAACAGACCCATACACAAAATCATATAAAAAGAAACAATTAAAAAAAGGAAGAAATGGCACAAACAGGTGAACCTTGGATAAGTTAGTAAACACATACCACACCTACTAGATATTAATATGTAGATATTTACACACTGAATATACAAAAACAATACAGTACTACATAGCTGTGTATTAAGAACAGAGGTCATGAGATAAATATATAGTATAGGTCAATGGGCATATACAATATGTCAAGTCCCTATGAGGTGATAGGCTGCACTTCTCCATAGCTACACTTGTAACTAATGATAATTAGGTACATCAAATGCCCTCCTTTGTCGGAATAAATCTCATAGTATGTTTAGAATACAAGAGACGAAAATTCTAATAAGGTTCAACAAAATATATGTAGTGAATAAATATTCACACATCTCTAGTCAAACTTATTAGGCATTGAATGCTCATATGGCTATTTAATTCAATTCTTTTGTCTACAATATGAGGGCTTAAATTTCGTATATTCCTTTCGTGCATTTGGTGATTGAGATTAGAATCCTTCAAATTTTGATGCTGAAAATAAATAGTATCACTCTACTATCTTACTACCATCCTCCTGAGGCTTGGCCTTGATTAGAACTTCAGTTCACTACCCTCCAAATGACTTTCATAGGTCATTGTATACCAGCACCGAGCATTAGAAATGATATGCATCAGCCGCAAGATGTTCCAAATCTCAATGTTCAGTGTAACATGTAGGTCAACCAAATCCCACTAGTGAAGTATTGGGTGTTGACGAAACTTGATGCAGTTCTAACTAAAGGTCCCTCTGGTCCCATGCTGGCTTGAGGTATCTTGGGTTGAATGCCGTAAAGCATGAAAAGGTTTTGCAAACTTTACCTTACGAACTGTAAGCTGTCTGTCTTGAGTTGTGATCTTCTGAAAACAATACTTTCTGCACTCTGATTCAAAACTCTTAAGATCTATATCTGATGTTTGTGAGCTATTGCAAAGCTCAAGTTCTATGTCGTAAACTACAAAGATGTTATGCGGTGAAATTAGGTGTGTTATTAGGTAGGTTTCTCTAAGATGCTACTCTATCATCTTTTCACCTTTTGCTATGGTTATCCCTTATTAGTGTCATTATTACTACCTTTGTGTCAATTTGAATTTCTTGTCCAGCAAGCTTTTGAACATTTTTTTGAATGTCTTACCAAGAAAAGGTTGAAACATAACTAGTATTAGATGATGTTTCACTATTGACCAAATATAGATTTTTCTGTTTTAAATATTATTTTATAGCTTCAAATGTTTAAACTTAAGAAAATTTATACACCACTATTGTAAATACATGGTCTCTGAACGTTTTTCTTCTCAAATCATAGACAAACTTTGAATTTGATGGTATAATTGCTAAACCAGGAGTGTTTCACTTATTTTTAACACAATTTCCAATCTTTCATATTAACATTCCCTAAACCGTAGTTCAAATACTAACAACTCAGCAAAACTCAAGACGCAATTTTGGGTTGAAATCCACAACTTCCGCATTCTGGATTTTAAGTCAAAATCAGCAACTAGGAAAGACTCGGCAGACCCAATTTTGACTTATACTTGACAGCCTAGCATACCCAATTTTGACTTGAAATCAATGGCTTAGAAAAACTTAGCAAATTCATTCTCTATTAGAGCTTTGAACTCTTTAAATTTGTTGAGAACATTGACAGATTCTTTGTTCTTTAGGAAATATATCCAAGTCTTTCTACAAAGGTCATCTACAAAGATGATGTAATAAAGATATCTACCAATGGATGGTACGGACATGGGTCCACAAAGGTCAGAATGTACTATCTCCAATATTTCCTTAGTCTTGCTTTCACTACTAGGAAAGGAGGATTTGATTTTTTTTCCTAATGCACATCCTTTGCATACACTTTCTTGTCTAGAAGATAAGTGAGGGAACCCTACTACAAATTTATCCATAGAAGACAATGTTTGGAAATATAGATGCCCTAACCTCCTATGCCATAAATCACATGATCAATTGATTCAACCATGAGAGCTTGAGATGAAATAGTATCAACTCTATAAAGACATTCATGTCTTAGTCCTATGGTATAGGCTTGTTTCAAGGTTGAATTTTTGGTCCAAGCCAAAACTTTCCCATCCATGAATGCAATTTTATAACCCTTATCCTCAAGTGCTGATATTGAAACTAGATTTCTCTTTATGCCCGGAACATATAGGACTTGAGAGAGTTGTAAGGATATGTCAGACTTCATTTGAATGTTGCAATTCCCAAAGCCCATAATTGGATAAGAAGTATCATCTCCTATGGTAACTTCTTCCTTAATGTTTCTGAAAATGAATCAAAGTTTTCTCGGAACCCAGTGATATGCCTTGAAGCCCCACTATCAATAACCCAAGAGTATTTATTAGAAGTTTGGGTACACAAAGCTGAACATGTTTCAAGTCTTAAAAGTTTCAGACTGTTTTCCTAAAATCTGAATAAGATCTTTCCTCTACCTAAGCTCTGATACCATGTTGATATTTTTAGATTTATGCAAAGAAAATACAATCTATAGATATCTTTTAAAACTAAAACAATATATTGACAAAATTGACAAAGAAAGGTGGAAAGATGGTACCAATTTTGTACACCAATTTATCTTGATAAGTCTGCCCTTGTTTTAGATCTACAACTCCAATATTGATGTGATGTAGAAAATGCTTGAAATAATTTGCTCCAATTCGCTGCTAAATTTCACCCCAATTTGCTGATAAATTTCTCTCTATAATGCAACGATAATTTGCCTTCTTTGGGTTTTTGAGAGGAAGAACAAATGTTATGTTTTTGGTGTGTTCTTTTCCAAAAATCGAACTTGAATATATATGTGCCTTGGTAATTAACTATCCCTCCAAGAGATGGCCGACTTGGGCCCTTTTTGTGAATTATTTTATTTGTTTATTTTATAATAATAATGCCTTAGTTATTATTATAAAATCGCACATGTATATATATCGCAAGGGTTATAATAAATAGCAAATTATTATTATCTTCAAATGCCCGAGTTGATCTTAGCCGTAAGGGCTATAATGTTAACATAGCCAACAATCTAAGCAATGCAGTATTTGAGGCAATCAATAGCTTCACTCATCTATAGCCTAAAATAGTTGCAGATAACTAATTTCATTAGCAACCTTGCTACACAGTACTTCTAAGTGGCATCCTTCCTGCAAACACTCTGGTTTCCACTTCTACCTATTGAAGTCATTTAATACAAAATACAAACCCTAACATCCAAAAAATTAGCAATATACACAATATTAATTGTTTCAAACCATTGCATTTAAAGAATTTGCAAACCATTGCCTTCTGAAAAACATTTTTTTAAATGTAAAAGCCCTAACTAGCATAGATTAATTTAAATGCATGTCTAACACGAATAAACATGTAAAGTGCAATATTTCTAAATGCTTGGAAACAAATTTGCTAAGTTACTAGTTTGGATATAGGTACGAGAACCCGGAACGTGGATGTGTGGAAAAAAAATTCGGGGGTTCCGATGTGTTTGGGTACGTGTGTTTGTACAAAAACATTAAAGAAGTATACAGAATTGTAAAACTAAATCATTTGATAATATGATACTTTATCATTGATAAATGCAAAATGCCAAAGATAAATTTTAAATTTCAATTGATAGTTCAAATATTTGCAAATAAGCCATATCCACAAATGCATCCGCATCCAAACTGGCAGGAGGCGGATCCTGCAACTTAACAAATTTGAAAACACTCGGAATAAATGGGGCAGAAATATACCTAAAAGATCTCTAGAATTCACTCAACATTAGGTTTAACAATTGCCTAAAATCATCAAAATAACTCAAAGGAGATAAATAGTTGTGTAAGTGAAAAGTGAGGATCTTCACATCTATAGTGTGTTTTTGGAGTCAAAAAATCATTTCAGATTAGGATCTGTTGATGTTTGTAGCATCAGTCAGTTAAATATTACTGACTATATGATTATTATGAGAAATGATTTATTATATATATACATATATATCAATATATATAATAATTGATATTACTATATATATATATATATATATATATATATATATATATATAATAATTGATATTACTATATACACACACACACATACATATATATACAAGATTATAATTATTCTCATCATAACTAAATAGTTAAATTGATAATATAAATTAATGAATAGACATGTCTCTTCTTCTTGTCCTTGTCATGTATAAATACAAAGAGATCGATGCATTTGGAAAACACATACAATACAAGAAGTGCTATTACATTTGCAATGATCCTAAAACCTTAACATGGTATCAGAGCCAAGTTGCAAATGTAAGAGAGTAGTTTGTTGATGGTGAATGTGTGACTGTCTCAGAAAATACAGTCTCAATACAAGGACCATATCGCACAAATGCACCGCTGGATTTTGCTGAATTTTGGATATGTTGGTGATAAACAAATTTAGAAGAATCTCACCGGAGCGATTGGAGAGAAATGTCAGGTTCAAAAGTTATGACCGACTGTGTACGGGTCTCTGTAAAATCTGTAAAAGAGCGAGGGTCCTTCTTTAAAAGCCTAATGCTTGAAGGGAGATCCGATCATATTGAAGGTTGTCATAGTGTATAGAACCTTTGGATATTCAAGACAGGTCATGTGAATAATTATTGTAATGTTCAAGAATGGCGACATCATTTTGTGAATTTGCATGATATTTTCTATATGGGCTCACCTTACAGAATGAAATACTTGAAATTTATAAAATATAAGTATTTCATGTTTTATTAATGCACGTAATTTTTCAGTTTGTAATTCATGCTATACTATTGGTTAGTAAAATCTTGTATAATTCTATCATTGGTATTTCCGGTCGAGATAGTTTAGTGAGCTATTTGTAATCTCCCTCTAACATACCTTCAAGACAGAAGCACAAGATAATTGCATTCAAGGGAGAAAGAACTTGATGCTTGCAAACGAATTGATGATTGAGACTAGATGCAAAGGGAGTCTGACATTTCAAAAAAGGTCAAGAAGTTGATAAACTTGAGCTTCGGAGGGAGCAGATGGTCCAGTCAAATTGTGACAATCTTGATCATATTGATTGAGAGGGAGTTCACTATTGAAGGTGAAACACTTCTGAGGAAAACTCGATATAATTGATTATTATACTAATGAATCATGAATGTTTTTAATAGGCCTACCCCCTGCGTAAATCATGAGGAAGTGACAACTTCCAAATGATTATCACTTGTATTTGCAGAAGTTATTGGAAGGTGACGATCTTACAATAACTTGATCTTCTATTGTGATAGACATCTTGTGATGACTGAAACAGATCATAATAGACGGCATCTTCTATTGTGATAGACATCTCGTGATGGCTGAAACAGATCATAATAGATGGCATCTTCTATTGTGATAGACATCGTGTGATGGCTGAAACAGATCATAATAGATGATGTGAATGTTCTTATGGTAAGTGCACATTACCTATGAACACTTGTTGAGTACTTGGTGGATATCATGAGACTTGATATTCTGCAGGCCATTACTCTGAGCACTTGGTGAATATTATGAGACTTGATATTATGTAGGCCAATGCTCTCAATATCATGAGATGATATCTTTATGAACTCTTGAGTACTTGGTGGACATCATGAGAATTGATGTTGGTAGGCCATTACTCTAAGCACTTGGTGAATATCTTGAGAGTTAATATTCAGCAAGCCAATGCTCTCGATATCATGAGATGATATCTTTATGAACTCTTGAGTACATGGTGGACATCATGAGAATTGATGTTGGTAGGCCATTACTCTAAGCACTTGGTGAATATCTTGAGAGTTGATATTCTGCAGGTCAACGCTCTCGATATCATGAGATGATATCTTTATGAACTCTTGAGTACTTAGGTGAATGTCATGTGTTGACATTCTGATAGGCCAATACTCAAGATATCAAATGGATAGAATTGCCGATGGAGATAATCCACCTGAGGACTTGTGGATAGAATCACATCCACCTGAGGACTTGTGGATAAAATCGCCGATCGAGGCAATCCACCTGAGGACTTGTGGATAGAATCGCCAATGGAGACAATCCACCTAAGGACTTGTGGATAGAATCGCCAATGGAGGCAATCCACACATTGAGACTATGTTTCTATTGATTACATCATGAGGATGATGCCTTTATTGCTTACATCATATCATTGATGTTGTCAAGTGTCTTAAGTGTTGACATTGGATTGACTTATCCTCCCTAGCTAAGAGGGAGTGTTGATGTTTGTAGCATCGGTCAGATAAATAATACTGACTATATGATTATTATGAAAAATGATTTATTATATATATCATATGATATTACTACATACATATATATATATATATATATATATATATATAGTCATGAGCCATGATTAATATAATTTAAGATAGACAAACATATGATTCATCTCCTATCTCTAAATATATATAAATATATAAATGAATAATGTTAATCAATAATATCAATTTATGATATTTTATACTAATTAATTAGTAATTTTTAAATACAACCATTAGTACTAATTAGTGTTAATTAATAATAATGTTAATCAATAACTATTAATATTAAATAATAATAACATTAATGTAATAATAATAATATTGATATTAAGAATCAAAATAATTGATATAGTATAAATAATCAATTTGTATCAATGTATAAATACATAACTAAAACAATATTAAAATTAATATATTAATAATAAATATGTGCTAATAGACATCCTATTAATAAACATCCTAATGAGCATCCTATTAAGTGTATTAATAAATGATAATACAGATGAAAAGGTGTTAGAAAAGGTTGTGACCAACCATTTGATTATTTATATTTATTGAAGTGAAAGACATGAAATAACGGAGGAAATATACGAAATAAAATAAAATAAGCAAAGGCCCCAAAAGGTGATAATACAAAGTCAATCCTCATTCTTGAGAAGTACGTAAATATCCTAAGGTAAATTGGTGAATACCCTTAGGTGAATAGTATCAAGGTATGCATTCAATACTTCTTTCCATGATTTTAGGTAATATAGTATTTAGAAGATTAATCATTAAAAGAATAATCTTATAAAGTGAATTGCATTAAAAAATTAATAAATCAATATATTCACTATAATATAGGAGAAAAATAAGGAAACAATATAGGAGAAAAATAAGGAAATAATATAGGAGGAAAGTAAGGAAATATATAACCATTAATGAATAAGGAATCAAATACAAAGAATTGAAAATCCATTCACTTTTCTAATTTAATAAGGATATATATGAATATGAAATTAGGATTATTATGTATAAATATAGATTAGTATGTATATAAAAGAAATTTATATTAATTATTAAAGTGCATAGATGTACATCAAATAATTAATAGATATGCTATATCTATATATAAACAGTTTATATAACTGATTTTGCTTATTTATTATTATTATTATATATATATCATTACAATAATGAATAATTTAAATTAAATAAAATTATTTTTTTAATAATGAAATATTAATATCAGAAATATATACATGGCATGAAATATTAATATCAGAAATGTATACATGTGCAATTAAGATCTATGAAATTATGTTATAGGCATTTTTGTGTTTTTGGATTTTTTATTAATCTGAATATATGATCATGTAATTTACATTAATTTTTGGTACATGTATATGTCTACCAAAATTGATGATATGGAGACCATAGAGAGAATGAATCTTATATTCATTAAGAGATGGATCCCATATCTGGAAGGGACTAGAGGAAATTGTTATAGTTTCCCTGGTCTCGAGATTGTTATAATCTTACCATAGATGATGATATGAATTGCATATAAAATGAATCTTATATTCATTAGAGATGGATCCCCATATCTGGAGGGGGCTAGAGGAAATTGCTATAGTTTCCCTAGTCTCGAGATTGTTATAATCTCACGTAGGCAATATATATACTGATGTCAGTCATATGCATATGTGTAGGCTTGGAATGCATTTATTGCTTCCAAGAGATTCTTATGGGCAGTGATCTATGGGATGACGTGTCCATAACCCGATTGTTTAGAGTGGATCTTATATCCCTCAAGCCAAGAATCAGGAATTCTGTGAAGCCTGACCTAGAGGCAGCCTTAAGCATCAAATCCCCCCCTACTAACTTCAAAGTAGAGTATGAGTCATATATATATAATATTTTGTACTAGCATCGACTTTGCAGGGAATAATAAAAAGGAGAATAAGAAGGGACATTACATATATATATATATATATATATATATATATATATATATATATATATATATATATAAAGTTAGATTATAATTATTCTCATAAAAACTAAATAGTTAAATTGATATGGGACATGTCTCTTCTTGTCCTTGTCATGTATAAATACAAAGAGATCGATGCATTTGGAAAACACATACAATACAAGAAGTGCTATTACATTTGCAATGATCCTAAAACCTTAACAGGTTCTTTGGCAGCCTTGTCATTTGCCATAAAACTACGGCCCCCTTAAGGCTTTTTTTAATTCTTTGTTCTAAATATAGACTCTAGCTATAGAAGCTAACACTAAACTAATTCATTTGGCTTAGGTTTAGCTAGCTCTTATGGTTTCATATAGCTTTCTTATATGCCCTAACCCATCGCTAAACCTATTTTAAGGTTTACAATCAAAGTCATAGGTTTTTGTTTAATTTCTAATTTTCTCATATGTAACTACAAACCCAAACCCTTTACCTCAGTTTTTTTTTGAGTTTATAGTTGAGAGTTACAAAAAAAAATTCAAAATGTTCTAGCCAGGGCCCGAACCCAAAAACTTGTTTTTTAGGGTTTGGTGCTTTATAATTTTTTAATTTATAATATGTAACTACTAACCCTAACCCTAAAACCTTAATTTTTAGTTTCTAGCTTGATGGCATTTATCAAGGACCCTAAGGCTAACTATTGTGAAATCAATGTATCATAGTTTGCTTTTGTTTTGCATTCTATATTTTTGTGCAAATGGATACTTCTATGTTTAGAAGATGTTTTATTTTTTTCAGGCAATTTGTTTTCGATTCTAAACCTGCAATATAGTTTTCAACAAGCACCCTTTAGTTGTGCACTTATCATCTAAAACTTGTTTCAAATTTCTATCTATGGGGCCACTATAGCATGATGTAAGCATTTGAATCGATGTGCTTTACATATATTTTATGAAATCTCATTTGAAACATTGAAGCATTAATCAAGAAAAATTTGCCAAAATCATGACAAGGCAAAATTCCTAATTTTTACCCCCAAAAAAATCGCAATTTTAATATTAACGCCATTGACTGCCATTTTTACTTATTTTCACAAATTACTTCTGAGCTTTTCATGTTTAATCAAACTTTTCTAGAGTCTAATTGCTGTTTTTATGAGTTAAAGTGTTGGATGCAAGTTAAATACTAAATTAATACCAAAGTTTTTCACCATTTTCTATTTTGATGTGGTAAAATGGTAAAATGCATATGGTAAAATGCATCTTATACAGTAGGTTTTGTCTTTTGAATCGCAATAATTTCAAGGGATTCTTCTCTATTGGTCGCTTCTGTTATGTGTATTTTTGGTTTTGTGTTGATGTATTTTGTCAAGTGGATTCTAATGCTTTTCAATAGGTAGGTCCTATTATTAGATCAAGGGTGATAAAGTGCCTAATTACCAAATAAAATTATGGGATAGGCATTGCAGTGTTGCAACAGCATCCACATTGATGTAATAAGAGAGTTCATGTGGCATACTGAACCAATTCATAGAGAGGGCTCTAAATGTGAAAACTATTCCCAAGCATAAAGATGAGTAAGATATTGAACACAGCAAAGCACATTCATCTCATTTCTAATTTGCTATGCTACAGTTTTTCAGTAATTCATGTTCATTGAAATGTGATAAAAGAGAATGTATATTTGAAATTTAGGCTTTGGATAATATCTTATTTGACTTCAGTGCCTAATTTTATAATTAAAGGAGTTTTGATTAGATAAGCACAGGAAAGTGCTCAGCCGTTACAGTAAAAACAGCATTCAAAGGATTTAGAGCAAGTCTCACTAGCAGTGAGATAGAGATAATAACACAAGTACAGAAAGGCTTCCGACTGGAGCGAGGAACCGGCAGGAAACAAGGGTAAACTTCAAACTTCATTTTGCAGCACAAACTGGAAAAATGTGTTTTCAAAGCATTCCCAGAACCTTTACAATAAGAAATACCTTGACCTGTAACACAGATAGACAAATGAGAGGCCAAAGAAGCATCCCCAAATGAAGGCAACAAAACCATGCACCCTAACCACAAGAGATCTGAAACCAAAGCTTCAGCAACTGACTCGGGAAGGCATGACCACCCCCAGCACAGAGAAAATCAGGCTTATTCACCTGAGCATTAAGACACCTCATGCACCGGCTGACAGCATAAAAAAGCGTACACTGGGTCAAGCCACCAGAAACACTCGCAAGAACAGAGTCTTGCTAAGGAGCAAGAGTCATACCCAAGATAAGGGAGCAAAAGTTTGTATCATACACCCTTGTTTTTTCTGTTTATTCTTCTATTTTTTTGGTGTGATTGATAGAAGAAGATGGACATGCAGATAATGTTTACAATGATGATATTTGCAGTAAATAAGTAAATAAAAAACAACTTCCCACAATACAAAATTTAAGCAAACCCGCAACCAGAAATACTTCAGAATTGATTTCAGAAGTTAAAGTACACTATTCATCAAAATAAAATAAAAAACAAGATAGTCAAAATATCTCGCAACGCCTTTCCTGAAATACACACAAGATCTCGAGATTACAATCTTTGATTTAACAATGAAAATCAGCTACTAGAGCCTCCAAAATGGACACTACATCTCCAAAACCGAACTGGAACAATCAAAATGAATGCAAGTCTGCTCTTTAACCATAGGCGCCACAAAAACAAAAATAAACATGTCTAAAAAGTTAAAAACCTACGGCAGAAATAAATGAGATTCATTCCTTCTGAGCTAAGTTACTGGTTCGGGTTCGGGAACGGGTATGCGAACCCAATACATGGGTGCATGAAAAAAATATTACAGCTTTGGATCCGCATGGGTATATATATATATATATATATATATATATATACAGAAATGTAAAACTAAATCATTTCATTGTATGATACTTGATCATTGCAAATGTCAAATACTAAATACTTGACCATTGAACAATGAACATTGAAGTTTTGAATATCAAATTACTAATCAGAAATTAGTATACTCAATACCCCTAAGAGTAGCAAATTTCTTAGTTCAGTGGGGTAGTTGTCCCAAGTAGTTTTAGTTCAGTGGTAATTTTCAAGTCTCCTTGTCTTAAAGATGAGTTTGAGCAACTTTGGCTCGCTAGGTAGTCAAGTCAATCAGGGATATGAGTGAGAGTTGAGCCAAGCTAGTCAAGGATGTGGACTTGGAGTCAAGAGATTTGTAATGAAATAAATTAGAATCTTTGGAAAATCCTTGTTCCAGTATCAAATTTATCTTGGAAAGTCAAGGAAAGTTGTGGAAGATAACAGTAATGGACGTGTGCTAATTCCTAAAATTTGGTTAAGTCTAGAATTTTTTAGAATCTCCCAAAATCTAAAATCGCCATTATAACTCCTATGAATCTGAAACCACTCTCAAACATCCTAACAGTATTTATATAAAATATAACTAAAAGTACAAGGGAAATAAAATATTATACTTATAATTATACTTAAATATTATATTTTATATAAAATTTTCTGCCCTCCAAACAGCGAGTTTATACTTGAAAAAAATTTGACCTAACGGTGATCGGCGGTTGACGGGTGCGCCTAGGTCCGTGCTAGCTGTGCAAGTGTGTGCACCTTGGCACACCCACAGTGTTGGGTGCGCACCCAATAGGTACCCACAGACGTACCCATACTAGGTGCGTACCCAAACCCGATACGAGGCCTATAGGGTACGAACCCAATAACATAGCTTCTAAGAGAAGTAGGGTCGGCTAGGAATATGATACAACGAGCAAATAAGGTGCAATATGCCCTTAATACAAGATGCAAACTTATCAACTCTGCTCCAAATTATCGCTTTTGTTTCTACTCTGAGTTCTGTGTGAAGCAAACTAAAGATATCAAGTCAAAAATGAACCCCAGATGTGATCTCTAAGTGAAACCACCATTAATCTCCCTAATTGAATCTTTCACCAACATAGAAGATGTTTCTTGCAAAGCTTTTTGTCCTCACAAAACCACAAGACGAACAAGATCAATCAGCAAAAGTAATATCAAAATCCAAGCATAATGAAATGAGCTACCAAACTTCACTTTGATCACACCTAACCTAGGTTGCTTTTTAATTTTCATTCAAAATCCCTTAAGTCTTCCAAAGTGGGTGCCCAAACCCATAAAGTTCAATTATTTAATGTTTAACATTTAGCCCTTTTTAAATCTAACTTTTAGACAACATATAGTCAAATATTTGAATACAAGATAAAGTACTAGACCATTGTTCACAGAATCAGACTCGAAGTGTACTTGGCAAGCCCAAAATTTTCAACTTGGCAAAAACTCAAGATATACTCGACAAAAACTCAGCAACTCAGAAAGTACTAAAAATTAAAAACTCTTAAAGACATTTCTATTTTGCAAAATTCAATTACAAAATGCATTGAATTAAGAATTGATATCTCAAAAGAGAATGCATGGTTTTTAGCAAAAACATGTGAAAATGCATTTTAACTAGCAGTTTACTCGCATTGGCATTTTTATCCGTGTTTTTCCCACTCTAAAAACACAAGAGCTAAATTTGTAAAATCTCGCCCACCAAAAAAATTAGAGAGTACTCAGCAACTCGGAGAGTACTTAGCAACTTGGAGAATACTCACAAATTTTACAAACTATGCACTAGACTATATCAAATAGATGGATATCAATATTAACTGCATCCACCAACACATCTAAAAATAATAACACTAACTACTAACCTAGTCGATGCCAAAAACTGATTTACTAAAGTAGTATGGGAAAAATCATCCAAAACTACTCCAATAAAGGACAGACATTATGCACATCTCAACCGCCTAAGCTCTAAATAGAACACCCATCACTACCAAATTGCAAGAACAAACTATCATCATGAATTCCCTAACCCTAACTCACTAGCCTACTAGAACCTATTGAATAGACTAATGGTCCATAATAATGAAGTGCTTAGAAAGTGGACATTCCGAATTTCCCTCACGGTAACAACATAGCGAACCAACAATGAAAGCATTAGTCATTTTATCTTGAGCAAAACCTTTGAACAAGACACAACACTAGACGAAGGCACGACAACCAAATCTAACAAATAGGGTGTTCAAACCCCACCCACAACTAAAGGAATAAATAGAGTAGAAAAAGCCATTTTGACTTTCAAAAACAAAAGATTTGACCACCAAGTCCTTAGAGATCCATTAGAAAGCATGAGGCAAAGACAACTCCAAGCCTAATATCAAAGTAGAAATGGAAGGAACAGCAGATTCCATTGAAAAGGCCAACAACACTTTGCAAAGTGGAAACCCACTCTCAACTCAGCACCGGAGGAGCTAAGGGAGGGACAATGGGCACCACAAAAGAAAGTCCCATCCAAACTGTGAGACTAAATACCAAAGCCCTCAACAGAACCAAACCTAAAACTTTGAATAGGAAAAGGATAGCAATAGCTCCCCCAAAAGGCACCCTTCAGCCACCTAGAATGAGGGAACCCAAAATCAACGAACAATCACTCAAACCCCCCCCCCCCCCCCTCGAGGGAGAAAGAAACCCCTTCCAACAACCAAGCAAGAATGAGACAAGGGTGAGGCCAGGAAACTATGCAAAGGGGAGAGGAGTCTGCAACTTAACCAAAGGCCAACATCTCTAGCAACACCATCCCCCTCGCCATCTAGGGCCACGTCATCTTCTACAACTCCATCCTCCTCACCATCGAGATCCTCATCTCCTCCTGCAACGAGATCCTTAATGTTTAAATTTTGTATTAACTTTATATTTTAATATTCATATTATTTTAGACTTAATTTAATGCTTCTTAAATTATTATTTAATATTTATGTAAAATTATTTGAAATTTGGATAATCCAATTTATTAGATTGTCAGTCAATGGCTTGGATGATCAAATTATATCTATAAACAATTTGGTATACTGTAGCAACGATAATATATATTTCTCCTAAACATTTATGTTCTATGTCTTTTGATATATATGTGCAAGTTTTATCAATATTAGGGGGCTTAAACGATAGCCATGTCCGTATCCATGTCATACACTATTTGGGTCCATGCAAACCCTAATAAGCACATTTTGAGGTTTTATTATTAAACATGTTTAGCCTTTATATGTTCATTAGCATTACTCTTTTTCATGTAAATATATAATTTAACATAACTTCACCCTTGAAAGAGCAGTCACAAGTTTTAAAAGTGCACAACCATGCAACCCTGGAAACGATACATAAATAAAATTAAAATGGGAAAACTTCTGGACTCCAGAACGCCTATTGATTACAAAATTTTAACCAATAATGAACCAAAGAACTGTGTTTGAAATCTCAAAAACAATAGAGAAACTTTCTGAAGTTGTGTGAACCACCATTAGCTGAGATGATTTTATTTGAAAATCATTCAAATAAAATTAAGCAGTTAAAACATAAGCCAGTACCTCATCATTAAGTGCAATAAATATTGCACGCAAACTATCGGCTTGTGCCAAAAACTCATCAAAGCCACCATTAGCATGCAAAGAAACGAAAACTGACTTGCGTACACCAACATCTGCATCTGCAACAGCTGCAATCAAGAGCTTCTCTATAACCTGCAAAAGAAATATACCAAGAAATCAAATGTATCAATAATAAAAGAGTAAGGCGCTTTCCTTCTTAACATGCTTCTGTTAACACACTAGTATACAAAATTATAAGAAAACTTGCCTTGTTCGAATTAAGTTTTGACAATAATAAAATTCAAAAAAAAATTGCCTGCATAAACATAGGTAGAAATATATGACTTAAGATCAAATAAAGATTTATTTTTAATTTAGATTCCTAAAATAAATTAAACATAGATTTCAAAATAAATTTTAATTCTCTAAGATCTGATATTATTCATAATATAATTAACTCTGACTTCATTTTGCAAAGAGAGTGATTCAAGTTAAAATGTCCATATAGCTATAATAACATAAATTGCATACCTTGGAAGTCCTTTACACATTTTTGCACTTGTTTTGGTGTCCAATTTGTTCGTGTGTTTTAAGCCACTTTACACCTATTTATAGCCCCTCCTAATGATCACAAATTTGGAATTTAGGCTTCCCAAACCCTTACCAGACCCCGCAGACCTTTCCCATACTTGAGGAACCATGGGGGCCCCTAGTGCCCCTTGCAACATGACCAAAGGTGCCTCTAATCACAAGACCACGAGCATCTCCTAGCCCCTGCAATTGTGAAATCTTAACACCAAACATCTTTGCCCTAACCATAACAACATTTTCACACACATGAACCTTATAGATGTAGTGTGATCACTGGTTAGCTCATTAGGTTATTAACATTCAAAATTCTTTTGTGCAAACTTCGTACTCCATAAACAGAAAATTGCAGCTACACTTGTGAATGCTAAAAGCTAAGAAAATATCAGATTTGAAGATATGAACTATCTTTTGCCATTGAGTCTTGTCATTTATCCTATTTGTCTTCATTGTTTTTCTTGTTTCCTCTGGTTGCCATCATCCCTCGCAACAATGTTTTCTCAAACATCTTTGCCCTGACCCTACTAACTGTAGCATGTAATGATTATATTAGTTTAATTGTAATCGGCAAAGTTAATCCAAATAGTAAAAGAGTTGACAAATGCTGACGGTAGGTAGTTCTCCACAATCACTGACCATCTTGTATATACTTCTGTTGGAAACATGATCGTGGACCAGAATTGAGGGATTCCAGAATTATATTGTAATATCTCCTCAATGAATGAATGAATTGAAAAATCTTTCTGGAATTACTATTGTTAGTATTCGTTTCTGCTTAATCATACTGTTTACACTGCATAATCATTGCAATAGCATTCGGCAGCAAACATCTAGCATCATTGCCTCTACAAATCTTGGTAAAAGATAAAGGATGGGGACAAAATGGCAATATAATGGGACAGCTCGAGGACAAACCTGTGCAAGCCAATGAAGAAAGGGAAAATGAGCTTGCACAAGAATTGGTGAATTAGTGGGACCTTTTTGTTAAAGAACACATTCAAAGGGAGGCCCTTGGGAGAGAGGTCCCTCAAGATGCAATCTAGAACAACTTAACCATCAACGAAGATGTTCATCGTCTTTTGCATAGACTACAAAGAAACATAGCACACCATCTCATTATCCTACAAGATCTTCGTGTAGAGAGAGAGAGAGAACAAGAGCAATGCAGACAATGGATACTACAACAGTGCAAGGAGAGGAACCGAAGTAAGGAACAGAAACCTGATACCAATTGAACATGCACTGTCAGAAATTAGTGCCCTTACCACCTAATAAAGATGCAAAACAATTTTCAAGTCACAAATCAATAAAGGGAAGAGTGAGAAGGTCCCTAACACTAAGAGAGCAAAGAAAACGAGAAAGGAGATTGCAGAGAATTGCCAAAGAAAGTGAAGGGTTTTTGAGGGAAAGTCCAAGCCCACCAAGAAGTAAAATATGAAGCGTCAGCCAAAGCCATAGTCACGAGGAAAGGAAAACCTTCATAATTGAAAAACATACAAAGGGATAGTGGGAGGAGATAGCAAGGCATCTACACTCTCCGACAAACGATACGAAGATATCACCAACCAAGCGTGAAAACCATATGTACCACCAATGTCCCGTGAAGGGGAAGAACCTAGAGACGATCTAATTGAAACATCTAAAAGCAACGTACATCACATTAAAGAAGTATTAATTTCAGAAAAACTAAGCATCGGAAGGACTGAACCGAAGACCCCTAAGTGGAGGGAGTTTAGAAATGATCCTAAGATCATCCCAAGCGAAAAAAAACCGTGAAGGAGGACGTGTAGAACGTCTTATGTGGCAAGGAGTGAAAGTGAACCATCAAAATACAAAGATCGAAATTATCTAATCAAATTCAAGGCGCAAGGGACACATTAGACAAGAAGGATGGTGACTTCCACAACAAGTCCAAGTAAAGAGAGGCAAAAACTCCCAAAGTTTACAAGGAATGGATCTGAGGATCCCATTAGGCATTGCAAAACATGCAAAACAATATGGATTGTGAATGGCCAAGGATATAAGGACTATTGGCTGGGACCATTCCTGATAACGTTAAGGAGCATCACAATAGACCAGTTTATTGAACTTTTGGCACACTCTAAAGCCTCCTGGGATGCACAAAAAAAGCATTTAAGGGAAAATCCAAATTGCTTTGAGACAAAAACAAAATTGTAGCAGAAATTTCCAACACAAAAAAAGGAAAAAATGAAAGTGTACGAGCTTGTAATCCTAGACAAGAGCAACCACTCGAAAAATTAGAAAAATCACCCTAGATATGGATTGAAAAAATGGGGGTTTACCAAAGGATTGACTCCATTACTACAAAAGAAGATTAAATTGTTGACACCATCTTCCTATGCTGACACGTATAATCAGGCCATGGGCATTGCAAGTGAAGATAAAACATCTTCTCAAGAGAAACAAAAAATAAAAGAAGATGATAACACAAAGGACAACAATGATAATGAATCCAAGATTTCGAATCCTTGAGAAGGGGCATGATGATGATGTTAAAGGAACTAAAATTGAAAAAGGAAAACACCAAAGAAAATGAAGCATTGTGGTGTATTGAATGCAAAATGGAAGGACTATTAAAACAAATTGTCTGAAAAAAACTATTTTGTGACATCAACCAAGTAATGGGACATTCTAAAGGAATGCCCATACAATATAAAAACAAGGCCACAAATGCTTTTCACACAAGGGGAACAAACCATCCAGTTGAATACACCACCTAAACCTCAACACAATAACAATGCACCCCCTAGCAAATACCAAAATAGGTGGAGAAACAACTAGTTTACCAAAAGTGGCATGAATAGAAAAATTCAGTATGATGCAAAAAGAAGACCCATGATCTAATCCCAGAAATGTAATGAAATGGCACATTTTGAAAAGGAATGTTAAGATGACCACAAAAAGGCAGGGATGTTATCTAAGTAGTGTGGATGCAACAATCATGAAGACCTGGATTAACTAAAGTAGAAAGGCAATATCAATATGATAAATGTATAAGGTAAAAACGAGGCAACACTTGATGTCATCCAAGCTCAAACAAAGAAAGCTACTTACCTAAACCCTCGTATGAAGAAGCGAAGGTAGAAGTGGAGAAAGCAATGGGAAACAAATGGAGGAGTTCAAACGAGATAGTCAGTACCTCCACGTAATCAAAATATGAAAAGAATATAGTATGACAGATTTTACAAACTACAATACTTGTAAGAATGGCAGATCCCTTACAAAGTATGCCACAACTGAGAGTGGCAACCACCAATACACTAGGTGATGATCAAAGACGAGGGTACAAGTTCAGACATGATAATAGCACCACCACCAAAGGGAAAACAAGACATCAATCCGATGTTGTTGATATTGAGCATAGGGAAGAAATCAATCGTTGCAGAAATGTAGATCATGCAAAAATCTAACAAATACAATTGTCGATGGGGGACTGTGAGTAAACGTACTATCGGAGGATACATGGAAATGTCTCAAGAAGCCAACCCTCTGGCCACTAACTTTCCAACTCGTAGGCATGGATCAACATGGAATCAAAACCCAACAATTCTAGCTAATCATTGTGATATTTGGTTACAGAAGAAACCATACCATGCATTGTTGGGAAGAGGATGGCTAATAGTAGCCAAGACACATCATAACTCGAAAATGAACACCCTTTTCATAAAAAACAAGGGAAGGAAGTACATCATCTGCTTGAGAGACCAAGGAGTGAGAGAGGAGATCGCCTCCTCTGATTTGGAGTCAGAGGGAGGAGAAACAAGGGTAGAGTTAGAAACAGGGTTCATGCAACCTAATGATGTGGGATACTTGACCTCCAACATTGTTCCCACGATGAAACAAGCTCTTGAAATGCACTCTTCCATTGGCAATTGGAAGATCATGAAACATTTCAACTTGATCACAAAATGTTACATATCAGAGAAATTGTAGAAGAGGAAAATGATCAAGTGAGAAATCGAACAACCCCTCAAGTATGATGAGTACAAAGAGGGAGTTGCCAAATCAGATGGTATGCTAGCACATAACTTAAAATGGGATAAAATGATAGAGTACAAGGAACCAATAGTTAAGAAATTAAATATAGGAAAAGAAGGTAGTACTTAAACAAACATCGTAGGAGATGATTGGGACACAATATTGGAAGTGGTTGCATTTGAAATCTTCATGGAGTACAAAGACACATTTTCCTAGGTGTACAACAACCTGAAGCGTGAAGGGGATACACCCAAGTCTTTGTATAGATCGAATCCCTCCAATACAAAGAGCACAACCTGTATGAAAGCATCTCGATCCATATGAATAAACAATTCCATCAGAAGGTACTACTATACTAGGAATCATATGAACTCCTTGAACAAACATATAGGCTAAAATCTAGCTCAGTTGGTGTCAATCATTGAAATATAAGGTATCAAATCAGGCTCAGTCCTCTTTGTTAATACAACTCTACAATGATCAAAAAAATCACATGTTCTATGCTCTCATATGGATTCCTGGCTTGAAAGATGCACAAAGACCTTGCACAAAAGTTAGAGCCCCTTCTTTACCACTTCATTAACCTCCAACCCGCTATAGTTGACAAGACTTTCTATTTGATTTTTGCATGATAAGAATCTAGACATAAATACTTTATTATTCCTCTCAGTCATACCATTGTAAGGTCTTATCTACAATTGCTAATCAGCCTCTATAATGATATTGTTCTGCTTGTTTGATCCATCAAGGGAAAATTCAGGCACTTGTTTTAAATAAGCATATACCATTGCTCTTTGTACTAATATATTTGTAAGGTAAAATTTTGATGAAGGCCTTATCCTACCATTGCCATCTAGCATAATAACATGCATTTAACCTTTGACTATACACACCTGCATATCTTATTTCCTATGAAACTTTCGGAAACAATTCCCATCTAACAGTCAAGTAAATAAGATTCTGGTCGGGTCACTTTTTGGTTGTTCCAATTTGATGTGAAATCAAAGGATCTAGCCATAGGCATAACCTTCGCTTATTCATATGGTTCCCAAAATAAAAGGGTGTTAGGATTTGGTAATACTGAGAAGGGGGGTGAATCAGTATTACAGCATTTATATGATTTTTTCAACCACTTAACAAATATAAAACTTAAAGCAAATATCCATGCAAAGTAAACATACACAAGATAACTCATGACGCCATTGTTTTGTTCTTGAGGAAACCCTGTTAAGGGAAAAACCCCGATGGGGATGATACCCACAAATATCTGCACTAAAGTATAGTGACCCCGTTAGGAGTCTAGCCCTGTTAAGAGCTGATTATTACATAGAGCAGGTCCTGGTTAAAGCACTGATGAACACCGTTAGGGGTATACAAAATGTGTGCTCATTGAACTTACAAAATGGTGGACTTCATCTCCTAACATACAAAGAGATTACATATATATATCTGAGAACTCTCACTGCAAATCCATGCAACCTATTCTCAATCACCTTGCAGACTGCTCTGCTCAAACTCGCATCAACAAGTTTTCCACACCTTTTTCATACTTCGCAATTACATATTACATCATATAAATACCTGATTTAGAGTATAGTAACTAGGTCGGCCTCTGTAAGGCAATTACAAAACATAATTCAAGGTCAGCCACATAGCATTACAACACGCGACCTTACATACATTATAATGGCACTATGTCGATCATACATACATGATCAATACATAAAATAACATAACATAGGTCAGCCAATACCTATGCAACTTCGCAGGCCCTGATGCTTTGTTCTCTGCCTATAACTATACTCAGAGAATTGTATCTTTGAACCCATGCATCCAAAACATGTGCACTCACACATAGAGCTCTGCCATACATCAATACATCATTTTGTAACTTCGGATGCCATAATTCATCATCTAGTATCTTCGCAATCCAAAATATTGTACCTGTCTGCCTGTGACTGACTATGGACTTAGGCATTTTTCACTTCACTGCCTATCAAAACTATGTGCTTCTGTCTTGCGGTGATCATGGGGATAAGTGTTGCCATAAATGACAACATACATGCAATCCAATGTTGACCACTTGCCAACAAAGCGTTGGCCAAAGCTACTAATGCCTTCACCCTTGGTGATAAGCTAATCTTAAATAATGCAGTTTTTCAATTGGCATCAAAATATGGTCACATGCATCTCCTCTCTATTTATTTACTAATGAGCAGACAAAGGCTCCTCACAATGAATGCGCTTTTAGACAATTGACCTCCAAAACCCATTTTTGTTGTCCTTAGTACTTATTGCTTTTCATGATATGCCTGCCAAGCTTTCAGTTTTTTGAAAGGTTGGCTTCATTTGAAAATTACTATCTAGTCTCAAAACATATATGTGCTACCATGAATAATTTCCCATGAAAAAATTTGCACCTCAGATGCTAATGCAACATGTGTGGTATCAAAATAAAAGTTAAGTAATATAAAACCTTCTAAACTGCAAACTACTGGAAATACCTAGACTATTTAGGTTCTAATAACTTGACACTCCCTTAAGTCTCTTGCATGGATCCTCACAACTAATTGGTGTTTGCAGGATAACGAATCTAAGGCAGATCTCAAAGCAAATATTATACTTTTCGAATTTAAAACTTGATACCTTCACTTCACTTACAATAGGAACAAATGCAACATAAACTCCTGAGTCATGGTCTCAAAAAAACATGAAGACAATCTTTCCTCTTCTTTTTCAAGGGCAAAATCTAAAACCTTGAATATGAAAGAGAAGAATATTGGTAACATTAAGATTGAACTAGTTACCGAATCCAAGAATAATGAAAATGAAGCAAAAGAGATATAAATTCATTGCATTCAACACTATAGATGCATGTCACGCTTCTAATCCTCATCTTAATATGTGTTCACCCTTGCTTTCACACAAAGGGATATCCATAATATTGTGCAAACCGTGAGTCAATCAGTCCTTTGTAAATACAAGTGGTACCAAAGGAGAAATCAAATTTCAGATTAATGACTTATTGACCTCCTCTTGAAGGATGAGGGAAAACTTATCTCAAATTACGGATTGTTGATGTTTGTAGCTTTGTTCAAATAAATGAGACTATATTTACATTGTGAGAAATAACCTATTATATACAGTTACACATTAATATATATAATAATCAATGATATTATTATTATATATATTAATCCATATATATAACTAAATATAGTAGAGTTCTCATAATATTAATATAGTAAATCAAATTGATTAACAGCAGATTAATTAAGGAGACATGTCTCTTCACTCATGTAGAGACATGTCTATTACACAACGTGTCTCCTCAATATTGTTTTCATATATAATCTGATTCTGATCGAACAAAAGACAAGTATACACAGCAATCAATGCAAGTCTAATCAATTCGATCTGCAATCCAAACATAGAATCAAATTCAATCTAATACATAGAATTTCCAACTCTTGATTATTAGGATAACTCACTTTGAATTAAAGGTAAAAACATATATTGGTCCAAATTAGTAACCTGATAGGATATCACAATAGTGCAGCGGAAGTAAATTCAGATATAGATCCTCATAAAGGCAAAGTTTGAAGTTGCATAGACCAAGCCTTTTTCCTATTAAAAAGGTCATCTTAAACACTCCCTCTATGATTCCCCTCAATTTTAAATTGCTTGAGGACAAGCAATCTTGGGACAGGCAGACTATCATGCCCCACCTAAAACACAGCCTTAAATGACAATTAAATCTGAGCAGCAGCAAACAAAAGAAGAAGGGCCAACTAGAATTAGAGATAAGATAAGATAGATAAGATAAATTATTAATGTCCAACAAGAGACCACCAAAAGGGTCTAAGGGACTGAAAGTATACAAAGTAAACTGCCAACAGCAGGAGCACCAAACGGTGTCTGGGGAAAGAACAACAACAAGAAAGCATAAAACAGAAGAGTTGGGAAGAGTGCCTAGAGGCTCTTTCCAGGTGAGAAGTAATCAAGCACCGAAGGATACGGTCCGAGACGAGAAGGAGCCCCGGACCGTCTCTGAGTAGCTCTGGGGATGGAGTGCTGCTACCGAGTGTGATCTCTATGATCTCTACGAGGTCTCAAAAACCTAGTGTGGCCAGAGGAAGGAGGACCAAGAGGGCGCTTCGTGCCACGGGCTAGAGACGCCGAAGTGAAAAAGGATGTCATAAGGTGATCAGAACTCTGGCTGGACGGGAGCAAAAGCTGGAGGGTGGAATCCCGAAGCCGTGAGGCCTCCTAAAGATAAAGAGCAAGGCACCGTTGATTGGTGTATCTGAAGGAGGAAAGGGAACTACACTCTCTGAACAAGTAGTGAAATCTCGCTCTGATCTCGTAGTAAATGGGACATCGGAAAATGAAGTGTCTCGGACTCCATCTCCATCAAGGTGCAGAGGCGGCATATCCGGTCAGCCCTATCAATGTGGTGATCTGTCTAGATACGGAGCTAGTGATATCCGACTCTGAAAGACCCCAAAGAAATATGGAGAGCATGACTCCATCGGTGGGCCAAGTACGGGGGATGCACAATGACCGTATCCAGAACCTCCATATAGTGCTCAGCATAAAAGGCCATCCTGGGATGAATCCCTCCAGGAGGGTTGCACCAAGTCGTAATGATATACTGTTTGTAGATGTCAAGTTTGACGTGACCATTACACTCTTGCTGAGAGGAGAGGAGGTGGGCGGCAGCATCCAAGGAGAACTGAAAGGGGGGTAAATGATCAATCGAGATCCCCACGGAACCCAACAAGACAGCAATCTGGGTGTACCAACAACGGGCACTACCAAAGGGATCAGCACTCGCCAAGGCCAAAGAAGAGCAATAAGCAAGATAAGGATATCTCTACCAACCGTCAACAGAATCAGCAAATCCCCGAAGATGGTGAAGGAACCAAATCAAATCAAAAATGGCCGCAAGTCTAACTAGATTAAATTAATCCATTAAAAGCAAGCTGACTAAGATTAACTGAACCATGATTGACGAGGCTGACTAGATTAAATTATAAAATATTAAAAGATATTTAAATAAATTGTTTTCTCTAAGGGCCAAGTAAGACTTGTTAATACAGTGCCCAGCCTTGGAAAGGTTTGACTCTTGCCAAAGGCACAGGGTTTCATGAAGAGGTATGACTCCCTCCAAATGGGAGATATAAAAGAAAGAATAATTCATCCGCAAAGGATCAAAATTGAATGATCAAGAAGATAAGTAAGAAAGAATTATTATATAGCAACAATTAGATCAAAGGTAAATCTGAATATGATAGAATTCTAGGTATATTTATATGTCCATGCTAAAGTAATATTGGCAGCAATTAATGATCTTTGTAAGTAATCTACATACTCCTATTTAATGTATGATAAGTGACTCATTAAATAATTTATTTAGAATTTGGAGAAATGGATTGCAAATAGGAAGGACGCTTAGTGTGCCCTTGGACTTTAGATCCCATCAAGTAGGCCACCCTAAGATAAATGCTATGCTTGTAGGCCACGGGATTAGTGTGCCCTTGAGCTTGAGGTCCCATCAAGTATGCCACCATGAGATAAATGCTATGCTCGTGGGCCAGGGCGCTTAGCGTGCCCTTGGGCTTGAGATATCCCATCAAGCACGCCACCCCAAGACAGATGCTCATGGGGCAAGGGGCTTAGTGTGCCATTGGGCTTGAACAAGGAGGAGGACCAGCCTCCAAGGCGAACCGTGGGATGGAAAGGGGCCCCACCTTCCATGCTCTCACACTACAAGGGCAACCAACCTTGAGACTGCTGTTTGGAAACATCTCAACAAATTCCTAATGAGGTCATTATGGGAATCCACATTGGAATGACTAAAGCCTTAATTAGGTTTTAATATGAAAATGTTATATGATTTCATAACGTAAACTAATGATTCAACAATTAGATGTTATCTTGATTTATCATCTAATGTCCATGTGCAAGTGGCTAATATTGTGTGCAGTACCTAAACCAGGATTAATCTTGTTACAAGACTTTTCAATTGGTAAATTTATAATGTTAACTACATTACATTTCTTATTTTCAGTTAGAATTGTGATTTTAGGGAAAAATATAGGAATATCCCTAAAGAGGGCATTACAAAGTGAAGGCAGAGTTTCAAAACAGATTTCAGGAGTTTCTAATACAGAACCATGTGTTTCTAGAATACATCTCTAATATCCCACATTTTCACCACAGGCAATTATGGTATCCTTCAGCCCACAGATCCAATCTCAAACACATATTTTACCAGGTGCATGCTTTCTGTTTTTGTGTTTTTGACATTTGTTTCAATTTCCTAGTGTATTTCGTGTTCTATATTCCATTCTTCATTTCCCAATTGTTGTGTTTGATTGATTTAGATCATATTACTTATTAGGTATATCTGCTGCAGATTCATAGTTTATTCCAATTTATAGCTTAATTATACACTCAAAAGACAGTACTATTTCTATATCTTTTCTTGGTTAAAACTCCAACACTTTTTTCTTTTCCTATGTTTCAATAACAATAATGAATAAGGCAACCTCCAACATTCAAGTTTGTTACCCTCTTCATCCCCCTGTGATTTAGACTACGGTAATGTCCCAAGGTAACCTAAACAGACTAAAAACTTTATAATATAGTTTTATATAATTTATAAATTTAAAGTTGATTGTACACTTCTATTGACCAGCATGTTGAGAAGAAGATTAAAAAATAGCTTTTGTAAAATTACTCTTGGTCTTTATCATAAAGTTCTCCCTGACCAATCAGGATCCAATAATGTTCCAAATTACCGTAAACAAACACGAAACCCTATAATTTAGTTCATTATAATTTACGAATGTAATTTATCAAGCAACATATTAGACAGGATTAAAAAGTATCTCTTAACTATTCTTCATTATACAGTTTAATATAGTTCGTAATGGTACAATTTATTATATAGTTATAATATTTAAGCAGCAAAGGGGTAGTAATATTCAGTGGACAAAAGGTGCTGAAAGACTGTGATGACCCAGAATGTGACTGATACTTCATCAGTTTGTAGGATCTTGGAAAGGACATAGCCTGCAAATTATTATAACTTTAATGTAACCTAACATTTCTTTTGCCCTGATATATCCATTGAATTTGCCACATGTTCTAATTTTTTGTGCTGGTAATCAATTCTCTATCATCCATTTTCTGTAATAAAATTCAGCTAAAACAGGAACATATATCTTAACAATACACATTGAGCCCACTGACTGTAATTTTCTCACATATTAGCAGGCAAGAATTTTCATTCTATAAAGAATGAAAATTCAAAAGCAAGTACATTATAATTTTAAGTTATATAAAGTGTAAAACAAATTGCATTCAGTTAGCAAAGGAACCATACATATTAATGAAACAATTCACGGGTGACAATGCATATAGAGGAAAATAAATACCATTTTCTAAACTTACTTCTTCAACAAGAATGCGTCGTCTTGCTCCTCCAGGGTGGCTAACTCGGTTTGCACTAAATTGTGACGGCATAGATATAGAGGGAAAAGAATTTTCCACTAGCTTACAACAACATATTGCAGCATCTCTTCGTGTTGCACCATCTTCATCCTCCAAGTAAATAACAACAGCATCTCTTGCAAATTCAAGAAGTCCGTGACCCTGTATTGGTAATGAAGAATTACGATCTTCGTAAAGATACAAACATGTAAAAATATATCACACTGTTCTTTCAACTGAAAGACATGTGAATAGCCAACCTTGAAATTGAAGTTCGCTAGTGTTCTCAATGCAAGCTGTAGCAGAGTAGGATCATTAACATCCAAAATTTGTTGAGGACTGAGAACAGTGCTGGTACGAACTACCGCTCCAGTGGACCTCACAGTGCGATATGATGTTTTTGACAACACGATGGATATGCAATCAAGTAACCGATCTTGTATCGTTGGCAGCAATGAAGGTAAACTGGAAACTTTCAATAATATGATGTCAAACATTGTACGGATGCAAGGGATCTAAAAATAGATAATATAAACAAAAATAGATAAACATATGTAATGATAAAGTATATTATGTTTTTAAAAAGCACCAGTCTTAAAGTAATGTGCAGCCCTTGTAAAATTTGAATATTCAGAAGATACAAATGGTACTTTGATTTACTCCCAGGTAAATTACCTAGAAGCTATCTGATCAAGTGATTCAACCAGTGTATGTGACAGACCAGAAGAAAACATAGCATCCAATAAGCTTCGTACATGAGTTTCCATAGCAGGCCCCATAGCATTCGCAAGGCTCCCTATACATGCCAGGGCTTCCATTGAGGGCTTGCCTCTGCGTGGAGCAATCTGCGAAGTTTTACAATTACAGAAAAAAATTAGGTTCTTCTCAACTTGTTACGATTGCAGAAGCAAAAAGAAGCATTGACAACATATTACAGCATCACGTATGAGAGAAGTTATTGTCGGCAAATAGTGGATCAATTCTCCATCTAAGGCTTCAGCCATTTCACCAAGAGCAACAAATCCGCTTGCACGTTCTGCTGGAATACGCAAAACTGCAAGGATATGATCCATGCATATCTGTCACATCCAGGTCCACATATACCAAACTAATGAAGATTAGAATACATGTGATGAATTATTCCCAATATTCAAGCAAAATAAATCCCCAACAAAACTATAACAACTCTAGAATCCTACTTGACATGCATATGATGAATATAATTTAGAGGATTCGTTGTCTTGAACAGAACTGCATGTAGATCCTTTAAATGCAATTGCAAGAATGATACAGTGAAATCACCTTAAGATAAGAAGTGACAAAGCGATCACGGAGAAAATGAGCTATTCTAGGTAGCAATGATGTAATACTGCGCCGTACAAGCCTGTCCTTGTGCTCACGATATTTAAAAACAATATCTGCAACTTCCTTGTACCTTGACATCATAAACTCTCCTGTATTCCTGACAAAACCAGATATCAAAGTAGTATGTACATTAAAGAAAAAGGTTAAGAAATTATTAACATAAATTATTATAATATCAAAAGCATAATTTCTATAAAACATCATCATTTTTACATCAAAAATTGCAATGAAATCATTCAATAGTTGACATGAGTTAATTAAGTTATGTATAAAAATACTCAAACATAAGCGTTCAAGATTTTTGCAATCTTCAGCTTCAAGTGGTTGGACTGCATCTCAGTTTTCATGGGAACCAAGATATACAACTATAACAAAAAGTGAAGCATCAACAAATACTGCACAGTCTATGAAAGGTTCACATTATTTTCTACCTCAAAAGTTCGCCCACTGCAAGCAGCGACCCATGTATACTGTGGACACTAGCATTCTTTCCAAGCCCATCCTGTGTTGCCTCAAACATCTTATAGTACCTATCATCAACAAAAGATGTGAAAACCTATAGAATGTAAAAGAAAATCTTTTGATTGGACCAAACGCAAAAAATTATAACACAATAACCAATCTAACACATACAATTATTAACATCAAAAATGTTTCATCAAAACTTATGAGAATGATCAGCTAAGAAAGAAGCAAGAAATAATGTGGAATATGTGGCTAGTAAGAAATAACAGAATCTTTTGTAACTCTATGTGATAGATAGAAGAGATCTGGAATAAAACAGAAACAATAATTTAAGAGTTAGTTGGGGCCTAAATTACAAAAGATCAGCAGATTGATAGAAAGCAGACTTTGTTAACTTTTAAGAAAAAATTGATAAACCTGCAGCCTTGTAGCCCAATCAGCTATATGGGCCATCCAAGACAGTTAGAAGGTAGACCTTTAGGCATCCAAATGAATATGAAGTGATGCCAATTCGAAAATGTGAAACTTGACACTCTTAGAAGTTGTTCGCTATTAGCTTGAAGATACCTAATTTTAATGATCTATTACACTCTGCCGGACACTCACTACTCACTATACTTCTCCTTGTACTCTACCTAAGCCCTTCAACATCCCTAAAAAACAACACACCTCAAAGGACATTTTCCGGGGAGCTTCCATCTGCTGGTAGCGCTTGAACATCCCTAAAAATCAACACACCTCAAAGGACATTGGCTGCAGCTTATCCTGCTTCTCCAGACTATTTAGCACGGAGACAAAAGCACAGCCAACCAGCATATGATTGAGAGAAGTTTTTTCCCCAACGTAGAACATCTTCATGGCATTCTAGGCTTTCACAATCCATTGCTAAGTGACCAACCTCAAAACAGTTCCAACAACAAAATGCCTGATTTTCATAATATAAAGGCTGTTTTCCTTAAAACTTCACCAACTTTCAAAACTATTCCAAAGGAAAACCCTAGAGCATATCCATTTCTACCAAAATCCTAGCTCTGAATTTTAACATATGCCTTTCTGTTTGAGGTGATAGAGATATGACTTTCCCTAAAGAGTTATCTATATTTTTTACAGATATAGAGGAAAACCTACTAAATTTTATAAGTAGGTTAAACTTAAGAAACCACAACTACAAGTAAAGCATTGCACTATCCCAAGAGCAGAGGCACATCTCTAAAATCTTCTAATAATCCTCGTCTGATCAAAATCACAAAGAAGCCGTATGCACACGGATAGATCACTATTGATGTTTCCAAAAAGGATTGCCAAGTTTGAGTAGCATATTTGTTCAAATCTCAGAGACTGAGCCTGAAGGAGTTGAATTTGTCTATTAACGCCATTTCTTTGTAATGGTCTATCACCTCAAACTCATCTACGCGCAGTTCCAGTATTGGCATTTCCCCTACCTTTATTCACTTGAATACCTCTTTCTGATTCTTCATTCCCAATTTCATATCCAATGCTCTATAGCTCTAAAGTCCTTTTCCTTCCCAACTACATCCACATGAGTGAACTACCTTCTCAATACCGGCTTTACCTCTAGCCTATAAATTATTGCTGCCACCTTATCAAAGTCTCTGGCACTATTTTCCCAGCAGAAACAGCCTCATGTCCTTGCCAAAGCTCTTCCTTCTCAGTAATCAACTTTGTACTTGCTGCCTCTAAATATGTCATTGCCACTGCACCTTGTTGTCCCTCAGAAAGGCGTGGCTTCCTTCTTAGCACTAAACTTTGCAGTTGCTGCCTCTAAACACCTTCAATAAAAATTGGTATAGTCTGGGAGCCTTACACTCATCTTCTTTAACAGCTGAAATTCTGTGTCCAACTTTCTCTCAACATTTTCCAACCATTGAAATGTATCCCAAAGAAAACTCATAACCACTAACTCGAAACGTCACATAAGGTGTTGTAACAAATTCAATGCCTCCATCTAATACCTTGCATCCAATTATTGGCATCCACATTTATAAAATTTGACCTCATCTTGTTTAGTAGTACCCACTGTAGGGAGTTGAGTTGGCCGTTTCTCCCAAAAAATCATCTATTCAAGAAACCACTACCATCCCAGTTAAGGATCTCACAGGAGACTATTAGACCATGTCACGAATCCCGAGGGGACATGCTAGACACATACCAACAATCTCCCCCTCAGCATTACCCGAGGCGATTCAAACCTACAACCCCGATCTGATAACACTTGCAGGGAGTTGAGCTGGCCGTTTCTCCCAAAAGATGAATCTATTCAGGAAACCACTACCATCCCAGTTAAGGATCTCACAGGAGGCTGTTAGACCATGTCATGAATCCCAAGGGGATATGCCGGACACTTACTAACACCCACCAACTTCTTACTTGTTATTCAATATGAAAAAATATCCCCTATTCGAATGAACAATCAAGTTTTAAGACATCAATTCTTCCCCAGACTAGCAACATCTTTCCATTCAGGCCTCTGTCTTTTTGAACTTCAACAACCATTCGCAATTTTACAGTCTTCTGATGCTTCTTAAGGTGAACTCCTAGTATCAACAACTGGCTTTAATGCATTGCCTCTAGCATCATCTATTAGCTAGCCTTGCAAACTCTCTTCTTGCTCTTCAATACATCTTATCATCCATGTTTGCTGTCATTCTAAGACTATCTTATTCTACTTGGAATTTCAAGATTATGTTATTCTTAAGGTCTTGCCTTCGCAACTTAAGAATTGACCACGACATCAAACAATGTTATTCTTGAGGGATATTACCTTAACGAAAGCATAGACCACAATGGCGGACTTTTTAACATGAACGTACTTAATAGTATACAAGCTCCAAAAAGATGAAATTTTGAGAGGCATGCATTGACAGCTCAAAGATGGTGGACTATGAATATTACCAATCATAAGCAAAATGATTTCTGGGGACCTCTATTAAATATCATGTTTGTATTTATGGATTCAAGTCCATATAAATTCTCTTCCTAATACAGAATATGTGTGTGCATGGGGTGAGCACGTGTGGGTTGGTGAGTCTGTGTGCGTGTGTGTTTATATGAAGTACCCTTAAATCTACATCGACCACATAATTGTCATTCACATGTGTGATGTTCAGTAAGAATCTCCAGATGTTGCAAACATCACGAATGCTGGAAAATAATCAATCTGAATTTGAACGCAAGTGGTATACCATAGGTCAAAGAATATTTAGAAAGAACTATAGATAAAAGCAGCTTAGTTCAGTGAGTCTGTGTGTGTGTGCGTGTTTATATGAAATACCCTTAAATTTACATCTACCACATAATTGTCATTGTCATGTGTGATGTTTGGTAAGAATCTCCAGATGTTGCAAGCATCAAGAATGCTGGAAAATTATCAATCTGAGTTGGAACACAAGTGGTATTCCATAGTTCAACAAATATCTAGAAAGAACTAAAAATAAGAGCAACTTAGAATATCTAGCATACCCAAGAAGTTTGGTATGGGCAAACATATTAGAAGTAAATTATGCAAGTCTGTATGCACTTAACTTAAGCAGAGACCAACTCCAACTTTTTCCCATCATAGAATAATATAGAAACTTGAATGCAACTCATAGATATTTTCTCATCAAGAAAAACAAAGCTAGAAATTAACAATTTCAATCTTCAAAATATATAACGAGCACCTTGCCCAAATGTGAACAATACACTATTAAAACAGAAACATGATACAGTGACAATCAAATAATTATATAAACTCGAAGAAAAGCACTCTTCATTCAAAAAAAATAGAGAACCATCAACTTGCCCTATACCATAATATGCATTCTCGACTCTAGATAGAATAAAAAAGAACCAGCATTTAGTGACATAAAATTCAAAAAAACTGCCATTTCTTGTCAAAACTTTATCCTGAAAATTGCTTATTATTATTCATGAGTAATATAGCTAGTATTGAACACTTCTTGGAACGAGTTATAATTTTAAAACACCAAAGCATACCTGCTGGTAGAATTTTTTTGCACCTATGCAACACCAAAGTTTAGACTTTAAACAGACATCAAAAAGTACCACGTCATGATAAATCTGTCTTGATAACTGTTAGCTGCATTTCTAGGGTAAAAGGTATCTATACAATGGATGATAAAATGGAAGAGAAGTAATACAAGTGAATCGGTCTTGCATGTATGCAAGACCAAGTATAGAGAGACATCAAAAAGTACTGCATGATGATAAATCCGTCTTAAAAACAGTTAGCTGCATGTCCAAGCTAAAAGGAAATTATCTAACCAGTGGATGAAAAAAAAGAAGAATAGTAATACAAGTGAATAATTAGCCAACACCAGTTCCCCACTTTTCCCAAAGAAAGAGTGAAACTAGAATTTGTTGCCATGCGCAGACAATGAAAGGTGTGTTCAAAGGATATACTTATGTATCTAAGTCAAAAAGAAATGTAGCATTCAACCATGCCCACTTTTGAAAGTATTTTCCAAATTTAGTTATATTAGAGATCCATGACTGCACAAATTCTATCACACATTAATATCTAGGTATCATGCAATTAGAAGTTGAAAAACCTATACAGTGATTTTGCATCTCGTGTCTAGTCAGAGTGTTCTTCTAAAGCAATTCACCTCTTCTTCTGTCAACTTTCATGTATTTCCAGTTTTTTTGTTCACAATAATTGCTTTTAAACATAGTTTTCAATATGATACATTTGGGAGTTTTTGTAGAATGCTCTTTACCAAATTTTAAGAATAGCATTCTAGAAGCGCCTGAAACTTGTTCAATAGCTAAGACAAGTCAAGCACACAAGTATATAAATAAAGCCTGATGAAGAACCCTTAAAACATATATTGCAAAAAGGATAACTTGTTTGAAAATCAATTTTCTTCAATAATTATGCTTCTCAGTGAGGAATTTGTTGATTAAATTCACTGAGATGGAATAAAAAAATACAAACCATTGTACACGCCAACGTGTCTCGCGCTTCTCGATAACACAAAGACAAGCACGCAAGGCCTCTACTGCCCGTTCACGAACAGCTAATGATGGATCTCGAAGTGCAACCCACACAGCATCCACAAATTCAGGCACATGCACATTAAAGACTGTTGGTGCGTTCTCCGCCATTTCCTGCCATGAAAATATTCTCATAACAAAGATGTTGAGTGAACGACACTCCCATATATACGTGTTCACAAAAGAAAAGAAAATGGCAAAAAAGGATTAAAAGCTGATATTGAAGCAAGATTAGACAAAAAGGATTGATTCTACAACAAACAATTTCTAACAAATATCAACACAAATCCAATACTTTAATTAAAATTACACTCACTTTCAAAATCAGGACAGCTGCAAGACGGCGATGCTCTACTCTTTCACCTCTGAGCCATTCCAATGCATTCCTGACCTGCAGACTCAAGATTTTACTACCATTGCTTAATCTATGAAATAATTTTGAAGCTGCGCCTTTCAAGAAAATTGACTCACATGATGTTCAACTTCATCCGCAGTCATGGCTCCCCCTGCTCTGGCAAGATGACCCAATACCTTACTTCCAAGTATCAAAACCTCAGGATCATGTTTTTCTTCGAATAAATAACGAATGTCATTTGAAAACCTTGAGACCTTTGACGCACTCTCTCCCAATTTCATGTCTATCAACTCATCGATGTCTCTTAGGGCCGCCAAATTTTCACTAACATCATTACTTTCCATTCGTGGAGAAACTTTATCATATACCTGATCCATATAACTAGTAAAGGCCTCTCCACTAAGATCTCGGGCTTCCTCTAAAACATGTCTTCTGAGGACCACTACAGAGCTCTCCTGGAACAACAAAACATAAGACTTTTACGAGGGCTTCCAAAAAATCAATCCCTAATGAGTTGTCAAGATCCAACTAAAATAAAAACTTACAACATTAAAAGAACAATAAATCTTAAGACCACCCGCCCATGAGTTGGAAACCTCACTACCCTTGGAGATATGTGAAAAATAGATGTTTAAGACAATACTTTATATAACTGACTATTTTTATCCCAGTTATGAACGCCATGGTGGCTTACGACAAATTATCATTTGCTTTGTTTATTTCCCGCATTAGCAAGCAGAATCCATGATGCTACCCTGTTTTAACTGCAGCCAAACATTGTGACTTAAGAGATATTTGACTATTAAGCTTATCAGATTTCCACAGTCCATACAGATTTGTGATATTTTTCTGGATTAAACTGTGTAGGAATTTTTTTGCATCTTATTATACATGATTGTCCTAAAAGGTGTTAACGTTGATAATATCCTTCTTCTAGTTGCCATAGGGCAGTCACTGGATACGCCCTGCCGCCAGTGTACCAGTACGGTTACGGATATGATAAGGCCTGAATACGGCTCGGCCACACATCTTTGCCGGCCCGTACTCAGAATTAGGGCAAACTTAACACGTCCGCAACTGGATCGTCTGTGTCGTATCCAGGTGTTTAAAAATAAATAAATAGTTTAAAACACTAAACCCTGAAACTTAAAATTGTATCGAACTGGCACGAGTAGAGTATGTACCTAGAGACTCGCACTGCAACTTTCTCACGACCAGCCATGGCTGAATTATGAGGAAACCACACTTCCTTCTCTTTGCAAAAGCAGAGATACGTATTAGTCTTGTCGCCTGGATTGTAAGATGCAGCGAGTTTGAGAAAAATCCAGAGTAAAACGGAAGCAGGCCAGCCGACGAAACGTTGGAATCCTGTGAAGACGTGGTGTAGCTGGCGTACCGGAGGAAATGCTGCCACTGAGCTTATTTCAAGAAGCCCCAAAATTAAAAATGTTCATTAATATTTAATATTAACTTTTAATTTTTTTAAAATTAGTATATTTGTCACGTTTTAAAATATTTTCTATTGATTTTAAATTTTATAATTTATTTATTTATAATTAAGCCGATAGGCTTTTTTATGGGCATAGTCTATTGACGGAAAAATGTCAGCTACGGAAAAGTGTTAACTGACCGGAAACATTACAATACAATGTAATTAAATGAGAAATGTGGCATTGCCCATAAATTGTCTTATATGGAAAAAAAAATCCAATCACGAATTTTTAGCAGAAAAAAAGGGTGCACTGCCACGAAAGTGGATGTATTAAGGAATTAAAGGACATGTTATTTTTTTGCGTGAGAAACTCAGTCAAGTTGAAGGTGTCCAAACAGTTACAATGTTGTGGGCATTAAAGAAGCAAAAACGGTTATATTGTCATCTTTGTTCGTGAGTTTGGCCGTCGTAGTGGGGAGTAGGGCCTGGTAGGCATGGTGATGGGAATTTCAGGTTATTTAGAGCTTGAAAGCAATGATGTTGATATGGGATATGTACATATCAGATGGATTGCATCTGCCATGCCCGCCTGTGGTTCCCAGTTAATAACCATTCCTGCAGAGCTGTAGAACCCGAAGAAATTGACACTCTTGTCGTGTTTCTCACATGCTAATTGGAAACATGTTGATTAGTGCCTGCTCACTATAGAAGGAGACTTATCAGGTTCAGTCTCTGCTACTGTGGAGTCAAGTGGAGACGCTTCAGGATCAGGATGAGGACGGAGTGGCTTCTAATTACAGCCAAATAGGAGTTGTTAAAAGTGTAGATTCAAAAAAGCAAACAATAAGGGTAAAATAGCTAAAGCCTATGCAACATCCAGACGATCCTCATGAGTTTGGCACAGAGGAACTGGCAAGTGTCTATGAGCTCACTGCACATCCAGATTACAACTACTGTATTGGTGACATTGTCATTCTGCTACCATCTGTTCAAGAGAGCCAATCAGTTTGTTCAGCAAAATGACCAGATTAGTTTAGGGCCAAAGGAGAATGGCGCATTACTAGAACCAAATTTGAGGGAAACAAGTTTAAGAAATATGTCGAATCTTAGAGGAGGTGCTTGCATTGAGGAATCATATTTGTCCTTTATTGGATACATAATTGGTCTTCAGGACGCCAACGTCAAAGCCGCATGTGTAGATGGGAAGCTATCAAAGGTGTTTACACTCTTTCTTGAGTGGAGAGAAAAAAGGTCTAAGGAGGGCTCAGACTTGGGAGAAAGAGAAGTCCGGGCTCTAGGATGAAATTAATGAGGTGAAACAAAGGACTGTGCAAGTACAACAACAATTGTCCCTCATGAGGGATATGTAGCAAGAAACAGAGGTAAAGAGTTCATTCAAGTATTTCAGATATGATATTTGTCAATGGTCATTCCTAAATCTTGAATTATGTTCATCTTTTGCTTTTTGCGATGGAGAATTGTTTACAACATATGGCATATCATGTGATAAACAGATTATTTAGCCAAGTTTGGCCAACTGGAAAAGCATATCATGATATGGTTCAGAATCTCAAGCAAGTGAATATCAACCACAAAACACATTTTCTACAATTGGATAAACCTTTGCTCACCATATTGATAATGTAGTTGCAAAACTGCTTAGACTTTTGGTTCTCATAATAATTTTATGCAATGAAAACTACCTTGAGTATTCCCAGTAGAAACATTATTTGACAAATGAAATTAGGGAAAGGTATATTAGAAGATCGATTTATTTATTGATTTATTGAGAGATATCAATTTGGAACTATTTTAAGATTGTTTATTCTTATATGTAAAAAAAAAATCAGTAAGCAACAAAATATTTACATGGTTTTTACTCTAGACACAGAGAAGCCAGTACATTTATCTAAAAAATATAAGAGATATCAATTGGAAGTTATTTTATTTATTCAAAACTTATTTTATTTTAATTTTCCATTATATCATTTATTATATAATGTCTCAAAGAGATGTCATCTCATGAACTGCAATGATTGCAGGATATGCACAAAATGGATTTGTTGAAAAGGCTTTTGAAACTTTCAAGCAAATGCAACTCATAGGTGTAAAGCCAAATTCCACAACTTTTGCTAGCATCCTCCCTGCTTGTGCCAAAATGGGAACTTTGGAAGATGGTATGGACATTCATCAAAATATTATAAAAAGTGGATTTTTGTCAGATACTATAGTTGTAAATGCTTTGGTAGACATGTATGCACAATGTGGAAGCACGGACAAGGCACGTGAATTGTCTCGAAGAGATCAATTCTAATAAAATCATGAGAAGAGAGCTAGCATCCAAATTAAATATCACATATATTACTTGATCTAGATGCTTATACCGTGATTATCAAAACTAGTCTTGAGGATAAGAAACTAGAACTTAAAAACTTGAGAACTTATTTAATGAATTATTTTCTACAATAGTCACTTTGACAAAGCATGAAAAGATGGATGCATATGTGTTGAAAAATGAATATTAGTTCCAATTATCAATATTTGTTGCTCAATGTTTCTACTCCCATCTGAACAAATAGCTTTTCTGGAACGAAGTCGGTAAGGGTTTAGTAGGTCATTTTGGGTTTTTTCAAGTAACGAATTTGAAAAGAAAGAAAACAAGTCATTGTCATAAGAACAAAATCCAACAAACGGGGAGATGTTAAAAACAAGGTCCAACAAATGGAAACTACGATCTTCGATTTTCATGCCCCCGGAGAATAACATGAAACTTTATTATTTCAAAGTTTGCAGGAATTGTGTCTTTTCACAATAATTAGGGTGCAAATGTTTTTTTCAAGGGTAATTTGTAGCATGGAGCTCACGAGGAGCAAAATGTAAATGGAACCTTTTATAGTCTACAGGTGTTTTGTTTTTGTGGGGTCTACGAATAGTTTTTAGTAATATGAGAGTACCTAACTGTGTTACAAATGAGGGGTACATACTCTGCACCATTCAAGATTTGAACTCCTTACCTCTTTTTCAAGAATATAAGTTCTCAACCACTAGGTCAACTCATCGTACATACCAACTAAGAAGGGTTTAAAAGAAAACAAACTTAGAAGAGTGCAACATATAGAAATTAATGGCAAATAAAAACACAAGGGCTTCTTGTAAAAGGCTTCATGGGTCAATTTTTACACCCTTTCAATTTTCGAGGCACCTGTAACAACAAATTTCTAATCCACATTCGAGCACTATTTTTTTTCTCCTCTGTAACATATTCATTTACATAATTTGTTTTACAATTTTAAAAATATATTTTATCATGTGCAACTTATCATTTAAATATAATTTTGTCTCTAGGAAGCTATTGCAAAATTCATTTGGAATCTTTTCTATACAGAATATATTTTGTTTCCATTTATTTAGTTAATATTTCCTTTAATTTAAATACATTGAAGGATGAGTTCCAACAATGTGTAAACCCATTTTTATTTGATATACATTATTATATGTTTAAAATGTTATTAATTTGTTCTAAAGTACAATTCATTTTTCCTTAAATTGGTGGATTTCTAATTTAGAAACATGTAGAGATTTTTACATAAGATTTAAGATCATAGAAAAAGAAAAAGAAATTGATAAGTAACTTATAAATAACAAATTTCTAAATATATAATTTAAAAATAAGTTTAATATATATAATTTAAAAGAATTGTCTTAATAACATAATAAAAATATCTTATTGAACATATATAATAAGTTAAAGAATTGTATATATCTTATGGGTCAATGAGTTTGTCCGGAAAACCATACAATTGAATATTGATAGCAATATGTAATCTCAATAGCATTAATTGATTTCCTTCAACTTGGAAAACAAGTATTAAATTTCTCTCTTTGAAGGATTTTTGGTTGTTTTAGGTTACAACATTTGAGGGACTCGAGATGTGCATTGGAATCAATCTTTCGCATGTTATAGAAGATGATATAATGGAGGAGGGGGAGGAGGAGAAGAAGAAGAAGAGGAGGAGGAGGAGGAGGATATGAAGATGGAGGAGAGGAGGAAAAGGATCAAGAAGAAGAAAGAAAGGAGGAAGAAGAAGATGGCGAAGGAGAAGAGAAAGAAGATGACAAAGAAGATGAGGAAGAAGAAGGACAAGATGAAGAAGGAGGAGGAGAAGCATAAGAAGGACAAGGACGAGGAAGAGGAAGAAGAGGAAGAAGAAGAAGACACTTGCTTTCCCCTCCCTTCAACTACCTAGTACATTAAACAATTTATATCTATGTCAATTTGAAGAACTCTAAGGGTTGATAGAAATTTCCTTAGCACATTATTATATCCATATAATAATCTCCATTGCTTGCTCACAGTACTGGATTATCTATGATGTTTTTAGACAATAATGTTATAATCTCCATTCTTTCAAGAGAATGGATACTATGTTTCGTTGAATTTATCTAGATGATATGTTAGTTAATTTATCTTGGATAGTAATACTCAATTTTGTTGAATTTAAAGTATAACTACCCTTTTACAAAATGCCCAAAATTTTAAGTTTTAAACAATTTATATCAAATATTGTATAGCATATGTTGTTATCGGCTTAAACATTGCACCTCGTTGGTGCAAGTACTAGTTATGTTTAATAAAAAGTGTTAAAGTGTTTCATTTATTTTCATGATAAAGGATTTCTTATAAATAAATGCTCATAAAATATAGGTCATTGAGTTTGACTCAAAATTACACAATGTGTGGTGGGAAATGTTGATGATAAAAAAAATTTACATTCAAAATTACACAATTGAATTCTATTTTTTTAATTTGTTTTTAAATAAACTTAAGTTATTGTGATGGTTGATGCCTGGTATGATATGATTATTATTTAGTATTATATTTAGAAATCTAAATGATTTGAATTGAAAATAAGGAAAAAAATCAAATTTTTAATAATATTTTTATTCAAATAAATGAGAAGATAATTCTATGAATAAAGTCTCGGATAGCAAGCATTTGTAATTATGTTTCAACCTTTCATAGGAGTTTCAGTTGGTGACATAGTGGGTCTTACACTAGGCTCAACACTTTATTTTTGTAATCTATAAACTTTTTTGAAGCAATATATATCTATGGCTACGACATCTTATTTAGCAAAAAAAAGTCTATGAGATAGCACAAATGTTCTAATAAAAGTGTAGTCCTCGATATATTTCACATGTATACATAAAATTATAAAGGGATGTGTCAATATTGCAACAAAATTGAGGAAGTTCTTATGGAATAGGGAATTCACACCAATTAAAGAGACTCACGTTACAAGATGGGGAAATGTAACTCCTGATGTCATTTAAGAAATGTATAATTCCATCCTTATTTATTTTATACTCATAAATTTCAATTAATTATGTGTGTGTCGTATAAGAGATATAAATTGAAACTATTATTGATATATATTTTGAATATTGAAAAGTATAATGACAAATATCTTTTTTTAATTTATTAAAATTAAAAAAAATAGATGTCAACAAGAATTATGTTAATTGGGTGATGATTGAAGAGAAACTTACACTTATTGTTGTTGTTTTTTCTTTTAACAACTCAATCATAATTGAAACTATTGTATGCTAAAGAAGCTCCAAATGTAAAAAACACACACACACACACAGTCTCTTCATTCATAAATTAATGGTCATGTGTAATTGTCAAGATGGAAGAGCACCAACCTCACTGAGAAGTGTTTGCTTAGGTTCCTATTTTATGTTTATCTTTTCCAATAGAAGAAATAAATGATCCCTTTAGTTTGCAATAAAGATGATAAATAAGCATAGATAGCAAATATGTGTACCCATCCAAATGGGTTCATTTCTGGAGTGAAGTTCAAAAATTATTTGTATGGCACCTTTTTAGATCAATTAGAACACAAAAATATGTCATGAAAATGAGAAAAATGCTCCAACCAATTAACACTTTCTAGTTTCCCCATCTTTTATCATTTATTTGAAAGGGAGAAAAACCAATTCAAGTCAGGGATATCTAGTAGATGAGATATAACAAAAACTATTATTCTGAAAAATAAGACCTGCAAACATGCATAAAAAAACAAAGATATATAATAAATGGAAACTTCTACATTATCAACGAACCAAAGGGAAGTATGTTGATGATTGAACATGGAAATTGCTATCATACATCTTATCCAAGAAATGCATGGCGTAACTCATTTGGATAGAGTAAAATCTAAAAGTGTATGCATTAATTGGAATTTTGTTATCAAATAGTTTAGTAGCACATTTACTATTATTTTGATAAATTAATCATACTACCTCTTTTTGTTATCTAATTGATTGTGAATAATTTGCAACACAAAGAGGAAGGATATTGTTAGGTACATAGATTTCCTTTTTCATGAACATATTTAGCTATTATAATAATATGTTTATTACTTTTGTACAGATTAAGAATCACTGCCAATTTTATCACACATAAGTACTTAGACAACTTCATTTATGACTTTATATATACTTAATATTATTCTTGTAACAATAAAATAAATTGAAGCCAAAAAAATGGTCGTGCGAGCTTCGCTTCCTACGGTCTCTGTGTTTTGGGCTTGGTTCAATGATGGGCTGCATTTTCATTCGCAGGGAAAGCCTTGGAAATGTGGCTTGCCTTCTCATTTTCCTTTTGGGCAGCAATGTTTATCCTTTGATGGTTTTTCGTACAATGGACAGAATGGTAGTTCGTTCCAAGATGTGGTGGTGGGCCGCTCTATGGCGAAATGTTTTAAACTTGCAGTGTCATCCCTTGTCACCGATCATGGGGATGATTGTTTACATAATAGAATGATTATGTCAGATTTTAAGGGCTTTGAGTTGGGGGACCCTTCCATTGCCCCTGTGGTTTCATCAGGGCATTTTGATCTTGATGGTGGAGGGAAAGAGGTGCAAGGTTAGTTAAGGAATAGGGCCAAAGACCATCTTGAGTTAGAAAATATGATATCTAGTGTGGGGAAGGATAATGTAGGTCTGGGCTAAGGAGGGTTTACTAAGGCAATTAAAAGGGGTTTTAGTGTGAGTGCTTCAGGCTTAAAATGTTTTGAGCCACTTACAAAGAATATATATGTATGTCTGGATGAAATGGTAAAGGAGGAAGTTACAGAAAACACTATTTTTTTCCTGAAGACTAGCTTGATTGGGAGGTTTAGTGGTTTTTGGCCATCTCTAGGTGAACTTCACAGATGGATTTCAGAGCAGTGGAAACCCATTTTGGAAGGAAATATTCAGATTTATCCAGGGGCTTGGGGATTCTTTGTAGTGTCCTTTGACAATGACCAAGACAGGAAGAAAATCTTATATGCAAATATTTGGAGTTGGGAGGATAAGCATACTCTACTACTAAAACCATGGTATCCAACCTTTAACCCTACTTTTGAGTCCTCCAACAAGGTTCCCCTATGGGTAAGATTGTCAAATCTTCTGCTTCAATTTTGGTTTGAGTTATGCTTTGAAACTATTAGAAATTATTTGGGAAAATTTCTTACCGTGGATGAAGGTTCACAAAAAAAAATCATTCTACCTTTTCTCATATTCTTGTTGAGATGGATGTTACAAAAGCTCTTCCAGTTGAGTTTTCTCTGAATCTTTCCAGTGCTAAGTGGGTTCAACCAGTAGATTATGAAGGTATTCCATTTAGGTGTAGACAATGCTTTCAAACAAAGCATGCGGCTACAAATTTCCAAAGGAAGAGAGTTTCTGAACAGGCTTCTTAGTGGAAGGATACTTCTTATAAATTTTACTCAGTGGATAAAGGGGAGGGTGTGGTGTCGAATGAGGCTTCAGATGAAGTGGATATGGCTTCCAAACAGGTTCCATTTTCAAATTTGTCCCTAGTGGTCGATAGATGTTTTACAGTAGAGAAGGCTTAGATGTCGGGGCTTAGTGAGGAGTTGATCAATGTGATTGATGCAACACTAAAGGAAACGAACAAGGATGCATCTAAACCTCTTTCTAAGGATGTGCGATATGGTAGTACTTAGGCATCAAGAGATGTGAAGATGATGGGGAAGGAGAGTGGCATTGTTAGTGATAGTCTGGAAATTACTAATATGGATTTAGAGGGACGATCTTCTTATTAGGAAGGGGAGGTTATATCCTCCATTGATGAGACTTTGATGTCATATAGGGAGGTTGGAAGGTTGGAAGAAGGTTGGCAGGTTGTCAAAGGGAAACGAGAGAAGAAGGAAAAGAAGGGGGAGGCTTTGATATGACTTTACACTCACATTCAAAATGTGGAGCCAATCGCAATGTTTAGGTTTGGTCATATTTTAAGGATTTTTATGATTGTTGCTTTGTTCTATGGGGAGGTGGTTTCCTTTTGTATCCACCACTAGTTTGAGACAGAATTATAACCCGATTATATTTCAATAAAATACTACTATTACCGATAAATAAATAAATATTATTCCTAAAAATAGTTGAATGATTAAATAACATTAAATATTTGTGTGCAAAGATCATTTCAATAGCCATTATATTTTGAAATTTACCTTGGGCAATAAAGGTGTTGAGAAGAGAAATACGAGTAACATTAATTATAAGTGATGCAAACAAACAAAATTATAAAAGCCACTAAATTTAGCATAGCGATTTACCTATAATGAAGTTATTCAATGCGACCCAAAAATTATGAGAACAAAAAGAGACATATCACTAAATGTGAGTGGGAAGGATTATGGGTTGAGGGAAATGATTGACATTATGTATGAAGCCTAAATTCTCATATGTCTATAGTTGGTACAAAAAATAAGAAATGAATAATGTATGTGAGAAAATGCTTACAAGAGGATAAATTGGGAGCATTTGAAACTAATTGTTGGTGTAACTAAAAATTCACTAATTACACTTTATTTAAGTTTGTTTAGGATAATGCATACATTGTAGTTTGCATTTGAGGTACCTGGGAGTTTGCACCTTTATTTGCACATAGTGTAGGAGAAATTGCCCTTTAGGTGGTAATAATAGTTATCACATTTTGCTTTATGTGTTGTCTCCACCTTTAGTTCCCTTATCACATTATCATCCTCCACATGTTGCATATACTTCATTGCAAAATGGAGGATGATCCACCTTTGGTGGAAATGTGATTCCACCTAGTGCAAGTGGTAGCTAGTTATCTCCTCCTTAATATAGTCTCTTATTGCCTTGTCCATATAAGCAATTACATCTACATTATATTGTAATCCAATTATGTCTATTGACAATATTATCATTCTTGTGTCTTATTGCAATTGTCTTTCCATTCTCTTGTGGAAGTTAGCTTGGTCTTCCATTTGATCCTCGTGGTGTTGTAGAGTCACCTAAAACTCTAAAAAAGCATCAAAGCTTTCTACGTGTGAAGACTCCTCAAGAGTAACAAATTTGACTTGATTCAATTTTGGGTGCTGAGTAAGGTTGTTTGGGCATCATCATTGCATTTGGGAGGTTGTTTTAGTGAAACTTGCCTATAAATTCACTTATATTAGGAAAAAGTCAAATGTAAGGCTTTTTTTTTCCCAGGTAGGTCGTACAACCGACCCACACAAGCGGTACAATCTAGTTTTTTTTGTAATTTTACAGTTTATATTCATAAATATTTTGTGGAATTATTTTTGGCAAAAATGTTTTTCCAGAGTTATACCTCAACCATTGGTGTTTGTCAGAGATTCTTTCCTGACTTTGCTAGTTTTGTAAGTTATTTCATACTTTGTAGATTGTTTGATGACTAGTCAAATCACATTGTTGATAGTTCAGACCCACCTTCCCAAGCAACCCACAGGTTGTTTATAGAGTGTTTACAATAATACTGTTGTTTTTTGTATATAAAATGCCTTGTTTCCCCATTTGGTAGCAATGTGTGTCTATTATAAATCCTAAGATTTTTAAGTTTCTATGTAGCATTTAGAGGCTTGCACACGCAGATCAAACCATATTGCACCACACGTCCTTTGTTTGACACACTAATCACTAGGTCATCAAACTTTGCCACCTATCTACATCATTGCCATGTCAACTCTAGCTAATCGAAGAGAAATATGTATCAGTTTTTGGTTTACCTATGTCATCGTACAATCATCGTCATCTTGGTAGTTTGTACAATTAGTCATACTAGTCATTTTCTAACATGTGGAAATATAAAAGACTAAAATTAATGAATGTAGGACCATCAAATCAGGAGAAGCTATATTTTCTATTACAGTCATTTGACCATCAAATTTAATCATTTAGTTTGTTGATGTCAACACCTGGCTGAATTTTTTGCCCCTTCACCATTTTAGCTTTTTATTTTGCAATTCAACTTTGGAGGCTTGCATCTTGCTCATTTTAACTCCTTTTTTCGAGATTTTTTTTTATTCTAGGTAGAAAATCATGAACTTTCTAGTGGCGGTGTTAGTTTATAATTTTAATTGACAAATTTGTTAGAGATTACAATTTTTCATGACTATACCTATTCAATCCTAATTTCTTCAACTTTCAAGGCTCCGTTCAGGCTCATACAAACACATTTTTAGGTTTTATTTTTTGAAAGTGCATAATTTTTTGTCTACTTTTCATTTATTCTATCAAATTATAGTCATTTTGAGTGGACATATCACTTTCAACATTTGGTCTATTTTGGCCTATTTTGGCACTTGTATTTGCTTGGATCTTATGCATTGTTCATTAGAGTCTGTTATAGCATGATTTTGGTAGTTGTAATCATTGAAACTATAAGTCAACTTTGCCTTATTTTGCAAAGTGTATTGGGGTGTAATTAGTTGTTGATCTCAATTTGTGAGGTGAGAAGTGTATCATTCATATAATCATGGGTTATGAAACACACCCTTTATTATAAATCTGATTAATGATAATCATGAGTCATGGGAAAAAGGAATCATCACACATTGTAGATGTCTTAATCTCTTGCCTCATCTTTGTGGACTCATTCCTGAGCCAAAGTCATAGTGGAAGCAATATGTTTGGGTAAATAAGAATGATTATATCATATATTTGATTAGTAGTAGCATTAGTTTATGTCTTTTCCATGGCATCTACCCCAAGTACAAAGGTATCCAATGCCCATGCACAATTTGGACCATTATTTAGAAGCTTTTTGGAGGTCCACATGTTCCTCCTTTCCCAAATGATCATGCTATTAGAAATAGGGAATACTGAGAGGGGGGGTGAATCAGTATTCTACAAACTTTTGCTTTCGCCCAATTATGGATATAAGATTATCTTAATACATGCATAACATAGTAAACTAAAGAATATGCATAACAATAAAGCAAACGAACTCATAACACATTATTTGTTCTTGAGGAAACCCTGGCCAAGGGAAAACCCCAGTGGGGATGGTACCCACAAAGATACACTAATCAAAAGTATCTTATTAAGGATGTTGACCCTATTAGGAGCTTATTACATGCATATAATGTCTCAGTCCTGATTAAGGGACTTTAGGCCTTGTTAGAAGCCTCAACCATGCTAAGAGTTGGTAGTGCAAAATATGATTACTAGATGAGCCCCACTGCCCAAACAAGTAATGTATAATACTTACTGATTACAAAATATGGCAAAGTACATAACCTTATACTGATTGCTTTGCTTTCACAACTTTGCATCAATATCTCTTCACTTATATGTTTGCTATACCATTTGGATCATTACAATTTCTTCTTCTTCACATTTACATATGCCTTATATTTATACAAGTTATTAAGACTGATAACTCTTACAGTCGGCTTGACAAAAGCATTATACAAAATACATATTTACCCAGGGGTTAACATCTAGGATTTCATCCCTTTATATTGTTAAGACATTATTTTGATAAACAAAATAATCCCTTAACTCTTTACCAATTCCGTCTTCATATAATGTCTTGACGGTTTGACACTGTCTCTGGTAAAACTGTCATAACTTATTCTGTACATGTCATACTGACTTGCACTCTTAGGTGAGTCTTTTATAGTCATCACAGTATCTATGTTCAAGTGTGCAAGCATTGAACTTACTCCAATCATCATCGCTGATCAAAACTGTCTCCGGGTACACTGGAAAAAAATTGTCTCATACTTAGACAATTTTGCTTTGCGCTCTGTCATACTTGCTCTTTGTCATATGTGATCTTCATGTAAATCATATGTTGCCATAATGACAACATCTAAGTATCTAACTCATCCAATTTTACAACAATCTCCCCCTTTGTCATTGGTGGCAACATATGATAAAATTGGCTAAGTCATAACACTTCAAAAACTTAAAATTATGGCCATAACAAAAGTATATATTCACCGCCCTTATAACTCCATATATCTTAACTATATCCTATACTCCCCCTAAGAATATACATTCTTATCATATATATATATTCTACTAAATATCTCTCCCCCTTTGACAACAATGACAAAAAGAAAGGGTGCCAAAACTGTGTTTAAACAAAAATGTGTATACCTTGATTCAATATTGCAGAGCCAATAGGCTTGCAACATAATCTGCAAAATTTATCTTGATGCTCTCTATCTCCTTCTGCCATGCCTTCTTAATGGAATCTGCAACACTGAATAGTGCACACAATCCATAAGATGCTATTTCACAGGCTTCAAGGTTTGTAAACTAAACTTCTAAAAAGATGTCTTCGATGCAAGACATTCTTCCAACTGTCCTTCAACAATGCTTAACTTAATGGAAATATGCTCTCTTAGAAGAGCAAATCTTTTTAGTTTCCTATCCTTATCATCATATAGAATCCTTATTTCATCATTAATCTTGTTGATTCTCTTCTCAATGTCCAATATCTTCACATTGGGGCTAGCTAGAAGATTTACCTCTGTTTGAATCTCTGCTTCTTTGGTCTCAATCTTTTGAATTTATTCTGATACAAGATTCTCAGATTTTGTACACTGAATGTACAAAGTTTTACCTCTATCTAAGTTCCTTCTCAAGTCTTTTATACAGATATCCAGGTTGTTAATGTCATTCCTGATATTCTAACTTATGTCTAGAAGTAATTTGGCCTCATAGACTGCTTGTGCCTTCACTTTAGCTATGTCAGATAAGTTGGTAAACTCACCATAAATACATTTATAAATTTCTTAGCTCTTTCAAGTGGGCCTGCCTCTGTTATCTGTGTAGTCACAATGCTTTGCAACTTCTTTGTTATTTCCTTCAGTGATCCTTCAAGGCTTTTCACCTTCATATTCTTCCCAATTATTTTGTTCAGAGATGTGATCAATTCCATTTGATCATCATCATCAACTTCTTTTCCAAAACTTTCAAATATAGATCCAAACTATGATTTCTTTGCAGTCTCAAGTGTAAGATTGATTTCTTCTTGACTAAGGGCCTCTACTTGTTTCCCCGTTTCCTTTTCTTCTTCGATCCTTGAATCTATCTTCTCTTCTTCTCTAGCACTGTCCTGCTCTTCAAAAGCCAAATTGTCAACAATGTTTCCAAGATTCTTGAAAGGGTTATCATCACTGTCTAAAGTGATCTTAGTTCCTTCCACATGCATTGACTCATCTTTAATGTTTATAGCTGGTGGAGAGGGAATTCTCTGATGTTCAACTTCCTTATCTTGCTATGTTTGTCCTGTTGCACTAGAGTGTCTTTCAACACTAGATGTCATTACTTTGACTATTGCTTTCTCTGTTTCTCTGTTGATCTCTTCATACTTTCCTCCCATAATCTGAATGGTTCTTTTCTTTGTTCTCAGATGGGTGTTCAGTTCTTTCATGATCTCCTTAGCACTTGTATTTGCCTTAATGATTAAATAATACTGATCATAACCTTTCAACCTTTCAATCTCACAAAAATTCTGACATCACATTCAATTCCTTTGCTGCTTCTTTCCAAAAAGTTGTTTATGCTTACCTGCAAAACTTAAAACTTCTTGCGATTTTGCAAAACAAAATATTATCCTATGTGCTCTTAACCATAGCATCAATACATCATATACTACCTTGCATTAACTGTGCAAGACTCAATTCATCCTATACTAACTTCTATACTATCCTAAGTTCCTATTCTATTGCATTTTTCATGAATTAAGTACTCTGAGATGGGTTAGGTAGAGATTCACTCTTACCATTAGATACTTCACCTTTCTGATTACCTTTAGTGCTTAATATATCTCCTTGATCAGTGGCTTTAACAAACTTCACTTCTTCTGAATTACTACAACATCCTCTTTAGCTGTTACTTGCATTTTCATTTCTCCTTGCATGACTTCTAGGGTTAGGGTTAGGATGAGGAACCCTATTATTCATTTTGCAAAACCTTGTTGTATGTCCAATCATGTTACACATCTGAAAAACTATTCCATTGTTTCCATGTCTTGGTTCTGACTGGTTAATTTGTGATCTGCAATTTCTGGCAATGTGTCCAACTTTGTTGCATCTGTAACATACTACTCCATTTCTCTTGTTCATATCTTTAGTAGGTCTCTTATCTGCATGGTTAGTATTTCTAAACATTCTACTACAATTATTATTCTCAACAAATTTAGGTTTTCTACATTCAATAGCTCTATGTCCAAAACCATGACAATTATTGTTAGAGCTGATGAAAAATAACCCATGGCTCCCAAGAACACCTGGACGCAAACACCTGTCATAGAAAGGGAGAGAAGAAAATAGCTATGGAGGCTTGAACGCATTGATCCCCAAGAGAGGAGAAATCCTTGACATGCAAAAACAAAAGTTGCAATCAATAATGAAATTTCAGAAAAGGTTACAAAGTGTTATGAGATCAATCCTTATAAAAGGAGGTCAAAAAACCTAAAAAGGTAAAACCCTAGGTTGCATAATAATAATTAATAAAGCAATTAATTATTATATGCCTAAATTTTAGCTTAAGTAGAAAGAGGTAATAAGTGACTTAATAATTAAATCAATATGATTCAATTAATTAGTAAACACTTTATTACTCTAACACCCCCCCTTAATATAAACTTTGGGAGAAGCTAAAAACCTAGAAAGAACAACTCAAAGCAAATGGGTCCCAGCAACAAAGGCTTGATTAGGTACCCAAGTACAAAAGAGAGTCTCTACAAAGTGAATAAATAGAGAAAACCATATGGGAAAAACTCTACTCCAAAAAGAGATAAAGACTAGTCTGAAGGACTGAAGAAGCTTCCAAAACTAGGAATGTTCCAAAAAATAGGAACAAAGATGAACATGTACAACATCACTGAAGCATGAAACTGCAAACTCTGTCAAGAAGAAACTAATGATTTAAAGATCCTCCACAAAAATATGACCAGATAGAGAAGACTGTAATCTGCATGAGTGCCCTCAAATAACACTACTCAAATCAGGAGGCAAACAAAGGCAAACACTTGAACTCAAAGATACAGATGGCATAAACACCAAAAGCCTAAAGAGTTGATCAATCAAACCTGGAAGAGTGCATCCAAAAATAGGAAAGAAAAGAGTGTCTATATGGTAAATGATCCATCTCACCAGAATGCATAGGTACCCAACCACTGCAACTGCCTAGTACATAGGATCAAATACTAAATACATAGCTCATGCTATCGAACCAAGGAAGTAGTAGAAACCACCCCCATACTATTGACAAGGGAGTAATGACAAGTACACTGAAAAGATTGTCCAATATGAACTGCATGATGGAGAAGAATCTGGAACATCGAATGTGCAGAAAGAGTACAAACACTTATAGAGTTACCTGAGGCTAATGTCATTGGAGGAATGCTCACATGACAAAAGAATATGGCAAACAAAGGCAAACATCAAAACCCCCTAGCACTTTATAATGGAGTGCGAATACAAAGAGCACAAACATGTGTAAGATCACATTAATGCAATAGAATGGCACTTTATCTTAGTGTGTGTGCATCAAAAAATGCTACAAAAGTGAAGTATATAGTGATCAAAGAAGATCAAAGGTTACTGAAACAAAAGAACAACCTAAGATGAGCCATCCCTCAAAGGGAAGAGATCCTAGGACCTGAAACAACCAACATATCCACTAGATTGCAAAAAAGAAAGAATCTGAATAAAATGAACCTGGAGAAGAATCTATAAAAATGACTCATAGCACTAAAAATCTCTCTGAACAAGCTTTCCAATGATATATCATTTTTTGAAAACAGAGTCCGGATGTGCAAGATAGAGCTCCTGGAGTGCAGAACTAAAGATATAGCTTTGACAAAGAAAAAAATCATTAAAAAATATAACCTCCAGATCTGGAAATAGATCAGAATCAGCTTTCCGATGATATCTCGTTTGCCAAAATTCGACACCGTATGCTCAAGATATGAGCAAAAAACCAACAACTGCACTGGAGGGCCCAAAGAAGGTGTCTGGAAGGATCTGAGGGTGGGTGACATCAGAAAAAGGACAAAATCACACATGAAACTATCAAATCTGATAAAAGATCAGAAAGAGCTTTTTGGCAATATCTCATTTGCCGAAAATGGAGCCTGGATGCAAGAGAAACGGATCTCGGAATGCAGGAGGTCTGAAATGCCAAGATCGCAAAGAACATTGGACTTTGACAAAAAAAATAGCATCAAAATGGAAAAATCGCAAAACCATACAAAAAAATTTGGATCGAGCTTAGAAATATCTTTCCCACTGTATATCGCTTGAAGAAAACAGAGCCCGGATGAGAAAGATAGAAGTCGATAACCAATAGGCAATGTCGGAGGGCAGGCAAAACATAAGCCCTAAATTTGAATGACCGGTGTAAAAATTAGAGGATAAAACTTCAAAATCTAAAACACCAAAAAGATGCACCTCTGAACCAGCTTTCCAACGGTATCTCGTTTGCCAAAAAATGAGACCGTATGCCCAAGATACGCCCAAAACAACGCAGGAGGGCTGAGATGCAAGAGCATTGAAAAACCTTTGCCTTTGACTAAAATAAATGCATCATTAATGGAGAAATCAGGAAACCACACTAGAAAATTATTTTCCGTCTTGGAATTACCTTTCCGGTGATATCTTGTTCGCCCAATTCTGATCTCGGATGCCCGAGATATACATGGAAAACCAACTACTTGTCTAAACTGAGAGGAAGCTGTTAAAAAAAAACTAACTACAGTTTACAAGCCCTTAACTGTTGGTTAACCAGCTGGTCACATTGGACGGTCACTGCAGTGGGGCCACTGACGGTTTGCAGACTGCCGGCGGTGATGTCGTTGCTTGCGGTGGCTTCCAGGCAGAGCGCAACGGAGCGGTGGTGGGCAGCGAGTGGAGCGCGGGTGGCCCGTGGGTGAAGCAATGGTGGCCCCCCAAATATTTTTATTATTCTTTTCTTGTAATCATCGTATGTGCCTCGAAGTGCGTGCTAGGGTCGTATGGCCCCGGTACACAAATTTTTTTTGCATATGAGGCCAACTTGTCGAAAATCGACAAGTCTTATATGAAATTTGAATATCTTGGGCCTTTCAGATACAATCGTGAGGTCTGTTTGGGCCAGAAGTGCTCCAAAAAATAATGATTGCCTCGAGTTCCATGTCGGGTTCGATTACAAAAAAAATTCTCGCAGATTCTGACTTTGTCCAAATTGGACAAACTTTATATTGATCTTAGGGTTCTTGGATGCTCTGAATGTAACCATGAGGTCTGTTTGAAGCCAAGATGACCAGAAAAATAGGTCCCCCCCAAATCTGACAGGAAACCCTTTTGAAAATGCAAATACGACGAACACGACCAAATCTCTCAAAAAGAGGACAGGGGCAAGCAGATCTAAATCTCTGATACCATGTTGGAGTTGATGAAAAATAACCCACGGCTCCGAAGAACACCTGCACGCAAACACCTATCACATAAATGTTAGAGTAATCATACTTTATGCTTATTAATTAAATCACTTTGGTTTAATTAATTAAGTCATTTATTACTCTATTTACTTAAGCTATCTTTTAGGTGCATTATAATTAATATATTTATTAATTATAATGTGCAACCTAGCTTTATTTTTTTGCTTTATACCTTTAGGGTTTTGGTATCCTTTTATAAGGATTCCCTCTTTGTATTTCATGATTTCACTTATTGGATCATAATAAAGATTGCTCTTTGCATGTCCATAAGATGTCTCTGGCTTTTTGGCCTCCATAGATTTTTCTTGCTTCTGTGCTTTGCTTCTTCCATGTGGCAGGGTTATGCATGCAGGTGTTCTTGGGAGATTAGTATTTCACCTAATCTAACATGGTATCAAAGTCATCTTGCTGCTCGCTGTTCGTGTTTTGTTGAAGTGTTTCAGAAGCAGGAGGTTTTCAAGGGTTTCAGAAGTTTTTTTGTGGATCTGGGGGGAGCCAAAATTTGGCTCACCTTGAGAAAAAACGGACACCACCATTGTGTCTGGAAGGCCCAAGAACCCCTAAATCCATATAAAACTTGTCCATTTTGGACACAGTGGCATCTGAGGCAAAATTTTTTTGCATACCAGGGTCGTACGGCCCTGGCACGCACTCCGAGGTGGGTACAGTCGGCGATTTTTTTTTTTTAAAAATAAAAAAACATCTCGTTTGGGCGACCACCCAGCAGCCACCAACGCACCGCCAAGCGGCCACCACAGAGCCGCGCCCCCCTTCCGTTCTGCAGGCCCTGCGGCCCGCCCAGGCGCCGCCCGGCCCGGCCGCCACCCCGGCTCCGCCAGCGCCCCCGCGCCCTCTGCTCTGCTCCGCGGCCCGCCCAGCCGCCGCCCGGCCCGGTCGCCACCCCGGCTCCGCCAGCGCCCTCGCCGCCCTCTGCTCTGCTCCGCCGGCCCGCGCCCCCGCTCCGCTCTGCAGGCCCCGCGGGTTCTTTAGCCCCCCACGGCGGTCACATGGGTGACCGAGAGCCCTCGGCTCCGCCTCCTGCGGGCGCCATGCGCCCAGGGGCTTTGCATTTCCAGCCCCAGGGGCTTTAAAAAAAAAATTTTGAAGCCTTTTTAGGGTACCTGGGCCTTTTTTGCAATATCTTGAGCATACGGAGGTCTTTTTTCGACTTCTTTATATCACCGGAAAGCTCTTTCCGAGCTCTTTCTGATTATGGAGGTTAGAGTTTTTGGATCTGCTATTTTGACAGTGTTTTTTTTTCTGTCAAAGGTGATGTTTACCTTTTGCCTTCCGGGAGCCATATCTCGCTCATCCGGACTCATTTTTGGGCTCACCATATATCGTCGGAAAGCTGGTTCTGTGTGCTATTCAGTGGCAGAGGTTATTTTTCCAGATTCTACTCCAGGTTTTCACTCCTCCGCGTTTGGTAGTTTATGCCCTCTGGTGGAGTGCTTGGTTCTACAGGTCCGGGGATCTCTTCTTCTGAGTTCATAGCTCACTCTTCTTTTTGACTTTTGAGCTTGCATGCTCTTTTATTGCATCTTTGTTCTGTAAACGCACTGAGATAAAGTGCCTACTTTTGCATTTTGGGATCTTGAACACTATGTGTTTGTTTGTATACGCACTCAGTTATAAAGTGCCATGGGGGGTTATGATGTTTTGCCTTTTGTGCTCATCCACCTTTGTCAAGTGAGTGTACCTTCCACGACATTAGCCCATGCTGTGTGTCCAGAAGATCTATTCTTCTTCTTCGACACCACCCTTTATCCTGTGCGTGTACTTCTGTTGCACTGTTGGTGTTCCTGTTTCTTCTTCTTGCAGATATTTCTGGCATTGCATTTCAGTGTTCCTGTCACCCCGTTCAGCATTATGGGGGGGTTCACCTGTTGGCTCTATTGCTTCCTTGGTTCGATTGAGTAATCTACGTATTCAATTTTTGTTCCTATGTACTAGGCGGATGCAGTGGCTAGGCACCTATGCATTGTTAGATTAGGTGAAAAACTAATCTCCCAAGAACACCTGCATGCATAACCTTGTCACATGGAAGAAGCAAAGCACAGAAGCAAGAAAAATCATGGAGGCCAAAAGCCAGAGACATCTTATGGACATGCAAAGAGCAATCTCTATTATGATCCAATAAGTGAATGAATGAAATACAAAGAGGGAATCGTTATAAAAGGATACTAAAACCCTAAAGGTATAAAGCAAAAAATAAAGCTAGGTTGCACATTATAATTAATAAATATATTAATTATAATGCACCTAAAAGATAGCTTAAGTAAATAGAGTAATAAATGACTTAATTAATTAAACCAAAGTGATTTAATTAATAAGCATAAAATATGATTACTCTAACACCCCCCTTAAGCGTAGCTTAAGAGAGAAGCTAACCTAGCACAGCTATGAAAGCAGAAAATGGGTCCCGGCAACAAGGCCTGATCAGGTACCCAGTACAAGAAATAAACTAGATGAAGGAAACAAAGCCTCCAATCTAGGGAATGTCCCAAAGAAAGGAACAAGAAAGAGCATGAAGCATCTTCGAAGCATGTAACTGCAAACACTGTCAGAAGAAACTGCTGGAACCCCCACTGAAATAGTGCATGACCAGGTAGAGAAGACAAAGTCTGAAGAGCTGATCAATCGAAGAGGTGACCTCCAAAAAAAGAATGAATGAGTGTCTATATAGTAGATGATCCATCTCACCGAAATGCATAGGTGCCTAGCCACTGCATCTGCCTAGTACATAGGAAAAAAACTAAATACGTAGATCACTCAACCGAACCAAGGAAGCAATAGAACCAACAGGTGAACCCCCCCATAATGCTGAACGGGGTGACAGGAACACTGAAATGCAATGCCAGAAACATCTGCAAGAAGAAGAATCAGGAACACCAACAGTGCAACAGAAGTACACGCACAGGATAAAGGGCGGTGTCGAAGAAGAAAAATAGATCTTCTGGACACACAGCATGGGCTAATGTCATGGAAGGTACACTCACTTGACAAAGGTGGATGAGCACAAAAGGCAAAACATCATAACCCCCCATGACACTTTATAACTGAGTGCGAGTACAAACAAACACAAGGTGTACAAGATCCCAGATATGCAAAAGCAGGCACTTTATCTCAGTGCGTTTACAGAAAAAAGAATGCAACAGAAGAGCATGCAAGCTCAAAAGTCAGAAAGAAGAGTGAGCTATGAACTCAGAAGAAGAGATCCCCGGACCTGTAGAACCAAGCACTCCACCAGAGGGCATAAACTGCCAAACGCGGAGGAGTGAAAACCTGGAGTAGAATCTGAAAAAATAACCTCTGCCACTGAATAGCACACAGAACCAGCTTTCCGACGATATAAGGTGAGCCCAAAAAAGAGTCCGGATGAGCGAGATATGGCTCCCGGAAGGCAAAAAGTAAACATCACCTTTGACAAAAAAAAAAAATACTGTCAAAACAGCAGATTCAAAAACTCTAACCTCCATAATCAGAAAGAGCTCGGAATGAGCTTTCCGGCGATATAAAAAAGTCGAAAAAAGACCTCCGTATGCTCAAGATATTGCAAAAAAGGCCCAGGTACCCTAAAAAGGCTTCAAAAAAAAATTTAAAGCCCCTGGGGCTGGAAATGCAAAGCCCCTGGGCGCATGGCGCGCGCAGGGGGCTGGAGCTAGAGCTCCCGGTCACCCATGTGACCGCCGCTAGGGCCCGCAGGGCTTAAAAAACCCGCCGAGCGGCCGGCGGAGCGGGGCCGGCGGAGGACGCTGCGGGCGGCGGCGGAGCTGAGCGGGGGCCGTCGGACAGCGGGCGGCGAAGGGCGGCGGGGCCGCGGGCGAGCGGAGTTGGGCCGGCGGGCAGCGGGCGGCGGAGCTGGGCCGCGGCTCTGTGGTGGCCGCTTAGCGGTGCGCTGGTGGCCGCCCAAAACTTTGTTATTTTTTAAAAAAAATTTGACAACCGCTGTCTCGATCTGCGTGCCAGGCCGTACGGCCTGGTACCCAAAATTTTTTTGCCTCAGATGGAAAAGATGTCCAAAATGGACAAATTTTATATGGATTTAGGGGTTCTTGGGCCTTCTGGACACAATGGTGGTGTCCGTTTTTGCCCAAGGTGAGCCAAATTTCGGCTCCCCCCAGATCCATAAAAAAAACTTTTGAAACCCTTGAAAACCTCCTGCTTCTGAAACACTTCAACAAAATACGAACAGCGAGCAGCAAGATGGCTCTGATACCATGTTAGATTAGGTGAAAAACTAATCTCCCAAGAACACCTACATGCATAACCCTGTCACATGGAAGAAGCAAAGCACAGAAGCAAGAAAAATCATGGAGGCCAAAAGCCAGAGACATCTTATGGACATGCAAAGAGCAATCTCTATTATGATCCAATAAGTGAATGAATGAAATACAAAGAGGGAATCCTTATAAAAGGATACTAAAACCCTAAAGGTATAAAGCAAAAAATAAAGCTAGGTTGCACATTATAATTAATAAATATATTAATTATAATGCACCTAAAAGATAGCTTAAGTAAATAGAGTAATAAATGACTTAATTAATTAAACCAAAGTGATTTAATTAATAAGCATAAAGTATGATTACTCTAACATGCATTTCGGTGAGATGAATCATCTACTATATAGACACTCATTCATTCCTTTTTTGGAGGTCACCTCTTCGATTGATCAGCTCTTCAGACTTTGTCTTCTCTACCTGGTCATGCACTATTTCAGTGGGGGTTCCAGCAGTTTCTTCTGACAGTGTTTGCAGTTTCATGCTTCGGAGATGCTTCATGCTCTTTCTTGTTCCTTTCTTTGGGACATTCCCTAGATTGGAGGCTTTGTTTCCTTCATCTAGTTTATTTCTTGTACTGGGTACCTGATCAGGCCTTGTTGCCGGGACCCATTTTTCTGCTTTCATAGCTGTGCTAGGTTAGCTTCTCTCTTGAGCTACGCTTAAGGGGGGGTGTTAGAGTAATCATACTTTATGCTTATTAATTAAATCATTTTGGTTTAATTAATTAAGTCATTTATTACTCTGTTTACTTAAGCTATCTTTTAGGTGCATTATAATTAATATATTTATTAATTATAATGTGCAACCTAGCTTTATTTTTTTGCTTTATACCTTTAGGGTTTTGGTATCCTTTTATAAGGATTCCCTCTTTGTATTTCATGATTTCACTTATTGGATCATAATAGAGATTGCTCTTTGCATGTCCATAAGATGTCTCTGGCTTTTTGGCCTCCATAGATTTTTCTTGCTTCTGTGCTTTGCTTCTTCCATGTGACAGGGTTATGCATGCAGGTGTTCTTGGGAGATTAGTATTTCACCTAATCTAACAAGAAAGAGAGAGAAGCAAATAGCTATGGAGGCCTAAACGCATTGATCCACGAGAGAGGAGAAATCCTTGATGTGCAAAAACAAAAGTTGCAATCAATAATGAAATGTCAGAAAAGGTTACAAAGTGTTATGAGATCAATCCTTATAAAAGGAGATCAGAAAACCTAAAAAGGTAAAACCCTAGGTTGCATAATAATAATTAATAAAGCAATTAATTATTATATGCCTAAAGTTTATCTTAAGTAGAAAGAGGTAATAAGTGACTAAATAATTAAATCAATGTGATTCAATTAATCAGTAAACACTTTATTACTCTAACAATTATAACAATAACTATTAAGAGGTTTAAATTGCTTACCTATACAATCTTTCTTCATATGACCAAAAGTATTACAAACAAAGCATCTACCTTTAAATTCTCTTTGCGTACCTTTAGGTGACTCTTCTCATTTCGATGGTTCTTATTTAGGTGTATCTTAAGATTTGTCAATTTCATCAGATTTCTTTTCCTCTATGCTTTCAAACACTTTCAGATCTGGTTCCTTGCTTTCTTCATTTACTTTAGATGAGTTAAATCCAAGACCAGTTTTATCATAGAATGGTTTTTTATGAGACATTTGTTCATCAATCTTCTCACTTGTTGAATATAGTCTCTCAAGTTGCTGCTTAGATTGAGTTAGTTCACCTTTCACAATTGTATTGTACTTCTCAAGTTCAGCATACTGCAATTTGGTTTTCTCAAGTTCAGATGTCACTTTACAAAGTTTAGATTTTAGATCTTCATTATCAAGCTTCAGGTTTTCATTCTTAGATTTTAGACTCGCTTCATTCTTGCTATTTCCATCTTTCAAACTTAACTTCAGATTTGTTATCTTCAGTTCATGTTTAAGGATCTCATTTTCTTTTTCCAGGTTGTCATCACAATCTTCAATTGTAGATTCCTTTTATGATTTAAGATCTTCCAACTTGTTTTTCAATTTCTCAATGAGGTTCTTTGCATCATCATATTTTCCTTTCAGAGTGTCTCTTTCTTTAGTAAGCATATTAATCTATTCAAGAGCTTTGTGAAGATTCTTCTGTAGCTGATCCATATCCATAGAGATCTTACTCAAGTTGCTAGGCTTTCCTCGAATGATTCTTTTCCAAGTAACTAGGCTCTGATACCAATTGTTAGAAATAGGGAATACTGAGAGGGGGGGGGGGTGAATCAGTATTCTAAAAACTTTTGTTTTCACCCAATTATGGATATAACAGATTATCTTAATACATGCATAACATAGTAAACTAAAGAATATGCATAACAATAAAGCAAATGAACTCATAACACATTATTTGTTCTCGAGGAAACCCTGACCAAGGGAAAACCCCGGTGGGGATGGTACCCACAAAGATCCACTAATAAAAAGTATCTTGTTAAGGATGTTGACCCTATTAGGAGCCTATTACATGTATATAGTGTCTTGGTCCTGATTAAGGGACTTTAGGCCTTATTAGAAGCCTCAACCCTGCTAAGAGTTGGTAGTGCAAAATATGATTACTAGATGAGCCCACTGCCCAAACAAGTAATGTACAATGATTACTGATTACAAAATATGGCAAGGTACATAACCTTATACTGCTTACTTTGCTTTCACAACTTCGCATCAATATCTCTTCTCTTATATGTTCGTTATACCATCTATATCATTACAATTTCTTCTTCTTCGCATTTACATATGCCTTATATTTATACAAGTTATTAAGACTAATAACTCTTATAGTCAACTTGACAAAAGCATTATACAAAATACATATTTACCCAAGGGTTAACATATAGGATGTCATCCCTTTGTATTGTTAAGACATTATTTTGATAAACAAAATAATCCCTTAACTCTTTTCCAATTATGTCTTCATATACTGTCCTGATGGCTTGACATTGTCTCTGGTAAAACTGTCATAACTTATTACGTACATGTTGTACTGACTTGCACTCTTAGGTGAGTCTTCTATAGTCATCATAGTATCTATGTTCAAGTGCACAAGCACTGAACTTACTCCAATTGTCATCGCTGATCAAAACTATCTCTGGGTACACTGGAAAAACATTGTCTCATACTTAGACAATTTTGCTTTGCGCTCTATCATACTTGCTCTATGTCATATGTGGTCTTCATGTAAATCATATTTTTCCATAATGATAACATCTAAGTATCTAACTCAACCAAATTGCCAACACATGCTTCATATTGCCTTCTTCCACTTGATGATGGAGAAAAGATTCCCTTTGATGATAAGACCTTATAAGACATTGAATATTTGCAACACTTAAGAGTTATGATAGTCCAGTGATGCCACTTGCATCTCCTAGTTCTCCAATTGAGATCAAACATTCATCTCTTGTTGATGATTCCACTAATCCATTGCAAGAGATATTTATTTGTCTTCCTGATTGGGATTCCTACTTGCCAGATATTGGTGCATTATTTGTGGAGTCTTACATTTTAGATTTGGGAGACATATTTGTGGGGGTTTCTTTTCTCTTTGATGACAACTTCATCACAGTTGGAGATATTTATTCACCTTCTTTGGAGATTGGCATTCACGAGTCTTCTCCTTCACTTGATTTGTCACATTGCTTGGTTCAGGTTCATCAAGCTTGTGTGATGGGTTATTCAAGTTTAGAGACTCCATATAGTTTTTAGAGGCATCTCTTATATTTGATGATAATTTTGGCAACAATGTTGTCACTTCAACTTTGTCTTTGGAGCTTGTTCACAATAATTTTCTATTGGTTCCTTGTTTGTCACCTTCTATTGTGATTGGGCATGTTCCTAATTGGTTCATAACATCTTCATCATCCAAGAACATGGTGATACATGAGTAGATTTTAGAGACATCATCATCATACTAATTTGGATTCTGCTTCCTAATTCTTATCCAAAATGGGAAGCATTCATGCATTTATGGTTGGTATATCTTCTTCCCAAGGGGAGAAGTGTTGTTTGTAGACATTAGACTGTATTTTACTTTCAAGCACTTGCCACTTTTGTAGGATATTGTTCATTATGGCGGGGGATATCATGTCTCCTTCTTTCCTTCCTATGTAGGTAAACTTGATTATATATGTGTGATGTATGTAGTCCTTTTGGGGTCTTGAGTCATCCATCCATGAAATTTTCATCTCTCTTTTGGAGGGGAGTTTTGTCCCATATGGTTTTCTCCCTTTCTCTGCCTTGTGAGCAATTGCATTGCATATTGTGTTGACTTGGTGGTCATCACCTCCTTGGAGATTCATGACATGGCTTAACCACCTCTTGTGGGTCGAGTTAAATCTAACATTTGTATCAGGCATTGATAGTTTGAGCTTTTGGTGCAATGACAAATGATTCCAACAATTTCTATCAGAGCCTTGGGTCATGGGTTTGAGTGGGTATTGAAGGCTTAGTCGATATTGAGGAGGATATTGTTGACTTGTGTTCAACACCTCCTTGGAGATTCGTGACATGGCTTAACTAACTCTTATGGGTCGGGTTAAATCTGGCATTTGTATCAGGCATTGATAATTTGAGCTTTTGGTGCAACGACAAATGATTCCAACATATTGTGCATGGGCACCTAAAATGGCCTAGTATCCGAGACCCATCATGCATTGAGAGTTTAAGTGCATTCCCCTAAGTTTCACTTAAGGGGGTATTGGTGTAATTAAATATTCACTAATTACACTTTGCTTAAGCTTACTTAGCATAATGCATACTATTACCAAATTTCGCATCCAACTCAAATTGGCAGAACTAGGTAGCTGATCAACTAAGTAAAAGGTACTTTTCATTAATTTTACTTTAAGTTTCAATTGAATGTTTGAACTAAAAGGAAGAGAATGCATAAAAAAAAGAAACCTTTTATTTCATCTATGAAAGAATATCATTATATTCATATGAAAATGTATTACAAAATAATATTCCAAGTGCATATTTGCAATGCAAGTTCTTTCATTTCACTTAAAAAATAAGAGAACATAATCAATAACCCACTCACACCATCAGACAACTCCTAAAAATATGCAAAAGAAAATATACAATTGACGTGAAGTCAAGATCTAGAGAAAGGGAGAGAAACCACCATTGTCTGAGGTAATAATGGACTACGTTTTCTCCAGATCAGCTAACTTCCAAGAGTTGTCTTTGTATCTTCCAGGTACCTGCAAAATGGTAAAGCATGGTGTTAGTCAAAGGGACCAGGTAACGAAGGGTCTTCACCCTATCTATAAAAATTAACTAACCATATAAGCGTATTTTTAGCCACATCATATAGAAAATCGAAAAAGCAAAAGGGGCACAAAGTTGAATCAAAGGCTTTTAAACTAATTATTTTGCTTCATGTGCAGGTCCAGGTGCATACATTCATGAATGATGAAGGACATCAATTCCAAAACATAATAAAGAAACACTAATCAAAGAGGAGCTTAAAGGATGTCATAAGTAGTGAGAGTTCCTTTATTTGGCCATGTCGATAGAAATAATTGATGTGTTGTGTATCAGTTAAACAGATATTCAATGATAGGTATGAATGCAGTCATGAATGAAGGTAAAAATAACAAGTAATGATCATGAATAGGCAAATGTCTTGAAGGTTTTTGTTGTATAATCAATCAAACAAAGACATTCTAATGGAAATAACTTTGAGGTAGGATCTTAGAACATAGAGAAACCATATCAAGAAGTATAGCAATGGTATTAAAAGTAAAACAATGCCTAGTCTTGATGAATCCTTCATAGAAAAATGTCCAAGCATAATACAAGCAATTCATGAGATAGTCAGATGCATGGTTTTAATGCAAGACATTGTCACGTTGAATAAATAAAGCCACAAGAATCTAAAAGAAAGACACATAACAAAGTGTGTTACAAATCCTTTGAACTACAAAGAAATAATGATATAAGGTATTACACATTCATAGAAATAAGCAAGCCATATTTAGTAAGATAGAAAACAAATATATGACACGGTGAAAGGAGTATTCTTTATTGCAACTATAAGAATGTAGCAAGAGTATATTCAAAAAACATTGAAGGATAGTACATCAATAAATTAGTAAACAATGAGATCAAATGATTACATTAAGAAAGAGCAACAAGTTTTATTATCAAAAGAGTTTTTATTTTATTTTAAATAAACAAAGATCTCATATTATGCACAACACAAATCTCTTGTTCATACCAGTGTGCATCAAGGGTTTGAGTAGTAAAATGAGCTTCAAATAGAAAGAAACAAAACTTAAAACCCTCATGATGACAATTACATCAAACACATGAGTGTCAATAGGCAACAATATTCACTATTAACATGTCTTAAGACGAGATCATACATATCTACAAAGGCAAATTGCATGATTCTCAAAGGGTCAATATATAGTTAGCATCACTGTACAAGTTCAAAAGATTAACACTAAAAGGTAATTATAGTTATGTAATATTCATCTTAGAACATCATAAAAATCAACAGGGAGGTAAGGAAATCGAATACATGTTCATATTATAAATTAGAAAATAATGCCTCAATGAAGGAATAATGGTAATCATGCTTGGACAATAAAGACAATGATAAGATCACACAAGAACAACACTTATGTCTAAAAGAAGAGTTACTAGATTGCACTAGTACCATAGAACTTATATGAGTAACATCAGATACATTAGAGAAGTGTTGTCCTTTTCCAATAGAGAAAAGGATTTTGTGTTGTTGACAACAGGGATTGTAATAAAGCAATGGCCATTGCAATATGAGTGTCAAATGACCAGCTCAAGTGCATGATTTCCTATCATGAAAAAGAAATCACGATTCTTAAAGAGAGTGAATTGCCTTCAAGAAAAGGGGATGGAAATGCTAAGATATTATCTTTCATATGTAATAATAGTGGATGAATCATTGAAATCACAATGGATAATGTTGTTCATTTCAAGAAAAGCAAGACATTGGATGAAGGATCAATACTTTAACAAAGAACAAATTAAACATTGAGAAGTATGGCCATTTGTTGCCACCAAACTAAAATGACAAAGTTGCTGGTGAATAAAAAGTGTGCAACACATGTTTAAGATAAATGAGAAGCACAATAAATCAAAGAGATCAACCTGGGAATAAATTAATAAAGAAGTTCAAGTAGAACCTTTTACATGTTATCTAATCTAGCACCCAGTTTTCAAGGACAAAAAATATACAGCTAAAAGCACCCACGACTCTTATAAGTAAAGATGAAATACCTTCTTGCATATCAGGTAAATTAACTATAAATGCATAGTGATTTCATCTTAAGTTTCACATTTTTTTTAATGTGTTCATAAAAGGGCTACATAAGAATCAAGAGTTGTTGCCCTAAAATAAGTAGGAAACCCCTATTTCATTCATCTCCTAACATTTAAAACTACAAGATATAGTTAAAAATGCATAAAAGGAAGTTGTAGTCTGCTAAAATTCTAGAGATTTGGTCTTCATTTATACTTATATGGTGGAGTATGCAGAAAATCAGAAAGACTCACAAAGTTTTGAAATTGTGCTAGAGAACAAGGTAAAACCCACAAAAATGATCTAAAACAAACACAATAAACAATTATATTTTTTGATTATTTTCTATGATAAAATCAAGTGCCATCATAGGTTTTGACATGTAGGGTTGCGACTTCATGAATAAATAGCATAAAAGGCAAAAACAAATATATTAATGGTTGATACAAAATAAAAATGCATATATGCTCGAGTAGGGACATATTTTTCATGGTTTTGTCATATTTTGGAGGGTTTATGTTAGGGATATAGAAGATGAAATCTCAAAAAATTCCATTTTAAAATATTTAAGAATGCCTAGTTACATAAAAGAAGTTTGCAGCCCGAATAATGCAAATAGCTCAGAGACACTGAGCATGAACTCACCTATATACAAAAGTCATATTTGCGGAGTGTTTTGAGAGATATCTTTCCTAAATCTCCATAGAATGCATCAAACCCTATCAAAGCTTCATAACCCATAGAGTCTCCTTTTAATATCATAAAATCCCTAGAAAGGGCTAGCGACCACCATAAAATAGTTGAAAATAATGAAAGATAAAGTGAGAATATTATGAGTAGAGTTAGGGATTTTTTACCCTAACCTACCCCAACGATGAAGGGGCAGATTTTAGTTTTTGGTTTTATTTATTTTTTCATTCAAATTGATGTTGTGGTATATTAGTTTGCAATAGGTCTTTTAATATAAATATCCAAAGTATCGATAGTTATCATAACTTAGGTTTATACATATGCAAACTAGGGATATATACTTTAGACCCTAAAATCTTGTATTTGCATTATAATTTGAATATCAAATATTTATCTTAAAGTGATATCCTAAAAATCACATTAAATAGGTATTCCCAATAATGCAATATAAAAGCTACATTTGGAGTTCAAATAAATAAAATTATGAAGGGCATGTAACTATTGAAGATTTTGGGAACACCCCACAATGCAACAGTAAGTTGCGAGCCTCTCATTTGGGAGGTCTTGGGTTCAAGTCTTCTTGAGCCCCTTGTTGATCTTGGCTTCGGCCTATTACCCATAAAATAAAAATAAAAAAACTATTGAAGATTTTAAAGAAGATTACTTGTAAGTTGGAGGTTGAGGGTGAGTTAGTATTTTTTTTGTTACTTTTGACTTGAAGGAGGGGTTTCATTTTTGCATGATCTTGGAGAAAAAAATTTGCATGGGAGGAGGATATTTTTCCTTTTGTACACTTATAATTCTACATAGAGCTCATTTGTTATGCATACTTGGAGTTCATTTTTTACTGGAAGGCGAGCATTTTGTTTCTTGCATGATCAAATATAGCAAAGAAGGGGTTTTTTTTTTCCAGCACTTGGTGAGCATTTTTTGAGGATTTTTTATGTAGATCAAGGCTATTTTGAGTTTATTGCCAGTCCTACATTAGTTGAGAAGCCTCTTAGAGTAGTTACACATTAGTTACTATCAATTACACCCCTATTTTTGAGGGATTTCTTCCTACATCTTACCATAGAGTTTTACATGATTTTGGGTCAATTTAGTGTAGTTCTAAACCATTTTGGAGGTCGACATGCATGCAATTTGAGTTTTGAGGTGTTAATAGGTTGTCTACTACATGTTTCCAGCAGTTTCGCCCCTCTTTCTCATTATTTTTCTCTTACATTCGACCCTTCATGATTCTTGGTCTATATCTTATGTTTTGACCTCATTTTTTGAGGTTTCAACTTTTGGTTGTTATTTTGCATCTTGCAAATTTTGGCAAATTGTATTGGACTTGATGATTTGCAACAGATTTATTGATTATTGATATATAGAGATTGATTCCTTCTCAATTGTTTTTTGTGTCCAACATTTCTTATGAGTGATTTAATTCAAATATTGTGTTTTACCTTTATTTTAATCAATATCTTTTCAGTTTTTAATGCAGAATTGGACATATCAAAGTGCAAATATGTGATTGTGTCTTTCATTTTGATGTCAAAACTGAGAAAACATTAATGTTTCCCTCTTCAAGAGATTAGAATACCAAGACCTGTCATAAGAGTTAATTTTATAAGGTGTCTCTGATTTAGTTTGTGAGTTTTAAAGTGTCTTTTACGAGTAATCCTATGAAGTTTATCAACAACAAATCATATTTTTACATTGGTGCATCACCCGTTAGTTTTTAGGTTTCCATTTCACAAACATATCTTTCTATCACTTTTCATGTCATCATTTAGTATAGGTGAGCACCATTAAGGAACTGACCTTGTAATCCCGAAGATTCACTTTCTCCATAGGATGCCCACAACTTGAGAGTTTTTCAATGTTTCAATAAGATAGCTAGATTTCACATCTTTCTATAGGCGCAATCCTTGTTGATAACAATTTTTACACGCCTGGTGGAATGCAAACTAATTTTCAGTTTGTTTGAGCTACAATTTTGTTATTGTTTTGGTGTGAACAACAATTTTATAGCCTTCAAGGAGGTAATTTTCATAGCTTATTGAATTGCAAGGATTCAAACAAAAGGTGTATTTTCACGTCCAATATGTGTAGAACAATTTCAAGGGTGGTATTCTAAAGATCTACATCAATTTATTCACACAAATAATAGGGTTTTCTACCACTAGATCATAGGTTTAGAAATTGCATGAAGAATCAATTCGTTGGAAAAAGTTGAAAATAAAGGCCCTCCCATGATTATGGGTCGAGGTGACTGGCTTAATAAGTATGAAGATGTTGAATTGAAAGCTTGGGAGGATTTTTTAGATCGGGGGGATTCAATTGAAGAATCGAAATAAGTTTTAGTTAATATGCCAAAAGGAAAGAAAATAAAATTCATATTTTAAGAGCTCCTTTATTGGAAGTATCCATTAATATCTCACCTATTAGATCATATGCACATCTTAAAAATGTCCTAGATTCTATATTTTAACAAATATCAGACAAAGAGATGGACACCTTGTCTTCAAGGAGAGATATTGCTCTTTCACATACCAAAATTTATAGAAAACATTTGTGGACAAGTAGGGAAAATGAAGCATATGTATAAGGTCCATGTATTTTGAAAAAAAAAAGATGGACCAATTAAAATTTTTCATTTGTTCAATAAGGAAACCTACTGGCTATGGGTCATCATTGGCTAAAGCTTGTATAGTTGATGGACATGTAACAAGATTTAAAACACATGATTTTCATAATTTCATGAAGTTATTATATATCAGAATTTAACAATTACTAGTAACATTAATTAAGTACTAAATATATTTTGATGTTTTTTTTGTGTGAAAAAAATTTACTAATGAACTTTTCACAAATGTGTTTGATAACATATCATGCCATTGGCAATTAGGTGGAATTTTTGTCTTACAACTGACTTAAGGAATGTCATGAGTCAGTTGTCAACATTTACAAGGTATGTGGTTATATTAAATGTTCATGTGTGAGGACATAGAGATATTATATTGTATTTTAATTTTTAACTAAAGGGTCATACTAATCTACTATTCTTATATTAGGTGGGTGACCTCCAAATAGATCCACAAATGTGAAGTGCTAAAATGGAAGCAGGAAATTGGAAAAATTGTATTTGTATTTGAGAAGGATCTCCATACAAGTTTCATGGACCTACAAGTCCATTTACTTATACGCCTAGTCGATGACATTAAATTGGCAGGTGTCGTATCAATGAGGTGGATGTTTTTTAGAGGTATATGAAAACTCTAAAAATATATGTTTGATAAAGGGCACATCCAGAGGGTTGTATGGTTGAAGGGTACATATTGAATGAAGAATTTATCTTCCTATGTGAATTCCTTGGTAAGGATTTTGAAGATGGGCCATGCTCCAGGGATGAAGATCGAACATCAGATATTATTGATGGAGAAAACCCATAATTTGATGGCATTCAAGTAGAAATTAGTGAGTAAGTTCATGATCAATGTAGTTATTTTCCTTGCAATCATTAATTTACTCTGTAATTTATTTGTCAAATTAACATGACATTTGGAATTTGAAATAAACATGTTGACTTGTAATAGGTGTAGACGAAAGTCTTATACTTGACAAGTTCATTATGTACCACGTGGAATTTATAAACAAATGGATTAATCTATGTGATAAAAATAGGAAATAAGTGTTAGAATCAAGGAGACAATTTAAGAGATCGAACCCAAGGAATAATCCAGTTCCCATTGATCTACTTGGGGAATGAGGAAAATATTGCACACTAGAATGGGTTATTGAATATATTCAAAATTAAATAGATGATGTAGATACATATTCAAACACAATAGAAGATGAAGTCAACATGTTTGGAGGATGTGAAAGAAAGGTACAGTTGGAATTTTATAAAATGTTGTTTCCTTACAAATTTGACACTATTAACTATTTTAATATTCTTCATTAAATTTATTTTGAATGAAATAAATGGTCTTTCACATACAAGGAAATATTCAATAATGTGGGCATATGGTCGATATTATCGTGTTGAAAGTGTAGATATAAAGAGGTGATCCTTTGATTGTGGCATCATGGTTGACTTCAAGCAATCCAATTGATCAAGATTAAAAGATAAGAATATAGTTGAAGGGAATTCACAATACATTTGGAAAATATATGAAATTATTTAGTTGGATTACCACTCTTTTAAATGTTGTAATTTTTAGTGTAGGTGGTATGAAACATTTGAGAGAACATAAAGAAATGATACCCATAGTGGATTATTTTCTATAGATTCCTCAAGGTTCCTACTGGAGGATAAGGAGACTTATGTTCTACCAACTAATTGTGAGCAGGTATTTCATTAACTCAAACAAGAAGCAGTAGTGATTTATGAGCGCAATTAATGACTCGTATTTGTTATGATTTTTCATATGTTTGTTGATGATACTTTGGGATTTAAAAATTGGTTTTTGATACTTTATATGTTATTATCTCAAACCTATGAACTATGGGCATGGACATAGCTTTATACCCTTTTTTATGAATATAACGTGCTATGTGTATACTTATATTAATTTTGTAAGTAGTTTAATGAATGTTACTCTAAAGTTATTATGGGTATCTTATTGTATTGTGCACACTAATATCATGGTGTAAGTTCAAAACAAGATGTAGAAATACATGGAGCTTGTCGGATGAAATAATTTCATAACAATTGTTTGATTGTTGAAGAAGTCAAGGAAACATGGACGTGGAAGAAACCATTAGCTGAAAGCTTCCATCTTGTAAGGAAGTGATAGCTTAGTCTTGAATGTTCAGGCTTGTTTGTTGAGAAGATTTAGGAGGAGTAGCTATGTTTATCCTTATGGAGGTAGGACTGATCTATCTAAGTCACATGCATGCATAATCATCCTTCTCTTTTCCACAATTTTAATAATGGCATCCTCCTAGCTTGTTGGAGTTGACTGCCTAGTTAGTTAGAGTTAGGTAGAAGTTTCCCTTCTATAAATAATGGACAAAAATCCCTCTCTAGAAGGTTGGATTTTTCTGGTATTGTATTCTTAATTTTAGCTTTCAAGAAATATAGGTATATTATTTTTATATTGTAGCAACACTTTTAATGAAAAAAAAATGGTGTTTTAGTTTTATAAATATTTGTTGAGTTCTGGAAGACTCATCCAAGGGGGTCCACTTGGTGATAATTCCATCCATTTTCTTTAGTAGTTACTTTCCTATTTATTATTTAGTTCATTCTTAGCAAGTGTCTATTATCGCAGCCATTAAAATACCATTATGTGTTTTTTTCTATAGCCAAGGAAGAAAGAGTAATTTCCTATCTGATAAGTAGGAGATATTTTCCATAGCAAGTCAAATTGTGATATTGCTATCAAGATTAAACTATGTAGTTTTTTGAGTCAAAGTCATTGACCCATATTTCATGAGCAGTGGTTCACATGAGCCCATCTCTCATGAGAATAAATGGAACACTTAGCACTCATTAGATCTAGGTGATGCTCATAGAGGTGAAGCACTGGGACTTCCCAGGAGGTCACCCATCCCAGTACTACTCTAGCTTGAGTGCGCTTAACTACAGAGTTTCCTCCATGGTTAAACCCACTTTGCTTACAACCTCATTTTCAAAACCTTCACCAAGTGTTGTGACTTATGAACCACTCATTAGAAAGCCCCTTAAGCTCATCAATTGATAAGTAGGAGATATTTTCCACAACAAGTCAAATTGTGATATTGCTATCAAGATCCAATTGTGTAGTTTTTTGAGTCAAACTCATTGACCCATATTTCATGAGTAGTGGTTCACACGAACCCATCTCTCATGAGAATAAATGGAACACTTAGCACTCATTGGATCTAGGTGATGCTCACAGAGGTGAAGCACTAGGACTTCCCGCGAGGTCACCCATCCCAGTACTACTCCAGCTTGAGTGCGCTTAACTACAAAGTTTCCTCCATGGTTAAACCCACTTTGCTTGCAACCTCATTTGCAAAACCTTCACCAAGTGTTGTGACTTATGAACCACTCATTAGAAAGCCCCTTAAGCTCATCAATTGATAAGTAGGAGATATTTTCCACAGCAAGTCAAATTGTGATATTGCTATCAGGATTCAATTGTGTAGTTTTTTGAGTCAAACTCATTGACCCATATTTCATGAGCAGTAGTTCACACAAACCCATCTATCACGAGAATAAATGGAACACTTAGCACTCATTGGATCTAGGTGATGCTCATAGAGGTGAAGCACCAGGACTTCCCAAGAGGTCACCCATCCTAGTACTACTCCAGCTTGAGCGTGTTTAACTACGGAGTTTCCTCCATGGTTAAACCCACTTTGCTTGCAACCTCATTTGCAAAACCTTCACCAAGTGTTGTGACTTATGAACCACTCATTAGAAATCCCCTTAAGCTCATCAATTGATAAGTAGGAGATATTTTCCACATCAAGTCAAATTGTGATATTGATATCAAGATTCAACTGTGTAGTTTTTTTAGTCAAACTCATTGACCCATATTTCATGAGTAGTGGTTCACGCGAACCCATCTCTCATGAGAATAAATGGAACACTTAGCACTCATTGGATCTAGGTGATGCTCACAGAGGTGAAGCACTGGGACTTCCTGGGAGGTCACCCATCCTAGTACTACTCCAGCTTGAGCGCACTTAACTACAGAGTTTCCTCCATGGTTAAACCCACTTTGCTTGCAACCTCATTTGCAAAACCTTCACCGAGTGTTGTGAATTATGAACCACTCATTAGAAAGCCCCTTAAGCTCATCAATTGATAAGTAGGAGATATTTTCCATAGCAAGTCAAATTGTGATATTGCTATCTGGATTTAACTATGTAGTTTTTCGAGTCAAACTCATTGACCCATATTTCATGAGTAGCGGTTCACACAAACCCATCTCTCATGAGAATAAATGGAACACTTAGCACTCATTGGATATAGGTGATGCTCACAGAGGTGAAGCACCGAGACTTCCCAGGAGGTCACTCATCCCAGTACTACTCCAACTTGAGCATGCTTAACTATGAAGTTTCCTCCATGGAAACTACACAATTGAATCCTAATGCAATTTGACTTGCTATGGAAAATATCTCCTACTTATCAATTGATGAGCTTATGGGGCTTTCTAATGAGTGGTTCATAAGTCACAACACTTGGTGAAGGTTTTGCAAATGAGGTTGCAAGCAAAGTGGGTTTAACCATGGAGGAAACTCTATAGTTAAGCACGCTTAAGTTGGAGTAGTACTGGGATGGGTGACCTCCCGAGAGGTCCTAGTGCTTCACCTATGTGAGCATCACCTAGATCCAATGAGTGCTAAGTGTTCCATTTATTCTCATGAGAGATGGGTTCATGTGAACCACTACTCATGAAATATGGGTCAATGAGTTTGACTCAAAAAACTACACAGTTGAATCCTAATAGCAATATCACAATTTCCTATCTATTTGCTAAGACTCATGTTTTTGATTACCTATTTTAGTTTAGTTAGTTGTTTATTCATGCTTTGTATTTCAGTTATTTCCTTTCAAGTATTTTACTTTCACTCCTATGTCCTTTCTAGTTATAGGATTAAATGACCACAAATAATTCCTACTGCACATACAATGCAAACCCATTTCAAGTACACATTCCTAAGTTGATAAACAAAATTAAGATTCATGGTGTTGGCTTGCCTATGGCACCACCAAATTTTTAAATTTTAAAAACTGAGCCCAATGGAAAAAATTTCTCATTTGTCTCGATATCTAATATAAGTTTTTGTTAACAATGCCTTTGTAAAGTTAACATGTTGTAAAAAGAAGCATTCATGAGAATCACTAAACCTTTGAACTAAAATGGTTCAAATTCAATGGTTCAATAGTTTGAAAGTATAGGTTCAAAAACCAAAAGTTCAAAGTTCAAAGGTTCAAAATATGCAGGTTCAAAATGTTCAATTTTTAACTATAGGGATATTTTTAAAAATGATCACCAAACTAAGAGTGAAAGCATTTGGATCACTTTCAAGATAGCCAAACTAACAAATGTGAAGTTCAATCTTCATGTTATGAAAGGATATTTGGCTTCTTAAAAGTTGAATTCAGTTATGAACCCATATGTTGATAACAGAGGATATCAGGTGATAACATTTTCAAAGGATTTATTCAGCAATACAGTTTCACGAACAATCAAAAGAGTCACAATCCTCATATGTTATAAAGAGATCTCTTTCTTAAAATAGAACTCATTCCTTCCAAGAGAAGCTCAAAGTGGTGATCCATGTGTAAGTATTGGCATGTATACTGTTTATAATTTTCAATGCAACTTGTAACAATGAATTTTCTAAAGGCAAAAAAATGGGTCTCAATGCAGGGGCATAACTTTCAGTTAAACTGTTGGAGCTTTCTGCATTTTGGATATGTTTTCAGAAACCAAGTTTTCTAAATCCTCACCAGAGCGATTAATGAAATATGGTCGGGTTAAAACATTGTAATATATTGAGTACGGGTCTATCAAAAGAGACCAGCAGCCTCTTGTTCTGACAAGAAAATATACCAAAAGTGACACTTGGATAATTAGTTATGAAATACATTATCTTGAAGGATATTATATGAGAATAATTATTTCATTAAGATTAAAAGAAAAGACATTATATGACGTGAGAAAGTGGAACCTTATAATAATGTCAATCAAATACTATTATAATAATGTTTGTGAGAGCCTTTAAATAATTTTCCACTCTTTATACAACTTTGTAAAAAACCTTTAAAGAGGAGGTAATTATTTTACAGATTTAGTTATGTAATTGAAGAATGATTTTGTGGAAGTATTTATTAAAAGATTTCCATGAAGAAAGGGCTTCTTTTTTCCTGAGTCCATGGGATGGTAGGGGAAGAAATGATTATATGATTTCATTGTAACACGGTTAAGAGGGAAATGGTATATATTTATTTATGTATACATTGATTCATGTGCAGGGATAGAGTGATCAGTTGGTCACATTTATTTATGTATTTGGAATGAGGAGGAATACATTTTTAGATCTTTTGGTGTGGAAATTTATTTCTAGTTGAAATTGGTTTTTTGGTCACTTCAGTCATATTCTTTTTGTTGTCCTTCTCTCTTTGTTAAGTACATGAGTGTATTGCAAAATTTGAAGGTTTTGTACATTCATATATATGTAGAATGAATTGTTAAAATTTTCTTTTGTTCCTATGCATGTGGAAAGATCAAATAAATTGTCTATGTGCAATTTATTTGTTTCTTTCTCGATCTTTTAAAGTTGTAATCACATTTTATCCATGTTAATGGGTAAATATTAGTAACCATTATGTGCCTTCTGGTTAAAGCCGTAGTCTATGTTTTATTCATTTTACATCAAATGAAGGGAGTTGTACCTTCACATCAAAATTCATAGAGCACTTACATTTAATCATTGCAAGTGACTCAACTATTAGTGTTGGTTTGTCTTTCAATTCCAGGCATTTAAGAGTCATTTGTGAAGCTATTTTCAAGAAGACAAATCTATTAACTAACACATGGTGCATGAGATAACTACTTAGTGCAGATATCCAATCTATGAGTTATAGATTTAAAGCTTAGTTATTGAATCAATGCAAAAGACCAACATTTTTGGCATCGTTATTGGGGATGATGTCAAACTAGGAAGTTCTTTAGGGTCATTTTTAAGTTGTTTCCTATTTTTCAGTACCATAGAAGTTTTTCTTAAGCATAGATTTTAAACTGATAAAGAAAATGCCCACAATTATTTCCCCAATATTTTTTGTGTGAGTTGGTTTTTATTGAGTTAATACCACATGCATATAGGTAGGATAAGATATGCTATGGGGAGATTCCTTTCTAATGACCCTTGTGCTAACCATCAACCAGAAGAAGAAGACAAAGACGTATCCAATGGTGAGAACCTCTCAGAGGCACTTGCACGTGAGATACTTGATATTCTCCCTGAACATTCCCAACAAAGATCGTTAGTGCTTATAGAGCCTATGTAAGAGAAAGAGGAAGAGGAAGAGGAGGAGAAGGGGGAAGAGGAAGAGGAAGAGGAAGAGGAAGAGGAAGAGGAAGAGGAAGAGGAAGATGAAGACGAAGAGGAGGAGGAAGAGGAAGAGGAAGAGGAAGAGGAAGATATTCTCCCTAAACATTCCCAAGAAATATCTTAAACAAGTAATTTTCTTCTCAAAAGTTCATGCATTGTATGTTAGCTTACTCTACACAATTGATAGCTAAAATTGATCCTCTCAAGTACACATTGAGAAAGGAAACATTAACTGCAAGGTTAGCTAAATGGGTCATGATCCTTAATAAATTTGATATCACGTATGTAGACCAAAAGGTAATCAAGGGGCAAACATTGGTCGATCAACTAAAAAAAGCACCATTACAAGATACACAACCTATTGTGGTTGATTTTTCTGATGAATATATTCTACACTTGATTTAACATCCCTGTAAAGTGTACTTTGATGGCTCATTCACACAACAGGGCGCAAGTGCTAGAGTTTTGTTCATTTCTCTACAAGGTTACAAAATCCCTAAGGCATGCAAAATGATCTTCCCATGCACTAACAATGTGGTAGAATATGAAGGGTTAGCTAATGGACTCAAACTAGATGTTGAATGGAAGATTGAAGGACTTAATGTTTATAGTGACACTCAACTAGTAATCAACCAAGTCATTGATGAATATCAAACTCAAGATGAAAAGCTCTTGCCATACAAATGCCCAGTTGATGATTTAAAGAAATACTTTGTGTTCATCACTTTCCAACATCTACCACATATAGAGAATAGAGCAATAGATGCCATGGCTACCTTAGCCTCAATGCTACAACTTTAAGATCACCAATTCTGATATGACTTCCTGGTGGAAGAACTCCTATTCCCTACTTATGACACGCTTGATTCCCAAATTGTCTGCTCCATCATTGCTTCCAATACTTCCCGCTATAGCTAGATATATGCTTACCTAAAAGACCAAACCATACCTGACTCTTTTCCCCATAATGAAAAATGGAACCTCATCTTAAATGCCTCCTGATATCTCATCATCACAAATGACTTGTTTAGGAGAAGTCTTGATGGTACACTTCTTAGGTGTTTAGAGTGAGAGGAGTCTAAGAGAGCGATTAGGGAAGTTCATGAGGGTATCTATAGATTTCACTCAAATGATTTGTCCTTGGTGAAAAGATCCTTACAGTAGGTTACTACTAGTGGCCTACCATGGAGAAGGATGTTGTCCAATTCGCTAAGAACTGTCAAAAATGTTAGTTTCATGGGAACCTAATTCATGTTCCCACTCGGGATTCGCTACCTTTCATTACTCACTGGTCATTTCAACAATGAGATTTTGATCTTGTGGGACCGATTTACCCTTCATCCTCTAACTGACATAAGTTCATTATAACAACTACTAAATACTTTACTAAGTGGATTGAAGCAATACCCCTTATCAAATAAATAAGAAAGAAGGTGGCCATGTTTATCCTTAATACATCATTTACAGATAGGGAATCCCCTCCGTGATTGTTACAGATAATGGATGCCAGTTCAAGAACATCAACATTGATGATCCCTACACTAAGTTCCACATCACACATAATTCCTCCTCTATTTACTATCCTCAAGGGAATGAACAAGCAGAAGCCTCGAATAAAACAATCATAAAAATCCTACACCGAATGGTTAACATGTCAGAAAGGGATTGGAATTTTCAGATCAATCCAACTCTATGGGCTTATTGAACAAGCATTAGAACACCTACATGGGCTACACCATTTTCATTGGTCTATGGTTCTGAAGCAATCCTACTAATCGAATTTGAGATACCTTCACTTAGGGTATCACTGCATGGGATTATCACAGATGATGATTACAAAATTTTCTGACTTCAAGAGCTAGAATTACTAGATGAGTATAAAAAAGCAACATTTGACCATTTGAGGGTCTATCAAAAGTGAATGTCTAAAGGTTACAACAAGAAAGTTTGTAATTGAGAATTTTAGGTCGGTGATCTCATTCTAAGAGAAAACCCAAAGAATCAACAACATCGAGAACAAAAAAAAGGGAAAATTTGAACCTAACTAGTTGGGTCCTTTTGTCATCACTACAACATTTGGTTCTAGAGCTTATCAACTAATTACTCCAGAAGGCAATATTCTCAGAGAGCCTCTCAACACTTTTCACCTGAAATGATTATATAGCTTATCATTCTGCATCCTGTACAACAATCTACGATCCTGGAAAATTTTAAAAAAGCAGAAAAAATCCTGAAAATTTTCTAAAAAGCATAAAAGTCCTTAAAAAATCCTAAAATTTGTAAAATGTCCTGAAAAAATGATCATCTTGGTGAAAACCTGGAAATAGGCACCTTGATGTATCCACAAAAAAATCAAAATATAAAAAAAATACAAAAAAGCAAAAATTGAAAAGAACAAAAAAAAATCAGAAAAAGAGAAAAAGTGTCATGGTGAAAACTTGGAAACAGGCGCTTTGGTAGCAAAAATACAATAATCCCAAATGGTGAAAACTTGGAAAACATGTGTAATTTATAATCAGTGCTCCATCTATCAACATGTGGCTAAGCTCTCGTGCTCTCATCTCACTCTCGTTCTTTGTTTCCTTATGATTTCATGGGTTGGAACTAGTCTTAGTCTTGTCCTCGGTTCTCATATGTTGTCCAAGGGCAATCATATGCCTATCTTAGATGTCAGCACTTCATCACTTGATCGATCTCTTTAGCTTAACCTAGGTGAGTTTATCAATCCTTCCCAATGGACATTTTACCACTGACACTACTTGGTGTTTCTCAACACCCCAATCCTACAGTGTTTCTTAACACTACCAATATGGACATCACTGTATTTTTCAACACATCACGGATTTTGCACTATCTAGTACACAATATGTACTTTGACACAAGCATAAAGGTGTTCCTTGACACCCAACACAAACTACACTTGGAAAACTAAAAATGACTGAGATATGTTGAACTATTTTCTTGTGTCTTGTTTGTTATAATTAATTTTTTCTTGCTATGTCTTCTAAGGTCGCTCGACAATGTCTACTTGACTAGAGATTCCCGACTGGGGCATAACATGTTTTCTTTGATTTATGCTTATGGTGTGATTTCAAAGATCCTAAGTGGTCTAATAAACTGGGTGTTTGTGGTAAGACTCTCCATTGCGATTGGAACACCACACATACCTGGATCCTCTTTATTTGGACACTTAGGTGAGGTTGGAATTATCTCCTTGTCAATTAATTGTGTGTGACACATATGACGAAACTCCTGGTTATCTTGGCAAATTGTGCCTCAATACAAGTGTTATCTTACAACAATAAATTGGAAACCATGTTTGGGTCATCTTGGCATTTGTGCCTCGATGCTTACATGTGTTTCCTAGACATCTTATATGATAAGGTCATATTCATATCTCCATGGTCGCTCTCACACCAATGAAGGTTGTATTGACCCCCGATGTCCCAAACACTCAAATGATGATAAATGGACAACTGTAGGATCAGTGATTTGACTCATGTCTTATGATGCATTTCATTTCAGGGTTACATTCTAGTTGTGCTTTTCTAGTTCCCTCGAGCCATCCTTCCTTTCTCTTCACCAAAGAGATCAACTACAACATCTTCTGTTGACTTTGACTAATAATCTGCACAAACAAAGGTCAGTATCATCATAAAAGGGGCCTAAAGTGCTAAGTTTTTATCATCACATATAAGAGAAGAGCACATAATGATACATCATAATGGACATGATATCAAAGCAAAAGCAGGTTTACTATCTACATCTACACTATGTAGTTTAGTGGCAACATATAAAGTAAAGACATGTGGATCAACTCATAATCATGGCATGAGATATACATCAATGACATAAATGAAAAGAGTAATTAAAAGCACACATTAGCATACACAAAGATAAACATATGAGTATCAAGAGATAAACATATATATATATCAAAAATTAGTATCTCAAATACAAAAATGGTGCATCCTTGATGCAGATATGTCAAATGGAGTACAATAAAAAAAATGTGAGAAGAAAGGGATAAGACAAGAAGAGGAATCAAGACTGACCCCCTCCCTCCGCTTGATCTCGAGGTGGAGGAGGAGGGACATCTGCTCTCCTAGGTGCATGTATAGGTATGACCCCTTAGACTGTGCAACAAACTGTGAATAACACGGTGCTCTCACTTCAACTGGAAATGCCCCAATATATAGTGCATAATAGTAAGTTGCTCGCGATGCCTGGTAGGTGGCTATCTATTGTGAACTCCAAAGCTCTCAAAGTAGACAATCCTTGTCTCGCTCTACCAACTGTAGTTGTACCTTTTCTACCTCATGTTGTGTCTTGGCCTCTACCAATTCTACCATAAACTGAGCATCCCTACCCTTAGCTGCCTCAGCCCTTGGTTCCTCCACATGTGGAGCCTACGCTGTTGTCTCCTCCTCCCTTGCCCTAGAGTCATCTCCCACCGGCTTGCCCTGCCTGTCTCTCTGAAGGAGGTTGCCTCTATCCACCTTCCTTTGCACTAGTCTCTTCCCCTCATCCTCCTCGGCTACCACTGTATGCACCCTAAAATGGTCGCCTAGACTTTGGGCCCCATTTATTTGATTTATCAATCCTGAATCATTTTTATCAATAATCAATATTTTCAACATTATTAATTTCTTGATCAAATCTTAATTTCGATCATATATTGGATTTTTATCCTTGGGCTAACCATTTATCCTAAGTCTTTATTTGATTAAAAGGAATATTTCCTCCCCTTTTGATTAAATAAAAAGCCCCCACTTTCCTCTTATCCTAAGTTGCACAAATAAAGTATTATTCATATTTTATAAAAAGGAGAAAAACACTTTTTGTCTCATATGGACATAAAGTCAACTTTTATTTTCTTATTGGAGGATATGTGTGCACATGGATTGCTCCTCTTTCAAGCTCCACCGCTGATTAAGACTTTTTGCCTCTTAATCTCCATGGTCCATTTCACCTCATTTCTTATAAAAGGAGAGCTCTCTCCTTCATTTGCATCCACTTGTTTTATGCTAATGTTATGCTGTAGGTTTTAGGTGCATTTAGAGCTTTTGAAGATATTGAAGACTTGCTTCATTTCATTACATCATTTAGTTGCATATTTCCTTTGCTTAGTTTGCATGATCATGGCATATTAGCTTAGTTTTCTTTTATGCAATAGAGTAACTCACATAACTTAAATAGGAAGGCTTGGTAATACTTGTTCTTTCTTTTCATAGCATAGTTTGTACTTTCCTTTCATAGTCTAGATTGCATTATCATATAGCTTGCATTGCATTGCATATTTGATTCTTGGAGATATTGGCATTGTTGCCCTTGTCTTCATTTGAATCTCTCATTGTGTGGTTGACTAGTAAGGTCACAAGTTTGTAGCTCTAACTGAGAGCAAATTCATAGCCTTGCAACTCCATGCATAGAGAGCTATGAGCCACTTTGTGAGGCCTCATTCTTGAGCAACCTTGCATGTAATGGTTCATAAAAGTGCACCTTTTTAGTGTGTACATTTCTGGCGCCCACCGTGGGGTAGATTAGCTTTGTCCCTTTAATTCTGTATTTTCCGTCAAAATTTTCATCAATTTTCGGCTTGATTTTCAGTCTCTGGTTTTTTTTTTCTCAGAGTATCACGTGATACTTCTCAAAAATATCGCGCAATATACCTTTGTATAGCGGTGCGACACTTCGCGCGAAAGAAGAATCGCCCGCCAGTACTGAGAAATATCGCCTATTATCAGGCGAAGTATCGCCCGCACATAATGAGAAGTATCGCCCAGACTGAGAAATATCGCGCGACTATAGGAAACTGTGTCGCGTGATACTGGTGAGGGCTGAGAAATATCGCCTGGTCTGACAAAGACTTGCATTTCCAGTATTATCATCCGAATTTAATTATTTTAGCTTGCTGTTTTGTTTTGTTGTGTTTAGATAGGTCTAACCTGCATCTTTTAGCTTAAATCTATCAGTTTATTGCATGTTTACATTTGGATTTGGATTTTGCTAACCTTGTGGGTCTAATAAGTTATGTTTGTAGGTGCTCTCCTTTGCTTGAAAATTGCTAAAAATGCATGTCAAAGAGGGCTACTAACAGTTTTTGCAAGGCTGCCCAAGCATAAAAATAAAAAAAATTTCTTGCTTATTTGTTTGCTTTCTTTTCAAGTGTGGCATTCACTAATTGTAGTAGGAATCTTAATACCTTGTGAAAGGGATCTTGAGGTGGTAGGAGAAGTATGCTCTTCACCTTTAGGTGAACCAGAAAATCTTGACCCATCTTAAGGTTTTGGAAGCAAGGGAGTAATTGAACCTCTTTGCTTGGTGTGTTTGGGAGAGATTTTTGAGATAGGGGAGTATACTCTTCACCCTTGTGGTGAACCAAAAACCTTGAACCTCAAGAGTTGATCTATTCTTTGTTTAGTTTAGGATCCTTTAGCGGGCCTGCTCTTGAGAAATCAAGAGGAACAACTCAAGTGGGGACAACCTTGTCATCATTTTCCTTGGTGACAAGTGATTCCAACTCACTATAATCTCAAGGCTATCAAGGACACCAAAAACCTTGGTAGACATAACACTTGTCTTCATTTGATGTGAGTAGCTCATGGGATTGCGACCATGGGAAAAACATTGAACAAGAATGCTTAAGGTACTCTTGAGGCCGCAAGGTCCTAGTCTTTTATGAGGAGCAAGAGAGGTGTTGTAAACGGAAATCCTTATTAAGAACCATTAGATAGAAGCCACCTTATTTTAGCCACTTATCTTCTTAGTGCAAGGATTGATCCAAGTGGTTTACCCGGATCACCTTAAGATACTCACCATATGTGTCCCTTTGGTTGTGTCATTTGACATTTCCACGACAAAGCCAACATCTGTTGTGGGTAACCACTTGGTGTGAGGTGAGGGGGGCATCAAGTTGTGGGCTAAGTTGGTAAGTATTGAGCCTTGACCTTTTTAGGATAGATTTGCTTGAATTATCTTCGGTTGTGCGATGCTAGTGTAAACGTTCTCAACATACAAACAATCGGTAGCATTCATAGGGTGCAATTTTATTTTTGATATCACAAGTGTTTGTCTTGGCAAGGTTGCTTTTGCCCTTGTTTCAAGTGTTTGAGACCATGTTTTGATCCCTTACTGTTTGCAAACCTGCCAAAATTCTGCTGACATTGTGACTGAAATCGAAAACATCAATCCTCAGACTGGAAATTTTGACCAAACAAACTCAAAAATGCAAATTTTACACAATTCTGGTAAAGAGTTAAACAAATCTGCAACAGTATCGCACACTATAAAGCGAAGTATCGTGCAATACTTCGCGCTTGCTAGAAATATCACCTGCTTTGAAGAGAAATATCGCGCGATAGTTCACCCCTGACGGACTATCGCCCGACCTGCCTGGAGTATATCACCCGCCAGTACTAAGAAGCATCGCCTGGCTTCGGGCAAAGTATCGCGCGGTTATAGGTTTATCGCCCCAGTAGCCTGGAGTATATCGCCTGGTTTATTTCTGCCGTGCTTAAATTTTGGTCAGTTTCAGTTGCTGTCAATCAGGCTAGGTCTTAGAGTAGGCTTCTCACCCTGACGTTTGAGACCTGTCTTGATTCCAAATTTCTGGTTTTTAGTCCTCCGGGATAGCATCCTTCGATTTATGAAATCACTTTGGAATAATCGTCAAGTTAGAAGGCCATTCTTGGTGCCAAGGTTCATCTTTAAGATTGTTAGCTACATTCTTGGAAAATTTTAAGTACTCTTATTGTCCAAATCACTTTCATTTAAATCTCAATTTCAATTATCTTTTGGCCTAGTCCAACCTCTTGATTCAAAAGTACAAGGGTAGTCACCCTTTGATTTGAAGCACCTCTTTGACAGTGTTGGTAAAGCCCTTTTTTTTTTTTTCTTTTCATTTCTCTTTGGATAATAAAGGACTTTAATTATCCTAGTTTGGCGTTGACACTTTGAAAGGTCACCTTCTCATTGAGAGTATCTTTCTTTCATGTCGGTTACGACAAGGTATCAAGTCAATCAAGGGAAGCGACCCCCTGTTGCCTTTAGCCAGTTACCACCTGTCAAGACTCGTCGACAACCTAAGGGAAAAGGACCCCTTTTTGATCAATCTCCTAAGAGTGAATCTGAGGTCTGTTTTAATTCGGGAGCTAATCCTAGTGAAGTGAGCACCTCTTTCATACCACTTTCATCAAGCATGGACATGAGTTACACTTTTACCCGACAACAAAGGGAAGCCATGAATCAAACTCTCGAGGACATCTTCCAACGACATAAAAGAGAGTATGGTGGTTCTTCTCATGCTAGTCCACCCGAGTCACCTCCCAACAACGCGAGGTATTTTGATGCTCACCAACGAGCCGAAAGACATCATAAGCAAGCTCACTCAGATTCAGGGTCACAACACGAAGACCAGAACAACGAATCTAGTGATCACCACATAAACGCAGCTAATGCAATAAGGCATTCGAGACAAACCTCCCCACTTAAAGACACCTCTCGATATGCAAATACAAGATTGAGAAGCATTGAGAGAGAGAAGCAAGCCTACTTAGATGAACAAGCTGCTAAAAAGGAAAAATTCAGACAACTAGAGGAAGAGGAACGTGCATTGTTGGATATACAGAAAAGAGTCACCCAAGAAGAAGAAGATAGACTCTATGCACAACAACTCCAAAGTCGATTTAACGGGAGGGGAGCCAATAGTGGGACCAACTCACCCCCATCTACCCCTTCCCCTAGCCCTAGAAGAAGATCAAGGACACCCTCACGATCCCCGAGTCCTAGAGGAAGAAGGGCTTCAAGATATGACCATCATAGGAGACAGTCATCTCATAGACATTCAAAGCAACCCTCCCAATGAGCACATCATGGCTCACAACATGGAGGAAGTTATGCTAAATTTGATCATATGGACTTCATGACTATGCAACAAGAACCATCCTTTCAAGCATATGTGGAGCAATATGTGGAACAAAACAAAGACCAATTCTTGGAAAGTCTTATCAACAAAGGCGCTAAAGTTCCATATAATTTTGATGTTCACCAAAAGATCAAGAAACAGAGCCCTTCAACTGATGAGGTGATCTTACAAATGCAAAAGGATATAGACAGGATGAAGGCTCCCAAGAGCACGTTTCATTTGGACTCCATATGTCCTAACCCCATTGACAAAAGTGTGGTGATGGTAGAATTCCCTAAGAAAGTCGAGTTCCCAACATATGACAAATATGATGGCACTGGTGACCCTCATGACCATGTTCGACAGTTCTACATAATGAGCTTCTCCTTTCACCATGAAGACTCCTACTTGATGAGATTATTCCCAAGGAGTTTGAAAGGTCAAGCCATGGAGTGGTTCACTAATCTTTCCCCTCCAGTAAAGACATTTAAAGAACTTGTCCAAAGGTTTGTTCAGCATTTTGCTTACAACCTATCAAGGTCGGTCACAATGCTTGATTTGTGCAAACTCAAGCAAAATCAAGGGGAATCTTTTGTCACATTTTTACAACGATGGAGATGATTGTGTTCAAAATACCCAAGGACAATTCCTGAAGAGGAGAGAATTGATATCCTTGTGAGCAATCTAATACCCGAACTAAGATATGAAGTCAAGAAAATCCCATTTAATTCCTTTGATACTATGGTAGAGGTGGCATGTTGCATTGAGGATGTCCTGAAAGAACAAGAAATTTTGGCTAAACCAACAAATAACAACAATAGCCAAAATAACAATACTAATGGTGACAAGGACAAAAAGAACTCCTATTGGAACAAAAACAAGCAAGTGGTCAACGATGGAGTTGTTGACTCATCTCAAGTAAAAAATGAAGGAGTTCTTAACCTCTCTCATGCAGTTCAAGCTATGAAGCTGCAAACATCTTCAACACAACAAGATAAACCTAAGTATCAAAGGAGATCTAAAATGGAGAAAAGACAATTTACTAAATTGGGAGAATCTTATGCAGATGTTTTCAAGACATTAGTTGCTCATAATTTGGCGCACCCACAGGATCCTACAAAACATCGTATACCTGATCCTTTACCTCATTGGTGGGATGCGAAGGCTTTTTGCGTTTTCCATAATGGGATTGGACATGACATAGAAAATTGTTTTAAACTCAAGCATCTTGTCCAAGACCTTATTGAAAAAGGACAATTACAAGTGGATGGGTTAACCACTAATGCAGATCATAAAGCCTTTAAAGAGCCCTTGCCTAAATATGAGAAAGGAGAGAATTCTAACAATAAGAATGGCAAGGCGGCTATCAACTACACCTACACAAATGCGGAGAACGTTATTAACATGCTTGAAGTTGTGGATGATAGTGTCAACATGATGAGAGGGAAAGATCCCTATGGACATAATGTGGACTCAACTCCTATGACTGATGCAAGACCCGCTGTGGTGATAAGAGGTTCTCACTCACAAAGAATGCCCCAGTCCCTCAATGCTGTCACTAGGGGACAGGCCCAAGTGCCCATTATCATTAGAGGTCCTAGCACTAGCAAGTCTAAGCAGCCCATGTTCAAAGGTGCTCCTCCCAAATCTGTCGTTGGTCCTGATTCCAATTATAATCTTATTGACCAGCTACAACGTACACCCGCGCAGATTTCCATTTTTGAGCTTTTAGAATTGTCTCCTAAGCACAAGCGCATCCTTGAGGATGCTTTGCGAGTAGCCAACGTCCCTAACAACTTAGATATTGATCAATTCCAGAACATGGTCAACCATTTGGCTAGCCCTCATTACCTCACCTTCTCAGAAGAAGACGACAAATCCATCAGCCACCCACATAACTTGGCCTTACACATCGAAGTCATGATTCATAAAACCCGTGTTAGGCGTGTACTGATAGATGGGGGTGCGGGGCTCAATATTTGTACCCTAAGTTTGTTGCTGGCTCTAAGATATTTTGAGAATGTCATTGACACAAGAAAAAGGATCACAATCAAAACATATGACGAAGCAGAAAGAAGTTCTAAGGGATTGGCTGTTTTGCCTATTCGCATTGGTCCAGTAGAAAAAGATATATTATTTCAAATTGTTGATGTTGGACCTCTAGCCTACAACATTCTGCTAGGTAGGCCATGGATTCACGAAATGCAAGCAGTCCCATCAACATATCACTAGTGTGTTAAGTTTCCCCATAACGGTGTAGAAATTTGCATCCCTAGAGATAGTGCTTTATCAGTTAATAACGTTTCTACGGGATCACATGTACCTTTGAATAGGGAAGCTGACAGTCCTAATAGTTCACTTGAACAATGCAAGCAGAAGTTCAAGACCATAGATCTTGGGATGGGAGATTATAAAATAGATTCTTTTACAAACATGCCAATCTCTCCTAGGTCTTATGGAAGACCATCACCAAGTATGAAGCCTTCATCATCGGCAATGACGTTATTTGGGAAATTTGTTGAGTCTTCGGTCCCCATTCAGGAAGAAAAAGAGGAAGTTGCCATAAGGGACTGGATCTATCACGAGGAAAAATACACGCACAATGAGAATTTTGCTCCTCCACCTGAAAATTATGGGAAAGGGTACACAATGGTTAAGAATATGGGGTATCCTGGATATGGTCCCCTTAGCCATAGGCTAGATGCTAAAGCTGAGCCTCTTGATCATGCTCTTTTCAGACGAAAGAATAAGTCCACGGTTGGCTTAGGTTTTGAGAATAAGAAGAAGAAAGGTGTCCCTGTCCCAGCTGCAACGGACAGTGACAGTGACTCAGATTATACGCCTGATCTTTCCAATCAACAAGATGTGTCTGATGATTGGGTGCCCTCAACGAATCTCCTTTGGGGAGATTCCACAGATTTGATGCTTGACAGTCCTACTATCCAGCTGCGACGGATAGTGACTGTATGACTGCTAGATCGACAAAGGAAAGTCTTACTGTCCTAGCTACGACGGATAGTACCAATACTAGCACTAGAGAGGGGGAAACCCTTCCTAACCTTGAGGCTTCTACATCACGAGGCCCCAATGATGACTCAGACACAGATTCCCATGAATATGAGTGGGACTCGCTTTCAGATGCAACAGTTGATCTGGACGTGGATATTATCCATGCCTATAGTACCCAACCCGATGTGGCTAACGATCCTAGTGTAGGACTAGAGGATTGCACTCCTCAAATTGCCTTAGTGGACGATGCTTCGTTTGGTAGGATGAGTCCTAATTCGGGTATCTTAGGAGAAGACTTGATGAACTCCGATTATATGGTCACCAGAGATGACACCTTTCGCATAAACAACATTGAACCAGTCATCGACCTACCCCTTGTTCACTTCGACCTAATTGACTGGTCTCAGCGCCATCAAGAGCCCACATTCCTCACCTTCCAGAATGACTACGAAATCGCTTGCTATCTAAATGCTCTTGAACCCGTGGTTTCTTCCACCAGTGAACCAACAACCAGCATGACAGAGCCTGATATTAAGTACCTCAGTCTCAAAATAAAAGAGAAAAAGAAAAATAGGTCTGATGGCGAAAACCACTTTATGGCGGTGTCAGAACCAAAAATAGTAAAAAGAAATGACGCATCCGAGGGTGAAAACCTCTTTGAGGCACCTAAGGATGGGGTACTTAATAACTTGCCGAGTTATTTCCAGGATAGATCATCAGTATTGATTGAGCCAACAAAGCCAGTCAATTTAAACACAGAAGAAAGTCCTCAGATAGTCCATCTTGCTCAATCTTTATCAGAAGAAGAGACCAAGGCATATGTACAGTTTTTACAGAAAAAGAAAATTAATTTTGCATGGACCTACTCAGACATGCCAGGGCTTGACACAAATCTTATAATGCATCACTTATCCATAGCCCCAGGAGTCAAGCCAGTCAAACAGAGACTCCGAAAAATGCATCCACATGTAGCTCTACTTGTCAAAGGGGAATTAGAAAAACTTTTGAGAGCTGGATTCATTAGAGCCATCGATTATGCATAATGGATCTCAAACATAGTACCAGTTTCCAAACATGATGGGTCCATTCGTGTATGTACAGATTTTAGAGACTTAAACAAAGCATGCCCAAAGGATGATTTTCCACTTCCAAACATTGACATGATAGTGGACATGACAGCGGGCTATGACATATACTCTCTAATGGATGGTTTCTCAAGGTATAATCAAATCAAAATAGCTCCTGAAGACCAAGAGAAAATAGCATTCACATGTGCATGGGGAACCTATTGCTGGAACGTCATGCCATTTGGATTAAAGAATGCGGGAGCAACCTACCAAAGAGCTATGACCACTATCTTTCACGATATGATGCACCAAAACATGGAAGATTATGTGGATGATACCCTGGCAAAATCAAGAAAATGGGACACACACCTCAATGATCTGGAAGTAATTCTAGATCACATGGAACAGTTTCAACTCAGATTAAATCCAAAGAAGTGCGCATTTGGCGTCACCTCAGGCAAACTTTTAGGATTCATAATATCAGCAAAAGGTATCGAGGTTGACCCTGAAAAGGTCCAAGCAATTCTAGATATGCCACCTCCTTGAAATATCAGCCAAATGAGAAGTCTTCAGGGACGTCTTCAATCAATTAGGAGGTTTATTTCTCAACTTGCAGATAGAGCACAACCCTTCAACAAGACATTGCATAAGGGTGCTTCTTGTGTTTGGAACGAGGATTGTCAAAAGAGCCTAGATCAGATCAAACAATACTTGGCTAATCCTCCGATCCTAATGCCTCCTATTCCAGGGAAACCATTGATCCTATATATTTCAGCTACAGACACTTCCCTAGGAGCATTATTGGCTCAAACAGATGATACTGGGAAAGAACGGGCCATATACTATATCAGCCGTACTCTAGTCTCTTATGAGATCAATTACAATAATATTGAGAAGTCTTGTCTTGCAGTGGTGTTTGCTTCTCAAAAGTTGCGCCACTACATGCTTGCTCATACCATATATTTGATTGCAAAAATTGATCCTCTTAAATACTTGCTTAGTAAGGCTGCCCTCACAGGTAGACTTGCTAAATGGATGATGGTCCTAACTGAATTTGACATAGAGTACGTTGAAAGGAAGGCCATCAAAGGGCAAGCTATTGCTGACCAATTAGCTGATTTCCCAATTCAGGATAGTATGCCAGTCCAAGTGGAATTCCCAGATGAACACATCTTGTATACGACTACTCGCACTTGGACAATGTTATTTGATGGCTCCTGCATGCAAAATGGATCAGGTGCTGGAGTGTTATTTGTTTCTCCACATGGGTACAATATTCCAAAGTCTTACAAACTATTATTCCCATGTACCAATAATATTGCAGAATATGAAGCTTTAACTAATGGCTTGAGAATGGCTATCGAATGGAACATCACAGAATTACATGTCTTTGGGGATTCCCAGTTAATCATCAACCAGGTCAACGAAGAGTATCAAACCAAGGATGACAAATTGATACCCTACAAAAAGATGGTTGATTCTTTGAGATGCTACTTCACTTTTGTGACGTTTCAACAGATCCCTAGGACAAAAAACAAGGCTGCAGACGCCATGGCTACATTAGCTTCACTTCTTCAGTTGGAGACACATGAATCTAGATTTGAATTCCTGGTGGAAGAGCTACACCATCCCATCTTTGACTCATCTGAAAGCCATGTCATCTGTACCATTGTCACACACGAGTCTTCCCGATATGGTGCTATCTATTCATATCTTCGTGATGGCATCATCCCTGACACATTCAACTGCTCTGAATGCCGAAACCTTATCCGTAACGCCTCTCGCCACACCCTCATCTCTGGTGATTTATATAGGAGGGGTTTAGATGGGATGCTCCTTAGGTTCTTGGAAAAGGAGGAATCCAACCAAGCGTTAGCTGACATCCACGAGGGCATTTGTGGTGGACATTCTAATGGTCTTGCCATGGCTCGAAGGTTGCTTAGGGCGGGATATTATTGGCCCACAATGCAGATAGATGCCGTCACCTTTGCTAAGTCATGTGAAAAATGTTAGAAACACGACAACCTGATCCATGCTCCAGGTAGGGAGCTGATCCCTTCTGTTTCTCATTGGCCATTTCAACGCTGGGCCTTTGATCTGGTTGGGCAGATTCATCCCAACTCATCAGGTGGACACAAGTTCATTATTACTGCCACTAACTACTTCACAAAATGGGTGGAAGCCGTGCCACTTTCTGTTGCTTCAGGGAGGACCATTTCTTTGTTCATCTTGAACCATATTATTTGCCGATTTGGAGTACCTTCTGAGATCATTACTGACAATGGAGGTCAATTTAAGAATAAGGACCTAAAGCACCTATGCAAAAAGTTTAAAATCAAGCAACATTGGTCCTCCATCTATTTTCCACAAGGAAACAGACAGGCAGAAGCCTCTAACAAAACCATTCTTAAAATTCTTCATAGGACAGTACACAAGAATGGTAGGGATTGGCACTTACAAATCAATCTAGCACTATGGGCTTACAGAACAAGCATTCGCACACCTACAGGAGCCACTCCTTTCTCTCTCACCTATGGCGCCAAAGCAGTATTGCCTTTAGAAGTCGAGATACCATCACTTAGAGTCTCACTCAAGGGTTTGATTACAGATGAGGATTACCACGCCATGAGGTTACAGGAGTTAGAACTTCTAGATGAGAAGCGTAAGGCTTCCTTTGATCATATGAGAGTGTATCAGAAATGTATGTCCAAAGCATTCAACAAGAAGGTTCGCCCTAGAGAATTTCAAATAGGTGATCTTGTTTTGCGAGAGAACCCTAAGAACCAACAGAACAGAGAACAAAAGGGCGAGTTTGAACCTAACTGTCTTGGACCATATGTCATCACAGCTGCTTTTGGTACTGGTGCATATTTACTGTCAGATCCTCATGGAGAACAGCTCCCTGATCCCATCAACATTGTGCACCTCAAGAAGTTCTATCCTTGATGCCCAGTCTGTCTGGGGGCATCCTTTGTATATATTTTATGATCCTGAAAAAAATACCAAAAAAATTGATATATGATGCTGAAAAAATCCTAAAAAGCATAAAAAGTCCTGAAAAAATACAAAAAAATCACAAAAGTTCAAAAAAATCCAAAAAAACCAAAAAATGAAAAAAGATTCCAAGTGGTGAAAACCTGGAAACAGGCGCTACTTGAGGCCTTTGCACTCCTATTTGTTAAGCATGCGTCCTCAACACTTAGCCACTTCCCATCATGCCTTGACCTTATTTGGCTTAGTCTGGAATTGGTCTTTGTCTTTGTCTAGGGGGCATAACTGTTAGCATTGGTCCTTTAGGTGCGTTCGTCTTTTGGGGCATTGCACAACAGGTGTTTTTCAACACCACCCCAAACAGTATTTTTTAACACTACCCTTGCGTCGAGTGTTTCTTAACACTTATCAGATGTCTTGCTTATAGTCTAAGTATGATGCGATAGTGCTCATTTGCAGATGCGATACTCAGAGTCTGACTCTATGACCAACACACACACACTTAAACAATCAACTCGCTGACGATATGATGACTTTATTTTTCTTTGTGTGCTGTCTATGAGGATTTCTTTGATGAGTGATCTCTCCCTGAGAAGTTTTCGATGATGCATAGCTAGAAGACTGAGGGAATGAGAACATGTTTTCTTTCTTTATCTGCTTGTGGGTATATTTTGTTGATCCTAACTGTCATGAGCATTTATGCTGGTCCTACTTGACACTATGGATTGACAAGGTATTATCCTTGACTGTTTTGCGAGTGCATGCTTTTAGCTATCCTAACTTTCATGTGTCTTGATACAAGCATAATCTCGCTATATCAAATTTAGGTGATCTCACTGCATTAGTCATCTTGACCTATATGTCTTTGATGCCTAGGTGAGATTCCCACATCTCTATCTGATAAAGATCATACTCATATCCACATAGTTATGCTAGTGTGCATTGTATGATCTCACGATGCTACCAATAACGCTCGATGATGATAATTAGATGTCTATAGGCGTTGTGACCTTGCAAGTCAACCACTTTCATAGTAGCTTGCATTTTTTAGGGTCATGATAGTCTAGTTTTGCATATGGAGAGAGCTCTCCTTTTCATCTTACGTGGACCTGTCAGTCGACTGCGCTCACCTTTTCTTCTTCTCGATCATGTCTTTCACTCCTTGTTCTTTTCATCTCAAACCTATTCCTGTTCATCACAAGGGGTTAATCATATCATCATATCTATATCAAAACTGTCATTTTCAAGAAACATGAGTCTATATAATACACATGAGAATTAAACATACATTTATGAGAGGGAACATACATAAGCATTTTTGAGCAAAATGACAAGACAATATATATAAACTGATACATCCATCACAAGTGAGACAAATACACATGATACATCGAACATCCAGTAATCTCATAAATCTATATACAATGTCATGATATACAATACAATATGAGATCCCAAAATCTGGATCAAAAGTCTCAAGATATGTCCAAAATATCTAAGACCTAACCCTAAGACTCGCTACCACCCTCGTGAGGAGCTCGTGGTGGTGGAGGAGGCATGGCTCTCCTATCGAGTACCACATCCGATACCCCTGCCCTCTAAGAGTATGATGGCACTCTCTCACCCTCTGGAACAGCCTGCAGATATAGCCCGTGATAGTAGGCTGCTCTCGCTGACTCTCGTCGGAGCTCCAGTACCTCTACCTGTGCCATCGCCTCGCGGCGTGCTATCTCTGCTCTAAGATCGGCTATCTGCTGATCTCGCTTTGCCCTCAGATCTAGTAGTTGCTGATCTCTCACGGCTATAGTAGTCCGGAGCCGCTGTATCTCTGCCTCCTGAGCCTGTATCTGGGCTCTCAGATCCTCTCCCCCCGCAGGCTGCTCCTACTGTACCTCTACCTGCCGGCGTGCTGGTCTCGCCTCCTCCTCGGGTGTCGCTGATCGCTGTCCCCGTGACTATTTTCGGCCACCTGATCTCGACCCCTCTCCTCTCTCCATCCTCCTCCCTCTCCCCCTCTTGCCATCTCCTCCATCCCCTCCCTCTCCCCCTCCCTCCCCTCCGTCTCCTCCATCTCCCCCGTCCCCCCCTCCGTCTCCTCCCGGCACTGGTACCTGTGCATCTGGTACTGTAAATCGAGGGAATGGCACCCTCCGCCGCTCTGCTCTGTAGGCTCCATCAGCCCCTGCATCTGCCATATCTGGGAAATACTCCCAGGGCTCGCTCCTGATACCTGCTGTCTCTGCGATAGCCTGCTGATAATCCAACATGGGTAGCCACCCATGACCCTCCTCGTCTTTGGCCCTGGCGTATGTGGTAGTCTCTGTCGAGACTTATTGTTGCCTCCCGAACTGCTGCCATACCTGAGTGATACAAAATCTCTCTACGATCTCTGCATACCGACCTACCAGTGGCCGACTGCACAGCATATAACTCAGTTCATCAGCTGCATCTCCCCAATCTCAACCTCCCTGTATGGCCTCCATGTGAATGAGGCTATCTCATCCAAAATCTGTCGATAGTACGTCACATCCCTAGAATGGGCATGTGATATGAACCCGAGGTACCTATAGATGTAGGGGTACCTCCTCTCCCTCAGCTGAACCCTGGGACGCACCACAGCGATGTGCTCCCACACCCATACCTGTGCCAGGATGGCACCGCATGCCCATGTCCGACCGTCTTTGTAGACGATCTCATGTAACTCATAGTACACCTGTGCCAACAAACGAATCATGTCAATTTTCATCATATGGAAACATTATATTTATGATTAGATCTTAAAACATGATTATACTCACCGGCTCGCCATGGCATGGCACACGTAAGATCCTGTAGACGTCCTCTAGAGTGATCGACGCCTCTCCAGTAGGCAGGTGGAAGGTGTTGTGCTCACTATGCCATCTCTCGGCAAGAGCAGTCAACAACCCGTGGTCCGCTCTGATGTATGGATACCTCAACAAATACCGGAATCCCATCGCTCTAATGTCGGCATTGCCCGGATCGTCTAGATCCCGGACGCACCGCAACCCAGTCACCTTCGGCGCTCTGATGATGAGCGCCGGAAAGACCTCCTGCAAGCCAAAACCAAGCTAGTTGTTAGCACATATCATGATAGATGTCCAAAAACTTAGTATAAAACATCCCAAAAACGTAACATTGTCTAGACCCATGTCATTTTTGCTCAAAAATGCACTAAAAATCAAAATTTTATATTGGGTGATATTCTTTTTTTGGAGAAGTATCGCGCGATACTTCTCCCTATAGTGGGGCGATAGACCTTATACCGCACGATACTTCGCCCAGTATTGTGCGATACTGGTGCCTTAAGTCGCGCAATACTTTGGGGACCCGCGAAGTATCGCGCGATACTTCTCCCCAAAGCACGCGATACTTCTAAAGTATCGCGCGATATTTCGCCTAGCAAAAAAATTTTGAAATTTCAAAATTTGAAAAATGTGCTAAAATAAGCTATTAAATGCAAAAAAAAGCCTCAAAAGCTCGAGTTTTTCGAAAACATACCGGGGCAGGATAGTGTGGTGACCGGTTGTGCAACCGGGTGCGCTCGAATCGATGCCTGTGGACGGGAACTCCTGCTTGCTGAGCCATTTTCTCTCTCTAAGCTCTGAAAATTCTCAAATCGCTACAAGACAAATGATTTTTGAAAATGACATTTTGACCCTTTTTATAGCCTTTTGACTTTTTGACCTCATTTTCAAAACACCTCGGAATTGCGCAAAAATTGCACCCTTAGCTAATTTCGATGTCCTAGATCCATTTTCGGACTCAAAATTGAAATTCGAGGTCATCTTGATAGTCAAAATCACGGTTCAAAATCTTTCCCCCCTTCTGCGCAGTTGACTGATCTTTTAAGGCCTAATCCTTCGATCTTTGTTGGGGCATCATCATTTCTTCATTTCCATGTCTTCCAAACTTCTAGTCTTTCATTCATATTCATTCCATTCCCTCATTTCTCACGTTTGACTACATCTTTTCAGTCAGGCTGGGGCATGTTTCATTGCCTAATGGTTAACCTATTGACCCTTACCTTCGATTATGATTTCATTCTGATTTGATCAAATCCTTATCACTCCGTTGTTCTCCTCTCTACCTGATTTCGATTTCGATTCCGAGGGGGCAGTACTTATGGGATTCTTATCCCCAACTACTTGATTTTCCTGATTCAGACATCTTTTGTGAGCTGTCGCTCAAATTTGAGATTCTTATCTCTTACTTTGAATGTGATCCCGAATCGACCTCATGTTCAAAGGCCTTTGTTTATGCTTTGTCCGGATGTGATCCTTAATCGACCTCATATCTGAGTTGTTTTGTGATCCCAAATCGATCTCACATTGCAACTTCATTCTTTGACTACATGTATTCCCAAATCGATCACACATTAGTCAAAGAGGGGCAAATGTATGCACCCTAAAATGGTCGCCTAGACTTTGGGCCCCATTTATTTGATTTATCAATCCTGAATCATTTTTATCAATAATCAATATTTTCAACATTATTAATTTCTTGATCAAATCTTAATTTCGATCATATATTGGATTTTTATCCTTGGGCTAACCATTTATCCTAAGTCTTTATTTGATTAAAAGGAATATTTCCTCCCCTTTTGATTAAATAAAAAGCCCCCACTTTCCTCTTATCCTAAGTTGCACAAATAAAGTATTATTCATATTTTATAAAAAGGAGAAAAGCACTTTTTGTCTCATATGGACATAAAGTCAACTCTTATTTTCCTATTGGAGGATATGTGTGCACATAGATTGCTCCTCTTTCAAGCTCCACCCCTGATTAAGACTTTTTGCCTCTTAATCTCCATGGTCCATTTCACCTCATTTCTTATAAAAGGAGAGCTCTCTCCTTCATTTGCATCCACTTGTTTTATGCTAATGTTATGCTGTAGGTTTTAGGTGCATTTGGAGCTTTTGAAGATATTGAAGACTTGCTTCATTTCATTACATCATTTAGTTGCATATTTCCTTTGCTTAGTTTGCATGATCATGGCATATTAGCTTAGTTTCCTTTTATGCAATAGAGTAACTCACATAGCTTAAATAGGAAGGCTTGGTAATACTTGTTCTTTCCTTTCATAGCATAGTTTGTACTTTCCTTTCATAGTCTAGATTGCATTATCATATAGCTTGCATTGCATTGCATATTTGATTCTTGGAGATATTGGCATTGTTGCCCTTATCTTCATTTGAATCTCTCATTGTGTGGTTGACTAGCAAGGTCACAAGTTTGTAGCTCTAGCTGAGAGCAAATCCATAGCCTTGCAACTCCATGCATAAAGAGCTATGAGCCGCTTTGTGAGGCCTCATTCTTGAGCAACCTTGCATGTAATGGTTCATAGAAGTGCACCTTTTTAGTGTGTACAACCACTACCACCCCCACAACTCTCAGAGATCCCCTCTCTCTCCTAGTTCTCTACCGATTAGATACCATCCCTGACTGGTGTTGGCCCCTACAGATCCTTGTGGCCTCCCACCTTGTCCCCTAACAATGCCTCTCATCTATAGCTCATCGACGAGATCATCCTCATTAGCTCAGGGCAATCACTCTAGCAGATCTGTGAAACAAGGGAAGGGATGGTCAATACGATGTTGGCAAAATGTTGGTGTCACCCCTACATCTATAATGGTTGGGAGGTAATCCCAATCCACTCCTACTAGATCACGTAGCTCTTGAACTACAACAACATATAAAAGTTGAGGTCCCCAATCACCCTCCTTGTAAGCATAATGGGCGTACATTGTGAACTTAGTGGGCGTGTCCCGACGCTGCCCAAACTGGTGCCAAACATGGCTAATGCAAAATCACTCCACTATGGGAGTACTCCTGCAAAATAGATGGTATATGTCAGAATTCAGAAAGGACAAGGATATATCAAGAAAGAAAATACAATATTGACAATGTATCAAAAATAACAACGAACTTACCTACCAATCAATTGTCTGCTACTAAACATGCACGAGTACTCATGACTAGAGCCCGACCACCTCTCGCAGACTAAATAGGGCCGCCATACTATTGTGGTCATGTCATCAAACTAACATCACCAAAATGAGGTCTTGCCCAAATTGGGTTGATGTATGTGGCTGGTATAACGAAAAAATATATGGCATACCCACTCCTCAGACAGCTTGTGCAACAAGGCATGCAACGAGAATGTGCTCACATGCCCATATCTGAAGTACTATAACCTCAATCGCCATACTCCTTCTGCACTGGTACACGATCTCGTGCAACTCATGGTACATATGTCATAGTAAATAGGCTCCCTAGCTAAATCTGCATGGCTGAGTCAACATATCATACAATATGCAGCCCCATCTGCACTGAAAGCCTTGTTGGCTCCGATTGGAGACCGCGATACAACCTATCAATCTTGCCAAAATGCATGCCAACGGGTACTCCTGCTCGTACTACCAGATCATGTAGTCCCATGTAATGTGGTGCTCCATGATCATATCATCAGAAAATATCCTTCGCATGGCTGTAATACCCTCTGAAGGATCCTAGTCATAATACACTAACTCGCCACAACTAGAAGACATAAGATATGGTACACATCCTTAGGTGTCACAATGATCTCACCCGTCGGCAAATGGAATGTGTTATGCTCAAAGTGAAGCATTTTGTTAGTGTTGTAAGCAATATGTGGTTCACACAGATGTCAGGAAGTGTGAGGAGCTTACCCAACCCCCATTGATCAAGTACGACTAGGTCATCAGGAGACATCAATCTAGCTAATCGCAAAGCCTGTAGGTATGCACGTCTAAAGATGGGATCAAGAAGATGAATCTGCAACAAGGAAAACAAGGAAAAGCATTAGTAATCATTCTAAATCAAACATTAAACTAACAAAAATTAAGTACTAAGCATCTTTGAAAGACTACAAAGCTACAACAAAAGACATAAATTTATTACAAAGGACAAAACTCATTTTTTAGCCTATACGATGAAAGAGATGACCCACAAATATCGTACGATGAAACTCAACAAGGGAGACAATACAATTTTCCAATACAATACAAATCCTCGTATCATATGATACGAGCGTGTTTCTCGTATGATCAAATTCAAAATTGGAGACTATACACTTTTTCTAACCAATTTATCATACGATAAACCTTAAAGAGGCATGCGATACAATTCTTGTATCGTACGATAAACCGTCGATGAAAATTAAAAGCGTGCTAAAAAGGCTAAAAATTTACAAAAATTGATCAAAACACAAGATGAGATTGGATACTTACTGCTGTACCATATGTCCGAGGCCACTTGTGGAGTCTCTGGAGCTCAAATTGGTGATTTTGGACTAAAATCGACATCTTTAGCTCTTTGGAGGTCTCAGGAATCTCAAAAGTCAATTGTAGAAAATGATTTTAAAATGACCCCTTCGGGCCCCTTTTATAAGTTTTGATGTAAATTTCAAAGTGCTCGGAATCTTGCAAAAATTGCCCCCTAACTAACTTCGACGTTCTAAATCAATTTTCAGAATCAAAATCAAAATCTGAGATCATTTACCTAGTCAAATTGCAAAGTCAACCTTTCTTAGTCAAACATAGTTGACCATTGACGTTATCACTTCTCGCTCACTTTCACCTTCATTTCTAAAACCTCTGAGGTCAATCTTATACAAATTCATTGAATCCAAGTGATTTCATGTTGGTCAACCTTGCTCAACTTGGTCACACTTCAATCAAATCTGGTCAACAAGACCTCCAAACAACTCTGAATGTGCTCCACTATTTTATGAATATGGTAGCAACCTAATCTTATCAATCCTAATCTATGTCAGTAGGCTTTCAATCAAATTAGGCTTTCACCTCTCTACCTCATTTCAATTTCAATCTTGAGGGGGCATGACAATATAGCAAATTTTCTTCTACAATCAATCCTAATCAACAAATCAATTCAAGCTTGGGACATCTCAGCTTCATTACGAACCATATCAAGTTGAGAATCTCAACATCTCTCTCTCTCTGAAAGAGTTATCTTGTCACTTCATATTAGGTCACTTTGATAGGTATCTATTTTATCTCTAGGGGCATGTCAGGTTCATCAGGACCCATATCAATCTGACATCATTCCCGAGGCATATCAGGTTCATCGGGACTCATATCAATCTGGTATTGTCTCTCAATCAAGTGATTGTCTTCCTCAGAATCCTTGTCAAAGTTGTTATCTCAAGCTCTTTAGACAGATATTCAGTCTCATCACTTCATATCAGGCTGGATACTTTGATCTCTCTCGTTAGTCTTCGCTTAATCAAGTCTAGAGATGATATCTTTGATCTCTTATCGATCTTTTTAATCAAGTTCAGAGTCAGTTTTTTGTATAAAAAATAGTCTCATCTTTCACATCAGGTTGTTCTCTAATCTGGCTGCTATCTATTCTTTAAATTAATGCGTTGCTCACACATCGATTCAAAGAGGGGCAAATGTAATCATTTAAAGATTATCTAGTAGAACCCAAGCCCCCAATTTTGATTAAATTGCCTTAAAATAAATTCTAAATCTCAAAGGCATAATTACTAGACATAATTATGTGTATCATCTTAAAATGGAAACACTTCCATGTTAAGAGCGTTTATCCCTTCGAGTAAGTGGTTTAGGGTCATGATTGGCATCTTTGCATTCTCCCTTGTCTTCCACTTCTTTGTACTTGATTTCTGCATTCTAGGTGAAATTAGGGTTAAGGTCTTAAGGACTTTCCTAATTTTCCTTCTTCTATGGCTCTATTTTCTAGGTAGGATTCAGAAATGAGACCTCCTAGTCCATCATCATATCATTCATAGGATTTTCTGTCTATTCTAGACACTAGGTCCTGCTCAGACATCAAATTCTGCATTTCTAGCACCCCTGGAACTCTTGTTGCAGAACCTGACAAAGTTAGGGTTTGAGGTCAAAGTTTACCTCGACCTTGACCTCTTCTTGCCAGAATTTCAAAGTTTCATTTCCCGCTAATTTGGCTTTCGGGAAAGTTATTTCCCGCTTCTAGGTCGGTTGTTTCGGGCTCCGAAATGATAAATCCTTTAATGGTATTTAATCAAGGTATATTTTCTAAAGGTGAGGACCTAATTGGGATTTAATTCTTCAAGGTGGCCCATCTAGAGGAGTGTGCCCTAGTTCACTATAAAAGGAGACCTTCCTGTCTCATTTTCACATCACATCTCAAGCAATCAAGCTCTCAAGTTCTCAAGGTGATCAAGCAAGCATTCAAGTCTTCTTCTTCATCCAAGTTTTCCATTGAAGATCAAGGATTCAAGCATTCAAGCTATTGAAGGGATTTGGCTCAAGCATTCAAGATCTATCATTCAAATCCTAGATCTAGCCACCATGGTGGTGTGATCTTCCTTCAAGATCCTTTGTTCATCTTCAAGATCCATATCATTGTTTCTTCAAGGTGGATTTCAAGCATACAATCATGGAGGTTTGATTATGTTATGTTCAAGCTTTCATATCAATATATTTGATTACATTCCAAATACATTAGCACATATATTGAATTGCATAGCTTCATTGTTAGATTCATTTCTACTACTTGCTAGCATTCTCCTATTTCAATTTCAATATTAAGGTTGATTCCAAACCGGAGTTTGACTAAGGCAAACCCCCCCAAACAAACAACAAAACCATTTTTCTTGTAGGCACAGGTGTGGAATCTCGGATCTGAGAGCGAATTTGGATACCCTTTTCGACCATCTTTCAGGATCTGCGAATAGAATCGGAATCAAACTTCAAATAAATAATGTGGTCTTTGACCTTTTAAAAGGTCAAAGTCGACCTGTGTGAATTTGGAGAAAAGATTTATGGGTTTTGTCCGCCTCGGCATTTCCAGTCCATAATAGGTGATGAAATCTTCAGAAAGTTCATACAGAAGCCAGAATTTAGCATTTTCCAGATCTGCCCTAATTCAAGGTTAGTATTTGCACTTTAATTATTTTAGATTTCAAGCTTAATCCAACTACAGGGAAGTATAGGGTTTCTCTCCCTCTTTCATATTCTTCATAGATTGATTCGATTGTGTATTAACCTCTTGGTTGATCAAATTGGATCTCTCTTTAGGGAATTTGGATTTAGGATTGAATCTTACATGTTCCCCACACACATACACAAATAGATGTGATTCCAAATCACATATATTCATTATGTAAGCAACCTAAATAATCCCCCTTGCATAAATAAATCATTTCTAAACTTGAAAAATCATTTAATTGTCAAAACTTGCTTTTAATATAAAGTCCTAGCACTTTTATTAAAAAGAGCACTTTGCGTAACTTAATCTTGATTACTTGACAATTAAAAAGAGGATTTTCTATTTTGTCTTGTTTTCCTATCAAGCTTGACCAATCAAAAATATTGGATCCTTTCACGTGGATTGATCTCTCTCACCACTCATCTCTACCTAACATCTTTTGTCTCTTAATCTCTACTCTTCATTCTTGAGGCAATTCCTTTAAAATGAAGGTCTTCCTTGGCTCAAGGGTTCCATCTAGAGCATCTTAGTTATTGGCATACTTGTTTTCTTGCATTCTAGAGTAATATTGTTATTGTGAATTCCTAGTTCTTGGTTGCTTTCATTGTATGCTCATAACCCTCTTGCATGGTTAAATCTAGTTTGCTTTCTTGCATTGTTTATCATAGCATAGTTTTTTGCACAATCATTCTATAATACTAGTTGTTTGCATCCATTCTAGCTTAATTCTCTCATTCTAGCATTATTGTTGCATTCTAGCTCATTTCTAGTTTTGCATGGCATTTGAATCTTCCATTTTGGAGTAGTCAAGTCACTAATCCTTCAATGTCAATCTAATGAGCATCATAAAAATGATTAAACTCGCTTCAACTAGGAAGCAATAAGCCACTTTTGAGGGTTTGGTTGGTTCATTTGATATGGACAAGTATAGCTAAATTCTTGAGTTAATGGTTTATTGAGTGTTGGTTGCGTTACAATTTGATACCAATATTTAACTATGCATCTCCATCTCCCCCTGCATCAAAGTTGATAGTTGACATGGATTGAAGGACTTTCACATGGTAGGACATCATTGATCTTTTAGATATGGGGTTCCAAGATGGTTTCATTTTAGATCTTTCTAATTTGGCTTCTCATTCTTATACTCCATATTTGGAAGACATGTCTAATGACGTGTCATTTATTTTGGCATATTTCCAATAGATGATATTCTTGAGTCTTCTTCATCTATTTTTTAATCATTTGTTAGGGATTTATCTCATCCCTACGAGATAATTTTGGAGGCCCTTAACTTTTCTTATAAGCTTTCATTAGCGAGACTTCTTCCTTCTTATTTCATCATGGATATGGAGTTTATCTATATGCACCATTGGACTGACTTCTTTCCAAGGGGAGACATGTTGTTTATTATTATTGGCTTATTTAGCACCCGACATACTTGGGTGATTGGATAATACTTCATTCTCGGGGCGACATGAGAGCAATATTGTCTCTATATTTCCTTTCGCTACACGAGTAATTATATTATCTTCTAATGATGGATGTCATTCTTTGGGGTATTGTGGAGATCTCCAAATACCACTACATGATTTGTGTGTCTCTTTTTTGGAGAGGAGTTTTGTCCCATGTGGACTTCTTCTTTACTTCATGATATTAGTTGCACGATTAGTTGTACATAGGTACCTAACATGGCCTATTTGTCAGGACCAATAATCATGTAATTTTGCATAATAATTCTTCTCCCTAAGTTGTACTTGATGGGGGGGGAGAGGGTTGTAGTAAATATTATTTATTTATTTAGACTTAAGTCCAACTCAAGTATTTAGCATAATTGTTAATATTTGCATCCTACATTTATTTAATATTTACCTACTCTCTATCTACCCTTGCATCTCATTGGTACAATCATCTCCACACATTATGTATATAAGCATGACATTGTACACTTGCAAATCAATATCTCATAATATATTTCACACAGTGAACACTTTGTTTGTCTTTCTTTGATTGAGAAAGTTCTTTGCAGGTTGGGATCCCGACTTCATAGCTCTGCTCTAACACTCTAGAGAAAAAACAAACATAAACTTTTCATTATCATTATCTTCAATACACTTGTAAATACAGTATCAAGGTAGGAGATATCTAATGGGAAATAAACCACCTTGTTTGGAGAAAACAAATATTTGAAGAAGCTTACCACTCCTTGCTCCACCTCTTCCTCATTGCTTGTAACTCTACTGATTGTATCCATAATATCTTCAATCATACTATGCATTATTTTAGCCTAGTCAAGGAATTGAATTTTTTTTATATTCAATTCATCAACATTTAGTTAGATCTCCCTCAACTTATTCTTCCAATATAACTCCTCCATTACAAGTAGTTTCACATGCTCCTTTTGAAGAGTCTTATCTCTTTCAAAATCTTCCAAAAACATCCCATTTCAAAAAAAAATTCTATTCAGAGGTGCCATCTTAATTTTTATTCTTTCTTTTTATTTGAAAATATTATTGAAGCAAGTCATGTTTCAGTCTTTAAATATATTCTCAATAAAATGTGATTTCTTAGTAAAGACATAATTGTTAGTTCCTCTTTCACCTATAAATTTTCTCCACTAATGTTCGAGAAGCTCGATCAAATCTAGATCCCTAAACCACATACCTTTGAACTTGAAGTAGCCTTTCATGAGAGTTGTAATTGTCTCAGTGTTACAAGCGATATGGAGAATGGAAGAATTAAGGATGCAAATAGCTTGGAGCCAATTGTGTGAAAATCAAAAGCGATCAAGCCTCTTATAGATGTTTATGAACTTGACAATGTCTATTTGTCCTAGTAAACCAACTTGGGGTGCACTCACACAAATGGGCTCTTTCCAAAAATTCCCAGAAGTCAATAATACTTTTATTGACCTTGTTCAATCCACCACTTTTATCACTTAGTTTTAGGATGACAATAAAGTCGCCACATAGAAATAGTTTACAATGATTCACCTCTTTAGTCCTAGCTAGGAGAACTTGCCACATATGAAATTTGTTATTGCACTAAAAATGTTTGAGAATGCTAAAAAGCATAAACACCAAGTTCAAGCACAAGTCTTTCACTCCACAAAACATATAGTTTTGAAATTTATCCATCTTTTGGATTAAAAAATTGGTAGCCTTCCCAACTTACAAGAAGTAATAATAACACTTTGGAAAGGCCATTCCACTATTTACAATATTTCAAGAAGTGTTTTGCCGCATTTAAATAAATTATAGTTTCTTGTAACAAAACTACATCGACCAACAAATTCTCTTGTTGGCGTTTGGTCATGCACCACTTGATAGGGGCTTATAAGCTCGTGACATTCCACGTGATTGTCTTGAACATTACCCTCCAAGGGAGACACTTTCCCTCCCTTGGATCTCAACATGTATTCCTTGATATTAAGTAAACCTTTTTTCTAATGCCTCTTCTCCCTTTTTGTTTATTTGTTTCCTTGCCAACCCTCTGTTAGCTTGTGGTGACTGATCAAGAAAGTGCTATCCAGGAAAGTACTATACACTTTTCCTCTCGACCTCGCCATAATGGATACACTCGATGTAATTCTGACCATTGTGTTTATTTTAAGAGGTTGGATGATGACAACTACATTATTTTATGTTTATATGTTGATGATATGCTTGTAGCTGGATCTAACATGGATCATATTAAGGGGTTGAAACAACAGTCAGCAAAATCTTTTGCTATGAAGGATTTAGGGGCAACAAAACAAATCCTTGGTATGAAAATTTGCAGAGATAGGAAGAACATAAAATGAACTCTATCTCAGGCTGATTACGTTGAAAACGTGTTGTAGAGATTCTACATGAAGGATGCCAAAGCTGTCACTACACCTTTGCCTAGTCATTTGAAATTGAGTAAGGATATGTGTCCCAAGACACCAGGAGAAGAGACTAAAATGTCTAAGGTACCTTATGCTTCAGCTGTAGGGAGCTTAATGTATGCTATGGTATGTACTAGGCCAGATATTGCACACGCAGTGGGAGTCGTTAGTCGATATATGAGTAACCCTGGTATTGAGCATTGGAATGCAGTCAAATGGATTCTCAGATATTTGAGAGGTACATCCAGTAAGTGTTTACACTTTGGGGGTTCTACTACTACTGTACAAGGCTATGTTGACTCAGATTTGGTAGCAGATATAGATAGCAGGAGGAGTACTATAGGTTATGTATTTACTGTTGGTGGGATAGTAGTGAGTTGGATTTCTCGACTACAAAAGGTGGTTGCTTTATCCACTACAGAGGCAGAGTATGTTGTTGCTACAGAGGCAGCCAAGGAGATGATATGGCTTCAATTCTTCATGGAATAATTGGGACATCCATAGAAGGATAATTTTCTACATACAGATAGCCAAAGTGCCATTCATCTTGCGAAGAATTCTGCTTTGCACTCAAAGACAAAACACATATAGTTGCGGTACCATTTCATTCGGTCAATTTTGGATGATGGGAAGTTAAAGCTAGAAAAGATTCATACAGATGATAATCTAGCATATATGTTTACAAAGGTAGTAACAAGGGAGAAGTTGAACTCATGTTCAGCTTCAGTTGGTCTTCTAGATTGAACATAATAAAGGAACAATTGAGTCTAGGTTGGTTCGATCCAATGGGAGCCTCATATGGTAGCGGCATTGCTACATGATTAGTCTCCAAGTGGGAGGTTTTTTAGTGTGGATACTAATCAGTCACCAAGTGGGAGATTGTTAGCTTGTGGTGACTGATCAGGAAAGTACTATCCAGGAAAGTACTGTACACTTTTCCTCCCAACCTCACTAGGGTTCGTGGGGGTTTGGGGGCGACAACCCCCAAGAGCGGGGGTTCTTTTGAGGCTGACATATTTTCGGTAATTTTTGGGCCGACATGTTGTAACTCATTTTAACCCTAAAGCGGCAAAAATATTGTATAATATGGCTTAGGGTTAGGGATTTCATTATGATGTATGATTTTAGTACTTGCGGCGAAATTGAGCTATAAGGGATTACAGATTGTAATCAGGTTGTAATCACTGGATAATAAAATATTGGACTCGCTGTTGGTGGACGTAGCCCAGGGATTGGGTGAACCACGTTAAATCTTTGTGTCTTGTGTTCTCTTCTGCGTGGTTTATTGTTTTCTGATATTGGTTATATTTGCATGTAATTGTTATTTCTGCCTTGTTAATCCTAACACCCTTCATTTTACCTTTCGAGTTTGGCCTAAAGCCTTAGAAGCTAATTGGTTTATGCATCGTTACTATGCAATTCCAATTTCTTCCAAGTCCAAGATCACACAATTTGAGCAAGGGTCATTAGATCCTTTGTCAATCTCATCATTGCTATCCCCTTTGATACGTAAACTAACATCCTTAATTACAAAAAAAAGATCCTCTACTTGAATTAAGAAAGATGCATTTGGATTCAATAGGATGGCTAGTGGAATTGACTTAGTCCTTGATCTTTAGGGCATTAACATCTCTTCGACAACTTTTTTTCAAAGGACACAATTTGTGAGGAGGGTGGAAAGCGACAAGAGGAGAGATCTTCACCCCTTATGATTTGAATTCATTTTGACTCCCAACCCTAGGTTGATTGATATCTTCCTGCAATTGTAAATCATCCTTATTAGGTTTTTTCAGAACCTATTTTCTCATACAAGTTTGAAAGCACCTTGCTTTTCAATACAATATGTTGCCACATCTTAGGTAGAAGAACTCCCCCCCCCCCCCCAGTTTTGGATCCAATCTCCAATAGAGGATTTAATCCTAATTTTAGATGACAACTTCCATATCGAGATCAATTTGATCTATGCATATAGTAGTGTGTTTTCATGGCCCATGTCGATGTGTAGTGCGAAGACGAGTTGATCTTCGATGTGGTTCATACATTTGCCAAAATCAATGTTCAAAGAGTAACTTATACAATTTGATCCAATAGGGTTCATCTACATTTGTCTCATCTTTGTAATTAACGTAGGAAACCTAGGCTTGGAAGAAGACACAATTGTTGCCAATGCACCATAGTGTCATCTCTAGTAGCTCATCTCTGTCTTCTTGATTATCAAAATCAACTATTATTTTTTTTTGGAAGAAAGTTTTTCACAATTGCCATTTTCCAATTTTCCTACACCCATGCATGGATCTCTAATCACTTGCAAGTTTTACCCAAAACCCTATTGATTATGGTTACGTATTGGAGTGTCACATCATCCTTATCTACTATAGAGGAGACATCAATATTCATGATTTCTTGCTAAGAAAAGGGAGGAGTTACATTGGAATTGCATATGCTATCTTGCCTGATCCAAGTATGCATACATGCTCAATTATACTATGCAAGCCATTTATTTTCTAAATTATTTTAATTGATTAAAACTATTAATTTTTTAATTATAAATAATATCTTAAATTCAAAATTAAAATTTTAAATAATATCTATTGCTTTTTAATTTGGTCTATATTGCTACACACCTTGGCGGAATTACAAGTAAAAGTTAAAATTTGCATTAGGAGTTTTTTGGGCGGGAAAGGTCTGCGCACAGTATTTGGCGCGAAGAGTACTTGTTTTCCCGCCATATTTTGGAGAGACCAACTGTACGTAACATCTCAGCTGGGCTAGTCGATGGCAACAGCATTGGTTGAATTCCTTCAGAGCTATCTGCTGAGCTACTTCCATACGGGGACAATCGTTCGAATTCCGATTAGGGTAATGGTAGTCTATTGCTTATCCGGGGGTCCATCCTTTTATTTGCAGGGCTAGAACAGGGGTGTGGGCTGGAGAATACTACAACCGGGGATCCACCGGGGGGGACGGCTGAGGAGCTACCGTGGGTGAGGGATGGGAAATGCTATAACTCTCAGCCGTAACTGTGAGGCAAGAACCTGACTTCTTTTACTATTTGGGTCCTTAACCAGCCAATCTCGCCTTAACCAGGTAGCAGTTGTTGGGATTGAATCGTTGCAGCCGAGATCACAGACTGCGAGGCACTACTGTCTATCTTTATTGAGCAGGATTAATCTGTTTCCTGTGAAGACATATTGAATTTAGCCGTTATGTCTGGGTGGGACGAGGGGTCTATTTTCTATAGTGATCAAGCCCAGTTTCCGAGAGGCGATCCAGATCAGGGCGCCCTCACTCGTCACTCTGCTTTGCGCAAATTCAAAGAGTTCATTCGCAGCTACAATGGCGAAAAGGGCGATTTCCCCTACAGGTAGTGCACAACCGTTGCAGCTTTGATCCATGTTATTTTCTGGTTTTGTTTCTCGATAGATTTTTCTTTTTCTTTCTTTTATTAATTTTGTTTGCTGCTTATTTTGATAACTTTGCCGCGGAGTAAGGCGTCTTTCCTGAAGCTTTAAGTTTGTTTTCTGTTGGGACCATACGTTATACTCAGCTAGCCAAGTTTTCCTCCTGGTTCAATGTTTTTGTCAAGGACTGTACTCCACAAGTAGATAAAATTGGGTTTTATTAATCTTCCAGACAAAGCTTAAAGTTGTTGATGTTTATCATTATATGGTTGTTATTTTGTGCAGAGAGAGCTTAATACACAATCCTAAGTTTCTACTAGTTTCGATGGAGGACATTGATTCATTCGATGGGGATTTATCTGAGAAGATCCGTAAATCTCCTGCCGATTTCTTACCTCTGGTTTGTTTCTGAAAGCCCCAATGGAGATAAATGACTGTTTGTTGCATTTGAAGTTAGGTTTAAGATTTGAATTCCGTAAAAAAGGCTCTGAAAGAGGGTTTTGTTATGGCCTTTGGACAGTTTGAAACTGCTGCGTCCGAAGTGTTAGGTGCACTTAAATCCAAGGTGACCGGAGAAACTGGTGAAATGGAGGAGCCAACAAGCGAAGAAGTGCAAATTCTGTTGTGTTCCAAGGAAAATGTTATATCTATGAGATCACTTGGTGTGAGTAATTGAGCTTGGAATGTTTTATGATCGTATTCGAATTTGCCTATTCAATATGGAATAATTGCAATAAGAAATCTTCTGTTTTTTTAGGCCGAGTTTATCTCAAAACTGGTGAAGATCTCTGGAATAATTATTGCTGCTTCCAAAACAAAGGCTAAGGCTACATATGTCTCCTTGCTCTGTAAGAACTGTAAAAATGTGAAGTCTGTTCCATGCCGGCCAGGATTGGGTGGTGCCATAGTACCTCGCTCCTGTGATCATGTTCCGCAGGTGGGTATCTTTAAAAATCTTTGGTATTTGACCTGGTTTTTGATTGAATTACCCTGGTGGAGTGGGCTAAAACATTCCTTTTTTTTGTAGCCCGGAGAGGAGCCTTGTCCTATAGATCCTTGGGTTGTAATTCCCGATAAAAGTAAATATGTCGATCAACAGACCTTAAAGTTGCAGGAGAATCCAGAGGTGAGCCTTTAAAAATAAACTTTTGCTAGATACACTGCAGGCTGTAAATTAGTTAAATTTATGAAATGATATCTGGACTTTTGCTGATTAACACCGTCGGCTTGGAAATTAATTAAATTATGAATTGACATTGGGCTTTTGTGAATTGAGCAATACGATAATTCAAATTTGATAATTGTTTTTAAGAATCTTCTACGGCATGTTTTTATATTTGTTTTCAAACTTTATTTGAAGTGAAATATTAATTATCTTTGATAAGGTGTGAGACCGTTTCTGCTAAATTGGATAATCTCCAGTATTCTTTGTAACTTTACTACAGTTAGAGTCCATACCCACGGAAATGAAAGAATAGTACACATTGCTCAATTTATGTCCAGATGCTTTTATCCTGCATTGATTGTCAGCAATGCACAAAGGGCTTGAAGCACTTTACTTCTCGTGAAAAAACATGCAGAATTTATCAGTGTGTAAAAGTGACAGAATTTAGTATAAACATATGCAATAAATTATGAGAAACATTAATCAGTATTCAAATATAGGATAATTAAACCCATGATGTTACAGCAGCGGGCAAAGTGGACTTCACCATCACTTCATTTTTAGTCTATCTTTCTCCTCTTAACAAAACACTCTAGATCTCCTACCCACAGAAATAAATGAGACTAAAAGCTCGTAACAAATTACGAAATATTAAACAGTATCCATATATGCGATAATAAATCCCATGACCAAGCCATGGATGTTGCAGCAGCAGGCAAATCCGACTTCATCATCACTTAAGTTTAGCACAATCTTTATCTTGAAAAAATCCAGATTTCCTACCCACAGAAACTAAAAAAAGATTGTACATGCTGTTCAAATCATGTACAAATGCTTATATACTGTATTGGTTGTTAGGCATGCGCCAACGGATAAAAAGTACTTAACGTCTTGTAAAATGCCCTGCAGAACCTATCATGGTGCATTAGTGACCCAATTTGGGTGTAAATGAGAGTAAAGCTCATAATAAATTAAAGGAAACATTAACCAGCATCTAAATATGGGATAGGAAAGCCCATGACTAGGCTTTGGATGTTATAGTAGCAGGCAATTGGACTTCATCTTCACTTTATTTCCAGCATAATATTTTATAACCTTGAAAAAAGTACCTTGTTTGGAGCTGTAGTGGAACAATCAGTCTACTCTTGTCAATTCTGGTTACTTTATGATAATCGTCAGAACTTGGGGCTGATTTGGTCAAATTGGCTGCTATGCCGAAAGTTGTAGAGAACAATAAAGCATATGCCATCCCCGTTCTTTGATCTATTTTAGTGGCAGCTATCAGAATTGTTTACACGTCTCCATGCATGGTTCCTGTTATCTATGGATGGACGAGATTGAAAAATCTGAACCCTACTGTAAGCTGTTTTGTCAATCATTAAAACTTCATAACCCAAGATCCATTGAGAACCTATCCCAATCAGTACCACACCGCATAGAAGGTTTGAACATTTGGATAAGTGTGTACGAGTAAAATTTGAGACAAAGCAAAATGGAACACTACGCGATCATTCATAAGTGACACAATCCTCCTACTAGCTTGGTCAGTAATTTCAATCTTAATGCTACCATTCAGGGCATAATAAAGAAAGAAGGACAAAATGGGTTTAAATCTTAATTGCTAATTGCATTTCTAAGTAAAATTTAGGAGCTACCATCCAAGGCATAATAAACAAATTAGGAAGAGAGGGGCATCACTGATCATTCTATAGAAGAGATGATGCCCCTACTTCTCTTGTTGTTAAGAGATGATTATGTTAATCAAGAAAAACGTCCATCCATTTGTTGCTGGCATATTTAGTAGCCGTGTTTGGTGGTAAAACTCTGCTAATAATATTGGGTAAATGAAACACCCATGAGTAGGCTCCCAATGCTAATGAATTATTTCAACTATTTGCATCGTAACAATGGAAGCTTGAGTTTGTAAAATGCTTATTGTAAGCAATCTTATATCATGGAATTTTTTACATTTATGCAATTATCTTTGCTAAATTATAGGAAAGAGAAGATTGTGCACATCAAGGAAAACCTTTATATATCTGTTATAGGCATATTAGTAGCTGTATTTGGTGGCTAGGTAATTGTAAAACTCTACTAGTAATAATGGATAAATGGAAATTCCATGAGCAGACTCCCTACAGGAAATGCATTATTTCACAATTTGCGTAACTATGTAGCTTGAGTTTGTAACATGTTTAGTGTAAAATCAATCTTCTTTCATGGAATGTTTTACATTTATGCAATATATTTATGTTTTCTTGTCTTAACTATAAGGGCCTTTTTCTTGTAAACTTGGTTGTCAGTCCTTTTCTCACAAGATACATGAAAAAACTCCATGTATATTGCAACAGGTTCGATAGGAATATCACCCCTTGTTTAAAAATTAAAATATAATGTGTCAATGATGGGGCAAAGCGGTTGCAATAGGCCCAAGAATACTATTGTGTTTCACCAAAATGTACTTGACCAATAGAGAAGACCTTTCATTGGTTTGTAAGAATAATATGAACACATTTTCAAGAGAATTCTAACCTCAATATTGGGTTTCCTTATCTCTTTGATCTTCTTAGCATTTCCACATAAATAGCTTTTACAGTGACCATGTGATTTCTTAGTAATGCCTTGGCCTTGTAATGAAGAACATACATACAAGCCCATTGTCTCATTTACAAAAAGGTGGTATCTAAGTACTCCATTACATACGTCTTCCATTGCAAGGTAAGGCCCAAAGCCAGCCGATGGAAAGCTCTCCACAACTTTCCAGAATCATTATCATTGTTTTTAATGTGAATGTTAGGAGAGTTTTTTTTAATATTTGAGAAGCAAAAAGACATCTACTCATTTAATAGATAATGTGTGGCAACTAGGATGCTGCATTCAATCATTGTTTATGAAGTATGTTCTCTTATTATGCTGGTCTGGGCAAATTAGTGCAAAACTACTAGAATTTTTAAAAGTTTTGCTTCTTGACTCAATACATAATGTTTTCCTCTGTGAAGGATGTACCCACTGGAGAGTTGCCTAGGAACATGTTGCTTGCAATTGATCGCAATCTAGTACAATCAATAGTTCCGGGGACAAGAGTGACTGTAATGGGTTTATACAGTATTTTCCAAGCAAGCAATTCCTCTGCGTAAGTATGTACATAATTTTCAGATTACAAGTTGCAGTAGTAGCCTACTTGCTGTATCTTAAACTAGTCTTATTCAAACCGAAAATTTTATCTTCACAGACAAAAAGGAGCAGTAGCCGTCAGGCAGCCTTATATCAGAGTTGTAGGTATCGAACAAGCCATGGAGGCTGACAGCGGAGGCCCCACTTCCTTTACTGCAGATGAAGTAAGATTCCACATTTTTCTTTTTATTTCATAAATTTAATTCCTACGAGCTTCTCCTCTCTAATTATCTGTTACATGGTTCCTTAGGAAATGGAGTTCAAAGAGTTTTCTCAGAGACCTGACACATACACAAAGGTCTGTTCCATGATTGCACCATCTATATTTGGTCATCCTGATGTTAAGAAAGCTGTTGCCTGTCTTCTATTCGGAGGATCAAGAAAGGTATGTTATTTGCAACACTTCAACGCTAGGGCTGTAAGTATGTGTTTTTGATATCTGCAATTTAAAAGTTCAATTTTGTGTTGTTGCAGAGATTACCAGATGGGGTAAGATTAAGAGGAGACATCAATGTTTTGCTATTGGGTGATCCATCAACTGCTAAGTCGCAGGTTTGTTTTGCCTCGGTTGAGTTCTTTATGGATTATTAAGCTGCACAAGCATGCTTAATGTTAATGGCAGCCAAAAGCCAAATTGGCAGAATATTATGTGTACTTCAATTTAAAATTCTGCCAATTTAAAACGGTTGTAATGCTTGAATGTTGTTGGGTTTTTCTGTCTTTTGAAGTATTCTGTTAATTATTATGCTCTTGCAGTTCCTTAAATTTGTTGAGAAGACAGCTCCAATAGCTGTCTACACTTCTGGAAAAGGATCATCGGCTGCTGGTTTAACAGCTTCTGTCATTCGTGACTCCAGCACGGTAAATGATTGCTTATTCATAATTCTTTCTCCATTTCACCATTTAATCCGTTGTCTCAGCTCATTGGGGTTTCGCAAAATATTGAGTTGTCAATTTTAAAGATATGCAATGTGTTTGTATCTGCCTAGATATTGTAACGAACAAAAGTAGGGTAGAGTAAAATATGGTATGATAAAAACGCTTTCTGTTTATTGCAGCGGGAATTTTATCTTGAAGGAGGGGCAATGGTTTTGGCCGATGGAGGGGTTGTCTGTATTGATGAATTCGATAAGATGAGGGCAGAGGACAGGTAAATGATTTTTTTTCTACATTAGTTGTATGCTTGAGTCTAGGTTATTGATTTTCCATACTATTTTACTGTTTTAATCGCTTCTATTAAGTCTGCTCTTCACTTTTCTTTTTACCAAAATCACATTTTATAACCTCCACCACAACTTCAACTTGCCCCAGTTTTGACAATTTTGCCACTTCTAACCAAAACATCTGGAGCAAAATCACAGGACTCATGTAATTTTTGCACTTTGCCACTTTCACCACTAAAATAAAATTATGTTTTTTCATGTGCTTTCAGCCCCTCATCTTTTTGCAGACATAAGTTCCTTGTTTCAGAATGCTTTTTGTTGAAATTCTCCTATTTGTTTCCACTGTGACCTGTGACTCATTCCACGGTAAACAAAGTTTTAAGGCATGATCTTATTTGTTCAAATTCTGCCCTTAACCCATAAGGTTCCTTTGGTTGCATCAATTATATATTTGTTAGCTTAGACCTCAAATCATATTCTGTGAAATATTTCTGGTTATCACATTATGGTGTTGGATCCTTTCATTATGTGACTACCCAAATTGCTAATAAGTTTACCAAGTGCTGGCTCTTGTACATTATTTAAACTTAGGGGTTTGTATGTGGGGCTTGAATGGCACTGGCATTTTGTTTGAAACTAACTCCTAATTTATTCCAAACAGGGTTGCAATTCATGAGGCAATGGAACAACAAACAATATCCATAGCAAAGGCAGGCATTACAACTGTTCTCAACTCCCGTACCTCGGTGCTTGCAGCAGCCAATCCACCTTCTGGACGTTATGATGATCTCAAGGTATGTCATCATTCATTATTCTTAAACAGTTTATGGAGTATGTTACATGTCATGATTGTGGCATGCCATCATATTGATACGATAGGACTCATAGGAGTGCATTGTTGGCATGTTCATAGACAGCACAAGACAACATAGATTTGCAGACGACAATTCTTTCCCGATTTGATCTCATTTTCATTGTGAAGGATGTTCGGATCTATGATCAAGATAAGGTATGCCTTGATGAAACATGACATGGTAATATTTAAGCTAAAATAGCCTAGATCAAAAAAAGCCACGGACTAACACATTTATATTTATGTTCAGCTTATTGCGAGTCATGTTATAAAAGTACATGCGAATGCAGGGCAAACCACTAAGGATTCAGATGCCCTGGATAGAGAAAATTGGCCTAAAAGGTAAGGATAATGCGGTACTAACGATGCTGTCATTTGTTGCAGTTGGTTAATAAAGTATACTAACTTATTTTTAACAGATTCATTGAATACTGCCGAGTAAACTGCAAACCTAGGTTATCAGATGCTGCGGCTACCATGTTACAAAACAACTATGTTAGAATTAGACAGGTGTGCTATGGTGCTCAGTCCATTTATTGTTTTCTGTATGCCACAATGATTACCAATTGATTGAGTACTAACATCAAGTATTAGCCCCAAATGTTTTCAGCAAATGCGCCAACAAACCCATGAAAGTGGGGAAGCTGCACCTATACCAATTACTGTGAGGCAATTAGAAGCCATTATTCGGATAAGTGAGTCCATTGCAAAGATGCGATTGTCACCTTTGGCAACGGAGGAACATGTAACGGAAGCACTAAGACTTTTCAACGTGTCTACAATGGACGCTGCACATTCTGGCATTACTGATCAAATAAACTTGACCCCGGAAATGAGAAACGAAATTCAGGTTTGTATTGTATGTTACCGAGTAATTTCCGAATAGCATGTCTGTTCATTCCACTTTATTTGCAAAACAGAGGTACAATGTATGCAAAACAAGAGTTGCACTTGACATGAAACGAATTATTTTCATGTAACAGCAAGTCGAGACACAGATAAAAAGGCGAATGGGAATTGGCAATGTCATGTCTGAGAGGCGCCTTCTTGATGATTTAGCAAGAATGGGATTTAATGAATCCGTTGTAAGGAATCACGACCTGTTCTTGTTTGTTTTGGAACATGTTTATTCTTGAGAGAATTTTTAATGTCCTTGGCGTAAGCATTATTAAGAGGATCTCTTGTGAATAAGCCGTTTAAATTAACAAGATCCCACTGTGTCACTTCTGGGACTTGCTACAATTAGTACAATGTTTTAGCAATCGTATTATCTACCTATATCTTAAAAAAGTCTTGGATTGATTGCCTTTTGCCCTTATTGTAGGTGAGAAGAGCCCTCGTTGTCATGCATCAGAGAGATGAAGTGGAGTACAAGAGAGAGCGACGTGTCATTGTACGCAAAGCATAAGCTTCAAAGCTTTGTTTATGCTACTGCCACACAGGGCATCATTAATGGGCTGATGCTCTTAAGGGAGTTGTACTTCGGTGCCAATGGCACAGCATCAAATTCTGTTATAGATTGGTCAATTCCAACTCGAGGGAAGATACAGTTCTGGTGTAATCTAAGGCTATGATTTCATTAACAAATGCTTTGATCTATAAAATAAATTCCTTCCATATGGTTCTTTTTTGAAACATGGTTCTTGTCTTATAACATGTTTGGAACTTATTCAAATCATCCTTAATTGCAGGGCTGGATAACTTTATCTATCCGGTCCTTGGCAGGGAAATGATTCTTTGGAAAAGATTGTTTGCTCTATGGTATTTTTTTTTTGGCATATTTGCATATGCAGAGCTGCCAAATATGTAAAGAAAATTTATTTATGGATTCCTACACCATTTTTTTTTCAAATGTGGTGTTTTGAATGGCCTTAGTGGAGCCTCTGTCGATTAGGTACACCATTCTCAAATAACTTTAGCTGCAAAGTTTTTGAGGAAACTCTTGCCCTTAAAGATGCTTATGTCTATTTTCTAAATGCCCTAATTTTTTTTTTTTTAAAACTTTTTTCTTATGTTACTAATGTTGTGTACGAGGAAGTAAGATTCCTACAAAAATCATTAGACCTGTAATGTTGTGTACGAGGAAGTAAGATTCCTACAACAATCATTAGACCTGTATATCTTCTTTCTTCTTTCTCCATTTATCCTATTTTTCCTCTCAATTACAGTTTAAGCAGTTACCAATAAATATTTTAAAGTCCTTTGCTTCTGCAAATGGTGTTTCAATGGGAATAAAAAAGGTGACTATGCAATAATTCAGATTAGTTGCTTGCCCTCCATGCACCTCCACTGTAAATTTTTCTTTTGTTTTTTAAAATGAGAGCATCCCAAAATCTTGTTGAGATGGCGACAAAGTATGACCATATGAAGTTCATTGAAATGTGCAAGGTTTTGGTAGCAAAAGTGTTGTAGGTATGGTGCGAATGCTTGCTGTCTGCAGACAGCATTAACATAAAAACTGCATATTTCATCAGCTTTGTTACCTTTTCGAAACAGCCCTGGAGTGATTAGTCTAATATCTTGTTATCTTGTGAGACACTTGTCCTGATCAAACTCAGTTCTGAAATGTTGGTTTTCAATTTGATTCACCAGTGTTCTAAAAACTTTTAAGATATCATTGTGAGGAATTTAGTCTCTACTATAATATCTGAGGAGATAGCAAGTGGTTTAAACAGTAAGAATAACGTAAAGGTTGAGGATAGCCCCTGCTAACTACAATTCATTTTCTTTCATAATAGATATGGGATACATTAAGAAGAGGCTATTGGGAAGTTGAAACGTTCAAGTTTTAACTGTTACCAATAGCAGTGTAGCGGGGCCAGATTTTGTGTAGGATGGGCTTTGGCACTGAAAAGTTGTGGGCCTCAGCTGGTTTGCAAAACTGCTGAATTACAAGTGGCATTGACATCAATGCAGATATGCATGGTTATCGGAACTCAATTTGATGTGCCAAAATTTGCTTGAGTCGTAGCCCCCTTGTGCATTAGGCATCATTTTACCCAGCACCTATAACCGATCCGAGGAATCTTTAAGTGAGTTACCCTTTGTCAATTTGCCGAAGTGTTGTTCTTCTTCATACCCCATGTCTTATTGTTTGAGTGTTTAGTCATTTTCTGCAGTTCTTGTAATTGCAGAGTTTTGATCGAGCACTGGACATCTTTTGCTCTTTTGAGTCTTTGACTCACTGTTCTGATCGCTGGTCTTGCATATAAGTTTCACAATGTTTATCGTGTTCCCACTTCCTTCATTTCATTTGTTTGTGGGATTTCAACGGACATTCAGACTTTCAGTCCATAGTCCTGTCCTGGTGTTCACTTTTGCTTTGAATCCCTGCTTTTTATTGATCCCCATGCATTTCCTTGCTTGCAGGTTTGTGTAGTTTAGATGGTCATCTGAATTTTTGTTTCTTGGGTCCCTGTCTTAGTATCCCTTCCTTTTTCACACATTTCATCCACTCCCCTTCTGCAAAATCCTATTGCATTTTGGACTTTCTCTAGTTCCTCCTTCACTTTCCTTTGTCAGCTCCACACCATATTCGTTTGATTAGAATGCTTAGCCCAATTAAGAGCTTCCCAGCTAGTAATAAGATTCTCTAATATATATCTACCCTTCACAAATCCAGTTTGGGTAGGGCAAACAAATTTGGGGAGAATGGCTTCAAGCCTGGTTGACATAATCTTAGCCAAAATTTTATAAGAAACATTTAAAAGAGTTATAAGCCTCCAATTCTTAATAAGAGATTTATCCCCCTCCTTAGGGATGAGCTTAATGATTCCAGAATTAATATCCCTACCCAGGGTTCTAGTATCAATGGCTTCATTATAAATATTAATTAAGACTTTGCTAATCCATTTAATGTTAGCCTTGTAGAATTCTGCAGGCAGCCCGTCAGGTCTGGGAGCTCTATCATTATTAAGGGAATTGATGGATTTCTCAATTTCCTCGAGAGACAAGGGCTGCTCAAGATTAGATGCATCCTCAGCCGAGATCCTTTTAGGAATGAGATTCTTACATTGATCTCTAAGGGCCCTAGCCTCCTGAGTATCCTTTGAAGTAACAAGATTTCTATAAAATTCAGCAAATTCATTCTTTATAATATCCATGTCCGTAGTCAATTGATTGTTAATAAGTAGTTTATCGATAGATTCTTTAGCTTGCTTATGTTTAATAAGATTAAAGAAAAATTTACTTCCTCTATCTCCATAATGAAGCCAATGGGCTCTTGAACGAATTCTCGCCCCCAGAGCTTTATGATGTTGATGTTTTTTGAGAGCATTTTTAGCATGGGCAAGCTGGTGACAGAGATAAGGATCATCTGAATTATTTTGGATATCAATTTCAGCATTATAAAGATTATTATTAAGCCAGGATTCCTTAAACCTATAATCTTTGGCCTTCTTTTGACCAATAGTTTTTAAAAAATTCTGCCACGCTGAGACATCAAGACTCCACCTACGGATATAGGATAGAGAGGGAAAATGAGACTCATTGATGAGTCTAATAATGGAGATGGCAACAAGAATGTCATTATCCTCCAAAAGGCTAGTGTTGAGAATGAATTTATGGTTAGAATGATTGCTATAAATAGGGGAGCAACCGAGATTAACAGATATAGAGATAGGGTGGTGATCCGAAAGAGTGGTGGGGGGGACAAGCACCACGTTATTATTCTTATCAGGAATCACAGAAAAGAAATTGCTATTAAGATAGAATCTATCAAGCCTAGAATAGATTTTGTATTGACCTTTCTGAAAATTACACCAAGTAAACCAGAGGCCAGGGTTATTATTCTTGCTTCCCCTTAAAGGATCAAAAAGGGATTTAGTTCTTTTAAAGTTGTTCCAAGTAAGTCTCTCTTGATCTTTCCAAGAAAAAGGGAGACCTCCCATTTTATCTTCCTAATTCTCTATCATATTGAAGTCACCTCCAAACATCCAGGGAATGTCAGGAAGCGAGCTGAGCCAAGTCCAAAACAAGCTTCTTTCCATATAATCATTGGCAGCATAAACAAAACATATACCGAATTCCATATCATTATGATTAAAGATCAACCAAATAGCTCTATTACAAGGAGAAAAACCGAAACTTTTTATTTTAGGTCCCCATTTGGGGCTGAGTAAAATCGCCACTCCCCCCCTACCTTGAGGGTGATTAGTGGAGAATTTGATAGCATCTCTCCAAATAAAGTTAAGATTGGATTCGAGATTGAATCCAGTAGACTTAATTTCTTGTAGCATAATCATATCAATATTAGTTTGAGACTTGATAAAATCCTTAATAATAAACTTTCTATCAGGACATTCCAGTCCTCTAATATTCCAAGAAACACAATTCATTGAGACAGAATTAGAGAATTAGACGCCTCAGCACCCACAATGTCCTCCATAGGAGAAACATCCTTAGAGTTTGTTTGATTCTGCTTTTTACTGTTCTTATTTTTATTCTTGGATCCCGAAGGTCTTCCTTTCCTTCTAGCAGTGAGGATGTCCTCATTATTAGACAGAGAAGGGGAGGAAGGCTCCAACTCCGAAGAGTGATTATTAACAACAGGGGTCGCCGGAATGACTTCAAATATGAAATCATCCGAAATCTCTTTGAAATCTTTCACAGGGGGATTCTGTTTTGAAGATATGTGTTTGGTGGGAGCTTTAGGAGCAGACGAAGGGGGGGCAGAGGGTTTGGCATTATCTTTAGTAGTCATATTAGTCGCTGAAGGATGGGATACAAAAAGCTTATTAGGAGCCGAGTCTTTTTTACTCGACCGATTCTTCCTTTTTTTTGTAACAGTTTGAAAACCATCTGTATCCACGATGCTGGTAAATGACACATTTTGAGAGAACGGTGTTTGAAGCAGAGATGAGAAAGATTGCGAGGGGGCAATTGGGGAAGGCATAGGATTAGTTTTAGTAGAGGAAGGTGGAATCGTCTGGTTAGAAATGGGGAGGTTAAAAGGATTAGTAATCTTTTGGGTTTTATTTCTGATAATCGGGCAATCTTTCCTAAGATGCCCTTCTTTCCTACATATAAAACACGCATTCAAACCTCCTAGGGTTTCAATAGGGCAGGAAACTTGCTCATTAACAATAGAGATGTTAATTTCTTTGGGTAAATCCTGACCAGGCTTCAGAGCAATAAGAACCCTTGCATCTAAATGAGGGACTAAACGAGCAGAGTCATCCATTCGTAGGAATTTCCCTAGAGGTTCAACCAACTGAGGGATAAAACGCCACAAGAAAGGGGGAATTTGTTTAATGAGAACCCATCTTGGAGCCGAAAGAGCAACCACCTCATCAAGGTTAGCCTCCGCATTCCAAGCTAGAGCCCTGAATGTGGTGTTGTTGACCGTCCAGTACTCTTTTTAGCACAGCCTGTTGAGATTCATTATTGATAAAAAAACACAACAAACAATCCTTTCTGTATCTGTCTACAAAACAAAATTTGATAGCCAAGTTTTAAGTTCCAATAATTATAAAACTAGTCGTCTAAATTTTTTTTGGCAGGCACTTTATCAATTTCAACCGCAGAGAAGAAAATGGCGGTGTTTCTTAACCTTTCTTTTTCCTTAATAATCTCATTTAACATTTTAGGATTAGGAGTAACATGAAATGCAGAAGGATCCCCAAGATGCTTACCGTTTGTTGTGACTTCATCTTGTGCAAGTTTGGCGAAGCAAGCACCAGAAGCGATTGCAGGAGATGAATTAGCAACCGCCTCCAGAAAAGATCTCAGCTTGTTGCCAGGGTTTGGACTAGGTTTAGGCACATTGTTAGCAGTGTTATGAATTGATTTCGAAGCAGACGCATTAATGCTACGGGGAATTGAAGCAGCCGAAAATTTAAAAGGTATATTAAATTTAGGGCTTGGGATTAAGGGCGGATCACACTTGGTATCTTGTTCGGTCGCTGAGTCATCATCTTTACCTCTTGCCACCTCGCCAGCATCGGAATATCCATCGCATCTAGTGATGCCAGTGGTATCCCCTGGCAGATCGTGACCTGACATACTAAGTATGTCTAGAGTCACCAAAAAATAACTAACTTCGCTAATCTCAATTCGCTATTCGCTCTGCTAAAATTCGCTCGACTTCTCTCAAAAATGTTCATGGCAAAATTATTGGTAAAAACAATTTCAAATAACTGTACTTAAAAATTTCTAAAATAGCATTTGATAGGTATCTAATTTTAAAATTTCTTTCATATATGTGAACATTCTCTTGTATGAAGTCATGCAATGTTCTCTTTTAATGGACTTTTAGAATGTAATGTTTTAATTGGTTGAAAGAACTTCTCACAAATAATTTAATTTGCATATTATGTTAGTTTGGAGTTCAGAGAGTTGTTGTGCTCCATATATTGTTAAAACTAGTGTGACATGAAATCAGTGCCATTTAATATATTTATGATAACTTTCTTTTATGAGTCTAAAACCTCTTGATAAAAAATAGAAGTTAGATTTTTCCATATTTGTAAAATATATTTTTATATTTTAAAAAAGGTCAAAAAAATTAGTAAAGAAAATATAATAAAGATTTTATAAAATAGAATTTTTTTTTTAAAATTAGAAAATATATCATAATTATTAATATGTGAAAAAACAAAATAAATTTAAAATTTATAAGAGAAACATTTTTAAAAAATAAAAATTCTTTTTTGTTTTTGGTATTCTAGAAACAAAATATGATAAAGAAAAATCTTTAATTTTTAGAATTTATAATAAACATACATCCTTTTCATAATTAAAAAATAAAATCTTTTTAGAAAGAAAAATTAATAAAAGAAAAAAAAATTACTGTTTAAACATTTATAATAAATGCATTTATTTTAAACTACAAAGTATAGTTATAAAAAATAATTTAAAATAAAATATTTCAAACAAATATATAAGTTAAAAATAATATTAACACTATAAAAAATATCTCCTTAGTATTAAAAATCGTTTTACTAAGTTTTTTAATAAAGAAAACAAGTTGATTTTTGTGAATTTTATAGTAAAAAAATATCTTGAGAGTAAATATGGTTCTATTAGTTTATTTATATTTTCAAATTTGATCAATTTAAAGTTTGTAAGAATCATGATTTTTTCAATTTCATTATTAGTTAATTTTTTAGATTTACATTATTAATGGTCATTTCTCATTTTTAAAAATCAAAATTTCTATTGGCGCACTGTTGCATGCACAAAAGCATGCGACTGCTAGTTATACTATTATTATTGGTCTTTTATATTCTGGGAATTTTGTGTATAAGACTCAATTTTTTTTTTTTCGGTAAAAGGCCGAGGCCTTGTATTTTATTAATATTTAAATAATTAATTTTTACAATGTAACCCCGCTCAATGCGGGCGCTGGTAGGAAAGAGCGGGGTCGAGAAAACCTCTAGCCGTGCCCGGGACTATAAGTCCTGTTCCTAATACAAAAATTACGTGGGCATACCCACGACTCAATATTTATCGAGATTTGTTCATAATACATTGTTATCATGGGCATACCCATTATCTCAGAAAGTGTCTTGATACAATTAAATTACAATGTTTACATATTTTTACAACTTTTGTTTTGAATCTTTGAGATATCCGCAACTGGTCCTAATCCTTCGGGGAGAAACTGTATTTGGCGCCATCTCAATAATTTCCTCCTGAAAAGAAAAAACATAATTCTTCCAAAACCAATGGTTAACCATTAGCAATATATTATAAGATAAAATCCTTTATACTTAACATTGTTACCTGCTTCCAGATGATAAGCAATTAGGTTCCTAGGTTAACATATAACAATAAGAATAACCATTTCACTTTGGCTTTAAAAGGATGAAAGCTTTCGAGAAACTAAGAGGGGAATACAATTATTCTATGAAATCCACTAACTTTAATATTAAAATTCTATTCACATCTACATCATAGCTACTATCCAAGGCAAATCTTTATCTATCATCAAAATCCTAAATAGAGCATATGTGAATCCATTTAGGCATATATCCACAATTTAAAAGAAAATCTTATCTTATCTGTAAAGTCTAAACCTCTTATGAGTATATTCCCACTTTAATTTGAGCTCCCGTTTAACACCAAACGTTAATAGATATTAAACTTGTCATGATAGGTATAGTTAAAAGGGGACCAAGCGATTCCCTTTTAATTATACCTATGTGCTCTTCCAGGGACGATGAGAAGCTCGATGAAGACTGTATTGTGAAAAAATGCTTGACAACTTGCTCTTTTATACATTCTAGTTTTACATTATAGATCAATTGATAACATGACTCTATAACTGTAAAACTATTTGTATATGTATGTATGTATGTATGTATGTATATATATATATATATATATATATATATATATATATATATATATATATATATATATATATATATATATATATATATATATATATATATATATATATATATATATATTTGTATATATATAAATATATGAATATACATACATTGACATTGAATATGTCTGATTACAGAGATAAGATGATCGTATACCCCATATGCTTTCGTTGAAAAACAAGTATTATCATTGCTACAAGAATATATAAATAGTTATATATAAAATATACCAGTAGATATATGTTTACATATAAATTTATAAATTCCTGAGCATATGTTACTGTCAAAAAAATCAGATAAAAGTACACATCCATATCTTAATTCCATATAAAACAAGCAGAGAGTATGATAGTAGCCATACCTTCTGTCTAGGTCTATTATCCTTTGATAATCCTCTAAAGAGAAATAGAGCTTAAATGCTGACCTCTCCTAGATTGAGAGTAATATTAGTACATACCCGGTCTTATAATCTAATAAACAGAGCTTCTGTATATGCCTGCTAAAGAACACTCTGTTTATGTAAACATATATCTACTAGTATAGTTATATATAAAATATACCAATAGATATATGTTTACATATAAATTTATAAATTCCTGAGCATATGTTACTGTCAAAAAATATCTGATAAAAGTACACATATCATATCTTAATTCCATATTAAACAAGCAGAGAGTATGATAGTAGCCATACCTTTTGTCTAGGTCTATTATCCTTTGATAATCCTCTAAAGAGAAACAGAGCTTAAAAGCTGACCTCTCCTAGATTGAGAGTAATATTAGTACATACTCGGTCTAATAATCTAATAAACAGAGCTTCTATATATTCCTGCTAAAGAACACTTTGTTTATTAATTCGTAGGCACCCGGTTTGAACAAGGTTTATTAGGTTACTGTTTAGATGTCAGAAGTGTGTTTGCGCTTCTCTGGTACACCATTTATAGGTTGCTTAATTGCATAATCATGGTGAGAGTGCTTATCTGAACCAACCGCAGTCCATCTCATGAATACACAAACAGGAAAGAAGATATCAACTTAGAATCAATATTATTTCTTTCAGAACTATTGTTATCTATCATCCATTAATGCTGATTTAAGGTTACCCGCTATTTCCAGAATTAAAGCAAGTGACTGCTACCTGTCTTGTTAGTAACTTCAAGGAAGGTAGCATAAAGATATCAAAGTCTAAATTTGCATGTCATATTCCATCATACCAACTATATACATTGTTATAGACTAATTACATAGACTATTTACATATTACCAGAGTAGCAACCCGACTGAAAAATACTATCGAACCATCATAAGTATCCAGTCTCATTATACAATTTTGTTAATAAACCAGAGAATTTATGCTTGCTTTGGCTATGAACAATCATTCTAAATAGAGTATAGCTTATATACAAACTTAGAAAACATCAAATTATAAACCATTCTGCCCACCCCTATTCCTTACTGGTCTTTTGCACTGCGGTGCATTTCCAGGTATTGTTTTCTTTGATCATCACCACAATGCATTCTATATCTTCCTTGCCTTTGTTATTTCTTCTGGTGCATCTAGGCACCTCCGGTGCCATGATGTGAAGGTTTGCAGGTGGGGTGTCATTGAGGAATTCAGGGATATCAAATCCTTCGGCCCTCCAATAATTTAGGAGCCATTTTGATTCCATTTCTTCCTCCAGAACTTCTTTGTATAGGTATTCAATGTTCCTAACCATATCAGGCCAATGATTATCAAAGCATTCTTCAACCTTGAAGGACATTAATGAAATTCTTTTAGACTAAGGAATCCTGTCCAGTTCTCCTATACTTGTTTGCATGGTTGTTTCCGGATGAGGAATGGTGAGGTTATGATGATATTTTCCAGTCCTCCCAGGTGATCTTCTATAAAGATCTCTCTTGCTACTTCGATGATCTCATCTTTCTTCCTTCTAGCGAAGGTTGACAAAGCAATAAACTGCCCTATAATACCACCATTTGTTCTATAGGTGAAACAGTTATTGAAATGCTGATCTCCTAAAGATTTCTCAATTGCCCTCCTGGTTGAGTTTGGTAGAGGATTTAACAGCTGATTCCACCTTTTTGGAAAGATGGGTCCTTTGAAAGCCATGGCCCTATCACTCTTGGTGTAAAAGGTAAGAAGTTTGGTTTCCATGACTTGTTCCTGATTAAGCTTGCCAATTATTCATTTATATAAGCATTTTCCTACCGATCATTGTAGACGTGATCATAATTTACACTCTGTGGTATAGCTGTCTAGAGCTGAAAATCTTGAGTGAAACTTAAGCCGATGGAATATCATCTTCTGTCATGATTACCCTCCTTGATTATCCACACTTAACATGATTAATCTGTTGTAAGATCATGTTTCTCATAGGGTATACATCCCTGACCAATAATAAAGATTGGAGTGGATGCATGTTTCGAAGATTTAAAACCTTCATTTGCCGTAATGGCTATTATTGCATAAAGGTCTTATCATTACCATCTCTGACTATTTCTTAGTTATGATGGTAATGATAAGGCCCAAAGATGTTAATAAATGATTGTAGCTAATCATATCTGCTTTCTACGACAGAGTTTTAAATTTAGATCAAGTTGTTATAATGACCCTAATAGATGAGGGGTGGTTTAAACATGAATAAGGGCGCTGATTATTGTATTGTCTTTAATTTTTAGTAGATTACTATCCTCAGTTCGAAGCTTTACAATACCTATGCTATGAAATCTACTAATTCTTCTGTATGCTATTATACTTACTTGGGCATATAATTATAAGTAAGCTGTTTATTCATTTTTGGAAAACTATGACTATTAATTTTTAACAATATATTATTAGTCTTTGTCTAGCAAGATTTAGTATAAGATTATAGGTTAAAATGTTAAAGTGTTGTTTGATATTAAGGCTATGGAGATCGCATATCAGAATATACCTGTTAAAATTGATGTTTATTAGATTCTTAACTATATGATCATCACCCATTGAAAAACCTAACCTTTGGAGTTTAGATTAGATATACTGGTCCATTGTTATAATTCCATTTGCACCTTGATTTGCTAACATATCTGATTCCGAATTGCCTTCCCTGTATATATGTCTGATTTCATATTTGGGTATATTCTCCAATATTTGATTAATTTCTTCTATTTTTGAGTTTAGGGTCTAGTTAGGTGTTTTTTTGGATAGCGTTTATGGCAATTTGTAAATCTCCTTCTATGATAACTTTTGAGATGTTGAGATTCTTGCATATTTTTAGACCTAGTGCAGCTTTACATTTTGCCATGTTGTTTGTGGTTGGGTTGATGGGCATACAAAATTTGGCGGCAACCTCTGCCTTCCAATTTCTGATTAACCCCCGAATTCCTGCTTCCTCAGGGTTTCCTCTAGATGCACCATCGAAATTAAGTTTGTACCACCCCTCCTTTGGAGGAATCCATCTGCATGAGGCTCTATCTGCTTTCGTTTTGGTTTCCCCTTTGCCATATAAGGGTGGAATGTCTAGTTTTGGCCATATAGTTCTGATTTTGTTATCCCAACTTTTAAAGGAATCTTCATAACTTAGATGGTCTCTAAGTTTGCTGTTAATAATTTCCACAATAGATGTTTCTATTTTATTGGTGATTGATTTCCACACTAGTTTTTGACCGGTGAAGATCCTTCTATTTCATTCTTTCCAGATTTCCCAAACTAAAATTGATAGAGAGATAGTCCATATATCTTTATATAAATTGTCTTTATAAAGGGTTGGCCATGCTTTAAGGGAACTTAATAGATCAGATTGGAGAGCGGATTTCCACCCTAGACAATGGTGTAACCAATTCCATCAATTTTGAGTAAATGTGCAGTTAAGAAGAATGTGATTGACATCCTTTGATTGATTCTCACACAATGGACATCTAGATGGCCCTTCGAATCCCAATTTATTGAGTCTATCTGCTGTTAGAATTTTATTCTGCAAAGCAGTCCATAAAAACATGCCGGCTTTAGGGAGACAAGATTTATTCCAGCAGAGGTCCAGAGGTATATCTATATTATCCATGTTCTAATCTAGAATAATAGAATTATAACCCTCCTTAACAGAGTAATTACCATTATTTGAGCTAGCCCAAATTAATATGTCCGATCTATTTTTGTGAGATATCTCTCTATCCTTCAGAATGGCCAAAATTTTCTGTTTCTCATGGTATACAAAGTCCAGGTCCTCTAAATTTCTCCATTTTGTTTCTTCTTTCTTGCATAAGTAATCTTTAAGATAAATGCCTATAGATTTTTTACAATCTTCCATAAACTGCCAGGAGAAGCCCAATTTATTTAGGGGGGGTGGAGGCCAGCCCAAGAATCATCCCAGAAGAGTTCCTGGTCACCTATACCTACATCCCACAATAGATATTTGCTAATAATCCCTCTACAATCCTTAATAAAGTTCCAGATCCGAGAACCTTTTACATGAGAGTGGGTCCTGAAAATATTGATAGGGTCCGCATTGGGGATATATTTATGTAATAATATTGAGGCCCATTTACTATTAGATTCCTTATAAAGTCTCCAAATAAGTTAAGCTCCTAATGCTTGGTTCTTCCATTGTAGATTTTTAATACCAAGGCCCCCCTTGATAATTGGTTTACATAAGGTATCCCACTTAATAAGGGCTAGTTTCTTATCTTCTGCTGGGCCTTGCCAATAAAAATCTCTAAACATTTTATCTAAACTCTTTTTAATATTAGTCGGCAAGGGGTGGACTGACATATGGTACGTGGGAATGGCTGAAAGAACTGATTTAATCATTGTCGACCTACCTGCTTTAGTGAGCCATCTACCTTTCCACGAACTCTTTTTGTTTTGTACTTTAGTGAGCACTTGTTGCCAAAGCTTGGAGGATAAAAGACCTTTGTCCAAGTCGATGCCCAGATATTTGCAAGGGAATTTGCCAACTTTGTACCCCATCAAGTTACAAATTTCCATTTCTATTTTCGGAGAGGTGTTAATAAAGAAAATTTCCAATTTAGTGGGGTTGACTCGTTGACCTGAGGCTTTCATGTACAGATTTAGGATGTCTTTAAAGGCTTTAGCTTCTTGACAGTTAGCGGAGCCTGTAAAATCGTATCATCTGCAAACTGTTGGTGGGTAATATTTGGTACAATTTTCGATGCCTTTAAACCTATGATTTTACCTTCCATTTGTTTCTTTGTTATCGATCTTCCTAGTGCTTCTGCCATAATAACGTAGAGGAAAGAGGACAGAGGGTCACCTTGCCTAATGCCTCTAGAAATACTGAAGAAGCCTTCTGGGGTGCCGTTGATAAGAATTGAGATTTTAGGGGTGGATATACAGTTGAAAATTATATTGATCCATTGATTAGAGAAGCCAAAGGCTTCCATACATTTATAGAGGAATCTCCAATCTACTTTGTCGTATGCTTTTTGGATGCCTATTTTAATAAGCATACTTGGGTCCTTCGTTAATTAAGCAATGTGAACTACTTCTTGGGCTATAATTATCCCATCCAGGATCGATCTATTTGCAACAAAACCCGTCTATTCTTCTGATATTATAATGGGGAGGAGCGTTTTAAGTCTATTCGCTAAGCATTTAGAAAGAATCTTGTAAATGGTGTTGCAGAGAGATATAGGTCTGAAATCCCCTAGATCTGTACACTCATTTTTCTTAGGGATTAATGTGAAAAAGGTATTATTAATTTCGTTTAACAATGAACTCGAGTTTCTAGTTGCTTCTACCGCTTGCCACACCTCCTCCCCCACAAAATGCCAACATTTTTGAAAAAAGCCAGCTTGAAACCCGTCTGGGCTCGGGGCTTTATCTGGATGGAGTTGAAAAACTGCTGATTTGACTTCCTCTATGGATAATTTATTATTAATCATCTTATTGTCAGCATTCGTAATCAACTTGGGGATAGCTTTTAGCATTTCATTTTGCGCTTTGAGGTTGGTCGCTTCTGTTTTATTGAGAAGGGATTGATAGAATTGCGTAAGTACGGTTGATATCTGGTTAGGGTCTTCAGTGATATGGCCCTCATTATTCTTATTTTTTGAGATTCTATTAATGCTTCTTTTAAAATTAGTGGTATTATGGAAGAATTTCATGTTGCTGTCTCCTTCCTTAAGCCATGATTCCCTCGATTTTTGTTTCTAGAAAATCTCTTCTTTAAGAAGGATTGCATTGTATTTAGCCATTAGCTCTTTTTCTTTGTGATAGCTATGTTCATTTATACCTTGCTCTATTACTATATTATTAAGGTCAGCTAAATCTTGTTCTATCTGAACTTTTTCTTTGAAGATGTTATTAAATTTACTCTTATTCCACTCTAATGCTTTATTTTTGATAATTTTTAATTTTGCTGTTAAGCTATACATTTTGGAGCCTTTTATCAAAATTTGTTTCCACCATTCCTCTAATAGGTTAATTAATTCTGGGTTTTGAAACCACATGAACTTGAATTTGAATGGGTTTCTAGATGGTTTGGAGCTTTTTGTTATAGAAAGCCTGATAGGGAAATGGTCAGATCTTGCCTCTAGGAGGATTTCCGCATTATATAACTGATTGAGGTTGTCAGAATTTGTCCTAATAAAGAATCTATCCAATTTTTTAGCAATATGATTGAAACCAGCTCTTCTATTATTCCATGTATATATGCCATTGTTTGTGTTGATACTGATTAGATGGTTGTCTGTAACCCATTTGCTAAAATCTTTTTGAGCTTGTGATATATATTATGATCCTCCGTATTTTTCTTCAAGATCTAGGATGGCATTAAAGTCTCCTCCAATAATTTGAGGATCTCCTAAGCTGTCTGTTAAAAAGAAAAGGATCTCCTGCCATACTTTCCTTTTTTCTTCGTTAGGAGTAGGCCCATATACATTCATTAAAATAAATTTCAAATTGGATTTTAGACTTTTAATTTCTAGGGCCATCCAGTTACTATTTTTAGATGTGAGTTGGGCTGAAACTTTTCGAGGGTCCCACAATACTGCTAACCCGCCAGAGGGACCTTTTGAAGTTACAAACTCTGACTTCCATATTCCTAATTTATTACTAAACTTAGTGCTTTCCTCTTTGCTAAGTTTAGTTTCCTGTATTAGAATAATTTTTGATTCAAAGTTTTTTAAATATCTTTTTAATAATCTCTATATGTTAGGGGCATTTAATCCCCTAACATTCCAAGTTGTAACTTTCATTGCTCTTGGGGAAGGCACTTCCCCTTCCCTATGTATATAATATCAACAATCTTCTTTTGGTTGCTAGCATTGCCCGCTATAGATCTCAGTTCAATAGCTGATTTCCTGCCTCTTTTTTTTTAAAGTCTATTGATGTTTGGAGTGCTTAAGCCTCCTCTATTTATTGCTATGCCCAATTGTCTATCCTCATTAGTTATCCCAAAGAGGTCTTCAATAGAATCCTTAACCGATGCTAAATTTTTAGTATAATTAATGATCGTTTTGTCCTGCTGTTATGAGATTTTTTGATCAAACTCTGTTTGGGAGTCTTCCTTGTCTATAATCTCCTTTCCATACATTTCAATTATATTTTCAATATTACCTAATAAGTCCAGGTTCAGAGTTTCTATCTCTATGGGGATTGAGGTTACTTGTTCCTCCCCCGCTTGATGGGAATTTTTAACATTCTCATTATTCGGAGCACAGACCTCTTTGCTGAAATTTTCTTTTTCTTTATTTTCAGTTTGTGTTAAATATATGTTATCCTTTTTTGGATTAAGGTTAACTTTTTCTTGTTCTGTGTTGTTTATATCTAATGTTCCTGGGATTTTATTTGAATTACCAGGAAGAACTTTATCAAGGACTTCCATTTCTAAGAGGGTTGATTGTCTAGGCTCATTTAGTTCTAGCCTAACAACCTCTTCCTCTTCATCCTCTAAAATACAATTCTTAATCATTTTGATCAAGGTTTCTTTTTGATACTTTAATTCATCTAAATCGCAAATTTCATCCATAAACATATCCATAAGTTCATCTGTTAAAGATTCTCCTAAATAATCTAGGATTATTTTAACTTCCTCTTTACATTTTTCTTCAGGATCTACTAATACTGTTGGATTTAACTAGTCAGGTTTCACAGTCTGATTTATTTGTTGTTCAATCTCACATGCATCCAAGGATTGTATGGATTTGTCTCCCATATTAGTTTTATCTTCATACTGTTGACAAATCTCATTCTCTTTGTTTAAATCTATTTGATCTTTCTTATTTCCCATATTACAACTATCAAGTGAGTTGTAAATTTTATTATCTTTTGTAATTTTAGTTTCCGGAAATGAATCCTCATAATTTCTGTTATGTGATGTTTTTAAATTTCCTTTTGGTGAAGGGAATTCTGAGTACTTTTGGTTGTTGCAAATTGTTTTCGGAGTGTTATTTTCATCAGGAGAAGGAAAGGGACCAACTGGGTTTTCCTTCTCTGTGTTTATTAGAAAAAAACCTCCTCTATCCTTATGGAAGTTTACCTTTACATTTATGTCTGTGCAAGGGGGGGTATCTATGTATTTCTGTTGAGCACCAGAGGCAGACATATTGTCTATCTCAGAGATTTCGATGTACTCTTCCAAAATCATTGGGTTAATAATTATAGAGTTCGAATTGAAGCATAACTGTATAGGGGGGATAAATTTTTCATGGTAGTTCAATTTAACTACAATGATTATTTCTGCTTGATTGTGTTTGGTTTTAATAATTCTTATGAATTTTCCAAACCCGTTCCCTATGTTTTTAACAATCTCAAAGTGGTTTAATTCCATTGGTAAGTTTCTAAGTAAGATTACTTTTTCTATCATGAAGTTTGATACATTAATTGGGTTGAAAAGAGGAAACTAGTTAAAGACAAAAAAGGGAATTTGTCTATACTTTAGATAGCCCTCTTCCATAATCTTATTTTTAAGGATGCTAAATTTACAATCTACAAAAATGAAATTATCAGCAAGGATAGTTATACTTACCTCGGAGGGAAGTTGAGATAACAGTCCCTCTACTATGTCAGAAATGGAAGCCCCTGCTCTTGTCCATTTACAAATGACACCTGTATCTGCACAAGAACTCTATTTTTGCAAAATACAGTTGTTATCCAGTGCAATCTTATAATGCCTTTGCCCAAAAATTCCACAGACTGTGGATGATTCTTTATTAACACCACGCCTATGTGGCGGAGAATAGATTTTCTCAGAGTGACTAACCATAGATGTATTAATACTTCTATTGAGCTTACCCGAATTTGGGTAAGACTTATGCAAAACTTCATTATTTCTCCTTCTGTGTGGAGGAGTATAGGCCTGAGGTGCCTTGTGTACAGAATCATATGCAAAATGCGATACAGAGCTTGCTATTGATGCTTTATTCACAAACTTGGCTTTTTCCGTATGAGGACTTAGGGTTTTGTCAAGGAAAAGGGGAGAAAACATCACATTTGTTTGTGATCGTTCACAATCTGGATGTGGCTTCTCCCTAGCTGGTACTTTTCCTTCCAAAACCCTATTCCTTTGATATGGGGATGAATACAATTTCTTTTTTTGAGGAGTTTTCTCTATTTTCAATATATCAAAAGAGTTTTTTAGCACAATTTCCTTGGAACTATATTTAACTAAGTAAGATCTTACCGCATTTCTTCTTTTTACCGTTTGCCACTTATCTTTGTTTGCATTCCCATCCTCGAGAGGCACCTGAGCCACCATCAATCTTCCTCCCCCCTTTCTAGACAGAGGTTCATAGGGGTTTTCCACCAGAATTTTCCTAGATATCAGGGCTTTGGTGGTCCCGGGGAGTAACATCTTTCTGGATGCATACTTAGTTTTTGTGAAAATATCCATCTGCCGGTCTAGGGCTTGCACCGTAAAGACTCTCGGGATTGAGATCCCGTTTTCTTTTACAAAATCCTTGGAGGCCGAAACCAAATTCCTGTTACCAGCCAAGGTCTTTGTAATGGCGCCCGGAGCCCTATTAACTGATGCTATATTCTGCTGAAAATCTCGCATACTCTTTTCCTTCTGCTTTGCAATAAAATCTTTTAGATGTTCATATGATAGGTGTTGGGATCACACATCAGGCTTCCTACAATCCGCCTGTTTGTGGCCATATAAAAAAAAATTAAAGCAATATCCCGAGAAATTCCTGTCACTGCCATTAACCTTGGACACCACCTTGTGTGATTCAGCAGTGGCGGAGGAAATTCCATGTTCCAAGCCAGAGGCCTTTGTCGCTACAAGATTATGATGTATAAACCCTAAATTAATTTGCCTCTGAAATGCTATTTTCCGCTGTAGTCGATACTTCCTCATTTTCACATTAAATACATGAAGCTTTTTATTTTTTAAAAGACTCAATTTATTTTAACCAATCATATCACCAATAAATATTTTTCACAATTTATTAACTTAAAAAATCATTTAATCTATAGTTAAAACTAACAATTCAAAAAATATCAATAGTTAACAGGGGCACATTTTTTTATTTTTCTTGTTATCTCATTGGAATGATGTTTTTCCCTCCCTTCTCTAATTGTCACTGGTTGTAGCTCTTGTAACTATGGATCTTCGTGCACCTGTCTTCTCTCTCCCCTCTTCCTCTCTCCCTCCTCTTTTTATTGTACGCCGGATCTGCAACATATTATTTTATGCTTCCTTTCTCTCTAGCAGCATCCTGATGATGGATCATGTAGTATGATCTGAAATGTTGATGTTAAAAAATGCTACACAATCGAATTCAGAAACTGACACTTACAATATCAATAGTACTAATAAAAGTTTAATAAGTGTAACAATGTTTTAGTCCATTGTTAATATCACTTTTTTCAATCCCGGGCACAAAAATGTGAGCTGATTTCCTAAGGTTTGCAGCATGTTCATTTTCAAATTTTATGTGTTTATCTTTTTCTGATTGATGTCTCATATTTATCCTCGCGGTTTTTTCATTTTTAGGTTAAAAGTAAAAGAAGAAAAATTCTGACCAATGAATCGGTCTAGCGATCTGAGAAAAAATTAAAACATTTGTTATTAATGTTTTGATTTGAAGGTTTTGACTGTCATTTAGCATTCAAAAAACAATTCACATGTCTTATTTCCGTTGGCTGAGCTTAAATAACACATTTCTCTTGCGGTTAGAAAATTTTAACGTCTGCAAGGCTAATATAGCCTATGGGACAGTCCACCAAAGTTAGGCTAATATAGACTAACAGAGAAAAACTGTTTAATGATAACTTTTCATAAAAGGTGGGAGATTTTTCAAACTATAATAATCTTGATTTTTATTTTCAAACTATAATTTTGCGCATTGTAGAAAGTTTCACTGCACAGTCATCCAACAACCTAAATATTCTTTCACACGCCAAGATGAAAAGAAAAAATAAATTCCGCTTTAAAACAAATAGTAAAACAATCACACATAGACACCTGTAGATTTCTTCGAGCTAAAATATCCAGTCAAAATGATTTGTAAAGGAAACAACATCAAAACGAGCGGAAAAATCACAGCGGTCCATTTTTATCTTCTCAGAGAGAAACCTTTATGTACGGCAAGATCGAGTCAAATTGACCTGCAGAGAATGCACTCCAGGCTGTCCGGATTGAATCTGCACCTTCCATGCTTGCGATTGTACACTTTCCAGTATTGGCTAAGAAGACGATATGCGAGGGAGGGTTTATCTGTTAGTAGTTCCAGTCAGTGTACCCTAAAAATAATATTCCTTCATCAATGGCCATGCAAAATCGCAATTGATTTATCTGTTAGTAGTCGCAGTTAGTAAGGCTGTAATTACTCTATTTACTTGTACGGTGTGGCGGTAATTAAACAACATAAAAGGATTGATTTCATTATTTTGTTGACGAATTGCAAGCGGCTCTGTGCAATGAATCTACAAATTATTGGAGCGCATTCAGTAAAATGTGAGCTGTGAAGAATACTGAATATAGTAATATGAAATTAAATAAAAATGTATGAAGACAATCGCATAGGTTTCCCTTAGGCTTGGAATTTGACGGTCACCCTTGTTTGTTATATGATTTTTTTATAATGGTTTAGTCATTTTATTGTCTTTTATTTACACTTAAAAAAATTATTAATTGTCAAAATTCATATAATAATTAATAATAGCATATAATAAATCATATAGAAATTTTTACTTGTGATAAAAAGAATATAAAATTAAAAAATAATTATAAATAAATATAAATATGTAATAAATGATATAAAAATATATATTGCATACTAATATTATAAATTAGTAATCACAAATAAGCTTAGCAACTTTCTAAAAATTATATATTTTATTTTAAAAAGATTCTAAATTAATATTAATAGATAATAAGCAAAATAGAAACATATTTATTACATATATTAAATGGTAATCTAGCAATTATTGATAAGTTTCTAAATTTATATTTATATATCTTAAAATTTAGAAACATTCATATTTTATCATTTTAAAATATTGTAAATAAATTTATATTTTATCATTTATACTATAAAATAACATATATTTATATTATTAAATAAATATAATATTGTCTATAACAATTTTTGACCGTTTATAAATAAATTAAAATGTCATATTTACGGTTTTCTAAAAATTTAGTCTGTCAATTCATACATCTTAACGTGTGTACCAAGACAAACATAACTTCACCCAACAAAACAATTTTTGACAAGATAAAGACAATGTAAATTAAAAGTTAAAATTGATTAGGTGAAGCAAAAAATATTTACATATTACATCTATTATAATTTATAATATAAATAATATAAATAAGTAATTAAAATTTGAATATATAATTTATTTTCTATATATAGTATTTGTTATATATCATAATTTAAAAAAAATAAAAATATTTTTAAAAAATTAAAAAAGTAATTATTCATAATTATATTTATTATAATATTAATTAAATGTTAATATCTAATTATTTATTTTAAATCATGTTTGTAAACTATAAAAACTAAATTATATATATTTTAAATTTTTAATGAATAAAAGCTTTTTCTATTAATAAAAATACAAAAAGTACAATATATAATATATTATATATTTTAAATTTTCAATGTATAATATATATTATTTGTTATATATCATAATGTAAAAGCTAAAAAGTTAGTTAATACTGAAACTTATTAGATACTAAAAAAATTAGGGTTAGTAAAAATTAATAAATTTTTAGAAAACATCATAGTCGTCCACATTCCACGTTTTGCACCACGCACATTGCGTCCACCATCAATTTGTCAGTCTCTTTCCACTAGCTGCGAAATTTCTTGTTTGCACCATAGGTATATGCCATTTTCCCATTTATTATTTGAACAATATTACAATATTAAAATAGAATGACAAATGCAATGTAATGTCCCCTTTTTGGGGTACATTATATTGAGTGGTGTCGTTAGCCTATTTACCTTGATCCAAAGGGCTAACCGTGGTGTGGCAGTGTTCCAGGGGATTATTGGCCTGGGTGATTTCAGTTCCAGGCCAATCGATGCAATTCTGTAGGTTTTCGGGGCACTTACTATTTATAGTAAGTCAACAAGGGTTCAAAATTTTTGGCTTTTCAGTGGTGGAATTGGAGTGTCTCGTCGAGAGCTTTCTGACGAGCTATCACACGACGACATCCAAGCTCGTTTGAGCTCCCGTTTTAATGCCGGATGATTTCCTCATTTATTATTTTACTTTATAACTCAACGATCATTTATTTAAAGTGACTTAAAAAGATTTTATAAAGAGATGAAATGGGCATACGAAGAGTCACAGTGGGGAAACTAAAGAGTCACAGCTGCATCCATAAGAGGAGGTTTTGGAGACTCATTCATCATGCTTCAGTTTATGGATATTACTTCTCTTTGAGAATTCGAGAAGCTTCAACTATCGAATAAAAAATCTGAGGATGAAAACCTTCAGCATTTCTTGGTGGATTGGACGGAAACTCGATTCATCCCGGCCAGTGCAGATTCATTCAGAGTTCGCCATTGTTATACCAGGTTCTTTATCATCCAGTCTTACTGTTCTTTGTTGTATTTCAGATTGGATTGAATATTGTAATGTTTGGTTTATGTATTGCTGATGTATAATACAAAACCATATTTATGAGTTATTTCATGAAAATGTACTTGCTGGTTATATGAATAAATCTGCAGGTTATTCAAGTTTATCTGTTGGTTATTTGCATGTTAGTGTTTATTTTAAATTTGCCTAAGATTTATTGGTCGGAATCAGTAAATGGCTAGTTAGGGTCATTTCATGCAATGGCACACAACTAACCTAATAAGGATCCCTCATCCTGAGCTTGTGTTTCATACTGGAAACCATTGGAGAGGGAACTGTTTGCACACCTCAAAGAACATTCGTAGGCAAAAGCCCTTTGTTGCCCCCAGTAGTAAAATTAGTCAATACTTTCTCTCTGCTGAAACACGATTCCTGAGCATTGAAGTACTAAATAAATTGGGAGACAGTTGTGCTCGAAGCATTCATAGAAATGGATTCTTTCCATTCTCTGTTGGAATTTAATTTAAACAATACAAACGAAAAAAGAATTCTATCGCAAATAGCATTAGGGCTACTCAGCACCCCTATCCCTCTACAATTGATGATTGGAGCTGAGCATTGATGCTAACACAACCTATGAGCACAACATAAGGAATCAAATAGCTAACAAGTAGATGATTCAAAGAGTTTGCAAAATGATCAAATGAATGGTTGATATGGAATGTAACATCCATGATACTAGATATTCCACCACTCGGATCCATTATAGGCCGACTGAAATCCCTAGATGCTCCACCTAAAATTGTTTCAAAATAACTGCATAAAGACAAAAGATATCAGCACGTATGTGGGAAATCCCTTAAAGAGCACACTCTCCATTCTGATTTGTTCAAATGATTCATAGTAAATTACATTAATAAACAAAACTTATCGAGAAGACTATTGCCAAACTTATCATCAAACTTTGACTTCTTCTCCCTGGTGACAAGAGTTGTAGTAAGAGTCTAAGGAATCCATATATTTCCTCATTTGGGGCATCCTTAAATTCTTTAAAAATCTTAAAACATAGACATTACACTCATTAAAAGCATATAAATTCCATGGTGTAGGCTAACCTCGAGTGACCAACTTCCTGGTAAGTGAATTAAAGAATAATATCTTGGGTGACAGGATCGAGATTAGCTTTCTTGGCTCCTATGGGAGGAGGCCCTCTACGTACCAGTTTTGGTGTAACTAGGTATAACTCATACCCAAGAGCTCAAAAAAAGAGAGCTCAACTTCCAGTACTTTAAGTTCCCAAAAAATTCAAGTAAATCTACGTCTCTAGCGAGAAATCTCTCTAATCTTGGACAAGGATAAAAACTAAAAGAACCCTCCAAATAAAAATGCAAAACAATTTTCTTTGCACAAGTTTTATTAATTTAAAAGTTCAAATTTAATCGTTCACAGTAACGAAAAATGAGGGGACATTAGAAAATAGCTGCGAATTTAATATTGTATGCACCCTAAAATGGTCGCCTAGACTTTGGGCCCCCATTCAGCAATTTATCAAATCCCTGAATCAATACTTTCAAAAATCAACATTTTATCAATTATATCAATTTCTTTGATCAAGTCATATTTCATCATTTTCGATTATTTGCCTTGGGCTAACCATTTTATCCTAAGTCTTTATTTATTTAAAAGGAATATTTCCTCCCCTTTTAATAAATAAAAATGCCCCACTTTTCCTCTTATCCTAAGTTGCACAAACAAAGCATTATTCTTATTTTATAAAAAGAAGAAAAATATTTTTTGTCTCATATGGACACAAAAGTCAACTCTTATTTTCTCATTGGAAGATACTTGTGCACATGGATTGCTCCTCTTTCAAGCTCCACCCTTGATTAAATCTTTTGCCTCTTAATCTCCATGGTCCATTCTTTCTCATTTCTTATAAAAGAAGAGCTCTCTTCCTCATTTGCATATCTAAATCTTTTATGCTAATGTTATGCTGCATGTTTTCTAGGTCACTTTGGAGCTTTTTGAAGATTTGGAGCATTCTTGGCTTTTGCATCTACATTCCATTCTTAGTTTCATTCATGCATAGTAGCTTCATGTTTATGCTTTCATAGTTTAGATTTCCTTTCAAGCTTTGGAGTAACTCATCTAGTTTAACTAGGAAGGCTTGGTAATACTTGTACTTTTCTTTTCATAGCATAGCTTGTACTTTCATTTCCATAGTGTAGCTTGCATCTCTCATTTCTAGCTTGCATATTCATCTTAATCTAGCTTGCATTTGCATTTCATAGTGATTCTTGGGGATATTGGCATTCTTGCCCTTGTCTTCATTTGAATCTCTCATTATGTGGTTGACTAGCAAGGTCATTAGCTTAATAGCTCTAGCTGAGAGCAAACTTAAAATAATCTTGCAACTCCATATATAGAGAGCTCTAGGTCACTTTCTAAGGTTTCATTTTCATGGATTCCCTTGGATATAATGACTTAGAGAAGTGCACCATTTGAGTGTGTACATTTTTGGCGCCCATCGTGGGGCCAAGTTGTCAAGTGTGGGCCAAGTTGTTAAGTATTGAACCATTGACTTTTTAGGCTAAAAAGTGCTTGAAGTGTTCTCGTTGTGATCTACCTGTGTAAACATTCTCAAACATCAAACATCACGGTAGCATTCATAAGATTTTATTGCTTTGATATCACAATTGCTTGTCTTGGCAAGGTTGCTTTCGCCCTTGAACAAGTGTTTTATGACATGTTTGATCACCTACTGTTTGCAAACTTGTCTACTTCCTGATATTATTGTGCTTGAAACCAAAAAATTGTACTTGAAACCTACAACATTGACCAAATTGCTTTCCAAACTAATTTTTTCACATTCACTGGTCAAGAGTCGCACTGCTTGCCTGGAAACTATCGCACAAACTTATTTTTCTGTCTCACAGTTGTCTGCAATCTGAAGTTGATTCTTGCCATTCCCAGTCTTCCTTGGTCAGTCTAGGTTGGATCTTAGGTGCTGTGACATGTTGCTCAATATCCAAAAGAATTTCAATGGTATCAAATTGCAAGAAAATGACTCTTAGTCTTCTTTCTTCCGCTTCTTCCATGTCTTCCTAGTCTTCCATTTTCATCCTTTCTCTTCTTTCTTCATGATTCTTCCTAAATTCTTCATGTCTTCTTGATTCTTTTCCTCTTATTATCTAGTCTACCTTCTTCTATTTCATCTCTTCTATTCATTTCTTTCATGCTTGATTCCTTCTCTTCTACAACCATGAATTTCAACTACCTTGTTATGGAACCTCTCTTGAGAATAGATGATCTAGAACTCATTTTTCAGTTTGAAGAGTATTATTCTTCCAAAAATCTCATGGGTGATAAATTTATGGCAAAAATAAAAGAAAAATTGATTGAATCAGATGCCTTTGATAGGATCATAGACATGATCATATCACAACCTCCTTCTTCTAAACATTCTTCATCATCTAAGTCTTCTCATTCTTCTTCACCTTCCAAGTCTTACCATGACTCTTCTAGACATTATTCGCATTCTTCATTATCCAAGTATTCCTCCTCCACATGATCTTCAATTTCCTCTTCTTCACAATCTTGTTCCTCTTCTACTTCTCCCAAAAGTCTTATTTCTCTTACATACCATGATGAGCAATATGATAATCCTTGTGATACCTCTCCCACGAAGAGTGACACACTCATTTTTGATGACTATGATGACTATTATGATGGCTATGATGATGAACCATATAGTCATACCTATGAAACCTCTATTCCTAAGAGTCCTCGTCGTGTGCTCATGCTTACTAAAGGGTCATCACATTGGATAGATTGCGATGGTGATCCGTATGACTCTGATTTTGAAAAAGACTTTGATGAGTTCTGTGAACAATACCTTGATGATGATCCATCTACTTCTATTAAGGAATATAAAATGTACCATGCTGATTTGAAACGTAAATATTATAAGAATCATTCCTCTAAGAACATTCATGTTGAAAATAAAGATTACACTCTCAAGCAAGATTATGTTAATGATGGTCTTTTGTCTTGTGATGGTTCCCTTCCATCCCCTACTTCTTCCAATACCCATACATTTCCTAAAGCTTCCAAGTCTTCCAAATCTTTCACAAATCTTTCATCCAACAAAGATCCTAATACTTTTCATGTGGTTCCCTATAGTTATCCTCGAGGGCTATCTCTTAAAGAAACTCAAGCTGACCTTTACTTGGCTGCAAAAACTTTCAATAATGCTAAACCTAAAGAGCCTAAGCCTTTATGCGCTATAATGCCTACTTCAGCTAGTCCTTCACCATCTATTCCAAAATCTTCTATGAAATTCCAACATGCTTCCTTGTCCGTAGAAGTGGCTCCATGTCAATAGGACTTTAAAAATAATAAAGAAAAAAATATAAAGAAAGATCAAGATCAAGAGCCTTCCATGTCATCCAATTCTTTTCATGATGTCTCTTATCCTCTTCAAGTTTCTTTTGATCCCTTACGCTCTTCCTCATTCATTCCACCATGTCTTAAATCTTCTCCTAAGCAAGATCAAGTTACTACTCACACCATTGAGCTTATCGACAATCAAGATGACCTTACTTCCATTAAGGTTCTTAAAAATGGTGTTGTTACTTCCAATGCTAAGCCTATTAAAAATCAAGAAAAAAATGATGTGTTTATACTATCCAAAGCAACTTGTCAAGATCAAAGTCTTCCATCTTCTTGTTCTACCACTCCATGTTCACTTCCACTTTCTACTCTTCCTAATTCTTTGCAAGCTTTGAACAATCCTATCGAAGAAGTTGCTCCTATTCAAAATGTTCATGATTCTATTGTAAATCTTAATGCTCACTCTAAAGATGTTGATGTCCTTGGTTGTCATATAGATGATGATGAACTTATTGATTATCCTTTTGCATCTTCCACTTCCATCCTCAGACCTCTTCCACCACTACTAAGGGCTTCACATCTTCCTTCCATCTTGGGCCCTTATGTCCCTTCACTTTCCCCTCATAACTCTCCTAATTTGTCATCCATTTTGGGTTCTTACGTCCCTCCATCTCCTATCTTTCCTCAAGATCAACATAGATGCATACCCTTAAATCTTTTTCATCCACCCACCCATCTAAACCAGTCATATCCTCCTTCTTCCACAAGCCCCAAGTCTTTTGGAAGTAACTTGAATGTTCAATACAAGAAAAAGAAGCAACACAAGAATCCATTAAAAAAAGAAGATCACCATGTCTCCTCTAATCGACATGGAAGCATAAAGTGAAAAGAGATATATAAAAAGAAAACTACAAGACAAGTATGGGTTCCAAAATCCATCATTGAAGATATTCTCTCTAAATCATAAAAAAGAAATGAAAAGCCTAAGGCTATATGGATTTCAAAATCTCTCTTGAAAGAGTCCAGTGTTGAGAAAAAAGTGAAGTTGACATTTAAGCTTCCAAAGGCTTCCGCTTCATCTTTTTCCAAAAAATTCTTCCATTCCATGCGCCTAAACCACAACCTCTGCTAAACATTTGTCATATTTCTTCTTGTGTTCCTTCATTCACATTTCCTCCATCCTCTCACTACCCTTCAAGGTGTGTGTTGATTTTGATCTTGCCTTCCTTTCCATCTACCCTTTCACAATCCTTCCATTCATTATCCATCTACCTTCTATCCTTTTTCCTCATTTGTCTATTCCTCATATCTTCCAACCTCACTCCCTTTACATAAAACCTTATCCTCCATTTTTCTCTTCCATCTTCCTTTCCCTATCAACATCTTTGAGCATATAATTTTGAATCATTGGCATATCATGGTTTATCCTTTCAAGGAGCATTATTTAAAGAGCTTGCCTTCTTCCAAAAAAAAAAAATTCAAAAAAAAAAAATATAGAAAAATTCAAAAAGAAAACAAAAATGAAAAAATTTGAAAATGTGCCTTGGTGGAAACTTGGAAACAGGCACCTTGGTAGCAAAAGTAAAGAGAAATAAATTTGTCCTATGGTGAAAACCACTCTCTTGTGGCGCCTTGGATAAGTACCGTGATGAAAACCTGGCAATCAAGCATCATGCATAGTTCTTCTACATATTTCATCCATTCCGTCTTCTCTCTGTGATCTTGACAATGTTGACCTATACACGAACATTTGCCTATCTTGTGAGCTATCTTATGATGATCTTGCTTTCATTCCATTCATGTTTAGCTTTCATATTTATTTTCCTCCATTTATTCTAGCCTTTCGCTATCATTTTCCCCTTTGGTCTTGATCTGATAAAAAAGAGTAAAAAATGATGCTATGAAGCCTCTTGACATGTCTACTCCTTTGGACTACATCCTTTCCCTCTTTTGCATTACGCTTTTGTGACTTATCATATGCTGGCCTTTCATTGTTTGTCCAAATGTGCTTTACATGATAATTTTTTCCTAGCTTGGGTACTCTTGAGGAGTTTGCCTTTGAGGATTTCTTCCCTTCATTCTCCTTCATTCTCTTGTCTTTCATCTCTTCCACCAGCTTGCTAATCCTTCTTGTCCTCCACCTTCCTAGACATTGAGATTTCATGATGTGATTTTGCTTGGGAGTTTGATGTCCATTTTGTCTGGGGGCATCTTTTGCACATATTTATTGATCCTCAAAAAATTACAAAAAAAATCATATATGATGTTGAAAAAATCCTAAAAAGCATATAAAGTCTTGAAAAAATACAAAAAAATCAAAAAATGCAAAAATTTAAAAAAAATAGAAAAAGTGCCTTGGTGAAAACCTGGAAACAGGCGCCTTGGTAGAAAAAATACAAAAAATACAAAAAAAAAAAAATCTATCCAAGTGGTGAAAACCTGGAAACAGGCGCTACTTGAGGCCTTTGCACCCTTGTTTCTCAGCATGCGTCCTCGACACTTAGCCTTTTTCCATCATGCCTTGACCTTGTTGCCTTGGTTTGGAATTGGTCTTTGTCTTTGTCTAGGGGGCATAACTATGTTAGCTTTGGTCTCTAGGATGCGTTGGTCTTTAGAACATTTCACAAATGATGTTTTTCAACACCACCCCAACTGTGTTTTTCAACACTACCCTAGCATCAAGTGTTCTCAACACTTATCAGATGTTCTACCCATAGTCTAGTATGATGCGATATCTCTCACTAGCAGATGTGATACTCAAAGATTGACTCTATGACCTACACACACGCACTTAAACACTCGACTCGCTGAGACTTGATTGACTTTGTTTTCTTTGTGTGTTGTCTCTGATGAGTGTTCTCTCCCTATGATAGTTTTCGATGATGCATAGCTAGAAAATTGAGGGCATGAGGACATGTTTTATTGCTTTTTCTACTTGTGGGTATATTTTGTTGGTTCTCACTGTCATTAGCATTTATGCTTGTTCCACTTGACAATATGATATACAGAGTATTATCCTTGACTGTATTTGCAAGTACATACTTATAGTCATCTTGACTTTCCTTGTGTCTCGATGCGAGTATAATCATGCCATATCAAATTTAGGTAATCTCACTGCACTAGTCATCTTGACCTACATGTCTTTGGTGCCTAGGTGAGATTTCCACATTCTATCTAATATAGATCATATTCATATACCCATACTAATACTAGTGTGTATTGTATGATCTTACGACGCTACCAATAAAGCTCAATTATGATTATTAGATGTCTATTGGCGTTGTGACCTTGCAAGTCAACCACTTTCATAGTAGCTTGCATTTGTAGGTTCATGATAGTTTAGTCTTGCATTTTGCATATGGAGAGAGCTCTCATTTTCATCTTTCGTGGACCTATCGATTAACTGCATTCACCTCTCTCTTCTTCTCGATCATGTCTTTCGCTTCTTGTCTTTCACATCACATTCTTTTCCTTTCCTATCATCACAAGAGGTTAATCTTAGCATTTTGACTTTTTGACCTAATTTTCAAAACACCTTAGAATTGTGCAAAAATTGCACCCCTAGCTAATTTTGACGTCTTGGATCCATTTTTAGACTCAAAATTGAAATCCAAGTTAATCTTGATAGTCAAAATTGCATTTCAAACTTTCACCCTCTTCTGCGCAGTTCGCTGACCATTTGAGGCCTGATCCTTCGATCTTCGCTGGGGCATCTTTATTTCTTCATCCCCATCTCTTCCAAACTTCTATTCTTTCATTCATTTTTCATTCGATTAATCTCTCTGAGGTTTTGACTTGATTTTTATTCTATATCTTTCTCAGTGAAACCTAGTCAACTTGGGGCATGTCTTCACTGCTTAATGGTTATCCTATCATATTTTCACCTTCGATTATGATTTCTAGTGATTTGATCAAGTTTATCAATTTACTGTTTCTCCTCTACCTGATTTCAATTTTTATTCTGAGGGGGCAATACCTATCAGTTCAATCTTTGATTCAGCTTTATCATTCAGCTCAACTTGAGATTTTTATTTTGAGACTTGATTATCACTTAATAGCAATGGTGTTGATCTTGTCTTTTGATTCTTATCTCTTATTTTTAGACTTGACTATCACTTAACAGCAATGGTGTTGGTCTTTTCTTTCAGCCGATTTATTTTTGTCCTGGCGTGTTCCGAGAATGATCACATGTCTGCATTATTTTGTGATCCCAAATCGATCTCACATTTCAATTCTTCTTTGACCACATGTGTTCCCAGAATGATCACACATTAGTCAAAGAGGGGCAAATGTATGCACCCTAAAATGGTCGCCTAGACTTTGGGCTCCCATTCAACAATTTATCAAATTCCTAAATCAATATTTTCAAAAATCAACATTTTATCAATTATATCAATTTCTTTGATCAAGTCATATTTCATCATTTTCGATTATTTTTCTTGGGCTAACCATTTTATCCTAAGTTTTTATTTATTTAAAAAGAATATTTCCTCCCCTTTTAATAAAGAAAAAGCTCCCACTTTTCCTCTTATCCTAAGTTGCACAAATAAAGTATTATTCTTATTTTATAAAAAGAAGAAAATCACTTTTTATCTCATATGGACATAAAAGTCAACTCTTATTTTCTCATTGGAGGATACTTGTGCACATGGATTGCTCCTCTTTCAAGCTCCACCCTTGATTAAATATTTTGCCTCTTAATCTCCATGGTCCATTCTTTCTCATTTCCTATAAAAGAAGAGCTCTCTTCCTCATGTGCATATCTCAATCTTTTATGCTAATGTTATGCTGTAGGTTTTGTAGGTCACTTTGGAGCTTTTTGAAGATTTGGAGCATTCTTGGCTTTTGCATCTACATTCCATTCTTAGTTTCATTCATGCATAGTAGCTTCATGTTTATGCTTTCATAGTTTAGATTTCCTTTCAAGCTTTAGAGTAACTCATCTAGTTTAACTAGGAAGGCTTGGTAATACTTGTACTTTCCTTTTCATAGCATAGCTTGTACTTTCATTTCCATAATGTAGCTTGCATCTCTCATTTCTAGCTTGCATATTCATCTTAATCTAGCTTGCATTTGCATTTCATAGTGATTCTTGGGGATATTGGCATTCTTGCCCTTGTCTTCATTTGAATCTCTCATTGTGTGGTTGACTAATAAGGTCATTAGCTTAATAGCTCTAGCTGAGAGCAAACTTAAAATAATCGTGCAACTCCATACATAGAGAGCTCTAGGTCGCTTTCTAAGGTTTCATTTTCATGGATTCCCTTGGATATAATGACTTAGAGAAGTGCACCATTTGAGTGTGTACAAATATATCTATATATAGTAAAAAATAATTATTTTATTTTTATTAGAGAAATAAATAGAGAAATAGAGATAGATTGATAGAGAGATGAGGACATATAAAGAGGATGAGAGGGAGAGACAACAAAAGAACACATACTTAATTGACCTTCTACATTTGTACGATGTATCCATTGCACACTAAGGTACGATTGTTAGTTTTAGATTTGTACTAATATTTTTAGAATTAAGAATAATTTTTCTATTTTTATTTAAAAAATTATTAATATTTTTAATAAATATATATATATTTTTTAATTTTTAAAAATTATTTTTAATATTTTTAATATATTTTTAATTTTTTAAAGGTTTATATTATAATTTTTTTTATATATTAAGGAAGACCAATCTTTCTTACTAATTAAAAAAAAAGTCATAATCTTGAATGTAAAAAATAAAAAATTTGACAATTATTGACTTAGATTTTATAAATTTCTTCTTTGAAAAATCTTTTTCAATTTTTGATTTAAGCTTTTAACAATCCTTCTTTATAAATGTTTTAATAAAGATTAAAAATTTTAAACATATTTGTATGGAATGAATGATTACATTATATTTTATAGTTATTTTTATATATAATAGAAAACAAAGGAACTTATAATTTTGAGAATGAGTATGGGTAAGAAAATTGTTGAATAAGCAAGAAAAAATTGTTATTTATTATCTAAGCATTGAAGAGGAGAATGATGTTTAAATGAAGTAACCATTCAAATCAATTGTTAATTTAAGTAAAATTTGAGCAAAAAAAGATAGGTGTAAATACCATTTTTTGATAGGATTTTATTTATATGACTTATCTATGTATAACTCTAAGTAACATGATTGGTTAGCTATTTCAATTATTCTAGAAAATGTACTTTTGAAACTATAGCGAGAACTCTCTTTATTTATCTTTTGTTTTCTGTTACTCTATTTCTAAGTGAACTAAGACCCCCCCAATTATTCCAATACTATGGAAAATGTGCTTGCTTAGAGTTGTGTTGCTACCTTTTGCTATTGTTTTCCAATTTAGTAGCTATGCTTTAACAATAAAACAAGTCTATCTTATAAAAGGCAAGACTCTAGCCCCATCAAAGCTCTTGTTTGTAATGGTCTCTTCTTGTTGCATATGGATTTTTGGTATTTGGAAAGGGAATATTAAGAATGTTTAGTTGTTCGATATCATGCCTACTTCTCGTAAACTGCAACTCCGTTGCCTTCTGAGAAAGGCACTGATCTTGGAAATTAAAAATCTACCATAGATGCAAATTGAAATACATATTTAATCAATAATTTAGGAGTATGAGTAGTAATCTATATGTAGCTCATAATTTAATGATCTTCATGGAAGCATCTATAGCGAACCATAATAGTATTTAATATTTATCTTCAAGAATCATGCTTTGCATACCTACATCGTGTATTGATATTGAGACTTCCATATGTCACTTGATCTATCACTTGTACATGGTTTGCATATCTTTTTCTTTGAGAGGAGTTTTCTCCCTTTCTCTGTTTGTGAGAGATTAGTTGTGCATGGGTGCCTAACATGGCCCAGTTGCAGAAAGTCAGACATCCATTTAATCTTGCATTTTCATCTTTGTCTTGGATCATTTGCATAATATTTCTAAACCTTTAGTTGCACTTGAGGGGGGTGGTTAGTGTCAACATCATTTGCACTTTAAGCTTACTTAGGCTTGGTTAACATAAGTTAGTGTCATAAGTTAGCCTAGGTAGCATTCTAGACGATAGATGATAACTCATTATTTTATATTTGCTTTAGACATTTTTTTATATATTGCTTCATGGATTTAATATCAGTAGCAAGCGTAGTTGTAACTACCTCATCGCCTTGCCTATATAAGGGAGGCTCATTTGTACATTGTATTATATCTTTGATACCAAATTCTTCTAAATGGTTTAGAATCTAGTTCCAGTTCTTTGCTGGTCCTGGTTCCTCTTGGGTGGCTAGGTTCCATGTGAGTCCTATAGGGTGGAATTCGAACAGAACTCGAGGGAACCCATGGTCACCCAAGGCTTTGGCCACCCAAAAAATAGGCCCCATGAGCCATTTTTCATTTTTCATTTTTTTTAAATCTAAAAAACTTCCAAAACCCTAATTTTAACCTCAAAGCATGCATTTGATGATGATGCTAGAGCATCTTGGGTTTCTTGGCAATCTTACATCAACCCAAAATATTTGTTTTCCCATTTTCCACTTTGTACAGTTTATGTTTTTCTTTTAGAGCACCTCCAGTTCAAATCTTTAGTTGTTGTGGACCTTATGGTGTGTTCCTAGCATCATGTTGCATCTTTCCCTAGGTTCACACCTTGATTGGTTACTTCACGTATGATATCTTATAGATTCTTGGTGGGACTTCACTGTACTTCATGTTTCACAACTAGTTTGTGTTTTCTGATCTTGTGAAGGATTTTCCCAATCGATGAAGCTTCGTGACCCATTTCCCAATGTTTCTATACCCGTGGCCAACCTATACTTGTGGGATCACAATTCATGTCTTATCTATTTGAGGGTGATCCTTATGATTTGGGTCCTGACCTATATTTTGTAATACATTTTCTTCTCATTGAGAAATGTAATCTTTCTAGGCTAACTTGAGGCTTGCAAATCTATATAAATAAAGGAAATTAGTCCTATTTTAGGTATCTCTTAGAAGATTAGCTTCCAGAAGCTTGACGCTACGAAATTTGTAAGGATTTTCATCTGTAATCAAGCCTATATGCTTGGAATGTAAGGCTGCATGTTGGAGGTCCATTGTAATTGATTTTATGATAATGCAAAGGCTGATCTTTCTTGTCTCTCGATTGTTCTTTGTTGTTTTCATTGTGCGACTTTTGGTACACAGATTGAACAAATCTCTTTGAGGTCCCTATGTCCATGACTACACCAAGTGGTATCAAAGAAAGGTACTGATGTTGTTGTTAGACTAACTGAAAGGGGGGGGGGGGTGAATCAGTTATCCAGTGTCCCAATTCAAAATGTATAATTCAAAACAATTTCTTTAATTTTTCCTTGTCGGTAAACAATAATAACTCTCATTGTCTGTGCTTTTACCGATTACCAGTCTAATACTTATAATTGTTTACCGATCAAATCTAACATGTAACATGCAAAGTATGATAACAAACAAATATCACAATCAACACATAACACAAGAGATTCAACGTGGAAACCTTGTAAAGGGAAAAACCACCTGGGACCGGCAACCCAAAATTGTTCACTCTTCTGAAGTGAGGTTGGTTAAGACCCAACCCTGTTAAAGGTTACAAACACACTATCGGGTGTGACCTTGTTAGAAGATTTTAGACTAGAAGTTATCGTCCAACTAGCATTCACTATGGGGTTGATAGGATAACAATGTTCATTCTATGAATGATACATCAGAAGACTTTCAGAGTCCACTCGGTTAAGAGATTTAGACTGTATACAATGGTTAAATATGTAACAGTAGAATGACCTGCTTTAATACAACTTCAATTGCAGATTACAGATCAATATTCAGTCCTTACAAATCCTTTTGATCAATAATTCACTTCAGATTCAATACTGTATCAACTTACTGTCCATCGGTAACTGCTCTTTGCAGCTCGGTAATTGCTCTGTAGCTCGGTTCTTACTAACCAGTATGATCAGAATGCATGAAAACCTTATTCATGCGATAATCCTATAGCTTCTTCTTCTTCCGACACTTTCATAAAAAAATTATGTTCTCTTATATAGATGAGTAAATCATTTTCTTCTCCACCACCATATTTTGCCGCTTAATCACATTCATAGATTTTGTTGCTTAAAAAGTTCTCGGTACTTGTGTCAATAACACGTTTAAATTTTCTTCGTTAGATCTTCTTTGAATTTTATCATCCGTTGATCTGCGTAACAAACTTTATCTGTTACCTCGATATTATACTCTTGCCAGCTCATCAATCTTATCGGCTAAACTAATCATTTAATTCATTCGGTTCCGCTCAGTTAACAAAGAATGCATTGGTGAACACTACTCAGTTAATATTGCGGTCAGTATACACTACACTCCATCGGTGTATACTAGAAATGCTTCATTTACTGACAACACTGCTTTGTGTCTTTCAGCTCTATACTTCATTATAGATGAATGCAACATAATGAAGTCGATATCATCAAATCATAGACTCATCAACAAGTTACTCAATGTGTTCCATATCCTCATCTGTAATGTACATCTTTCCTCATGTAGATTTTTGTGTTCTTCATCTCTTTTCCATTTTTCTTCAGATGTCTCGGTGTAGTAACTTACAAGATAAGTGTTGTCAAACTAGTTGACATCAATGACAACATAATACTAATTTAATCATATTACATATCTAATCAACAACTTCTCATTGATCTTGCAATCACAGATCCTTCAATCAGATTCTAAATCAGTTGTAGTCCAACAATCTCTCCCTTTGGCATTGATGGCAACTCAAGTAATATGAAATGTACCATACACATACCAAACATACATTCTACAACTTTGTGAACAAATGTTGTAAGTCGAATAGATTTAATATGTTTAATCACTACGTTACTGAACTAGCATTAAGTAATACAGCTTTACCTTTCTGTAGTTGTGATCTTTTCAGTTCTCCTTTTCCTACTTCTGTTCTTTGTAACTGATCTTCAATACTTTGTCTCATTCAGATTGTCTCTCCCTTAGATAGTTGTCATCGGTGCTTGTTCCTTTTCATATTTTGTTTATCTTTCCCCTTTTCATTTCATATGGTTTATCTCTCCCTTTGACAGCAATGCCAAAGAAATAAATAAACAATCAACTCTATAGTAGCCAAGTAACTCTCTATGGTGTTCAGTACTTCCTCTGTATCTCTGTATACTGATATCTCATCGATTCAAGTTCTCAAGCTTAATCACAACCTTGAACATGATTCAAAGTGTGAACTATGCTGCATCAACATGAATGATCTTCTAATAAAAGTTGGCTGATGCAACATCTAAATCACCTTAGTGACTGATAGACAAGGGACAGACCCCAAGTCTAGTCCTCAAGTATTCAAATGTGTCCTTCGATAGGGGCTTTGTAAAAATATCTACAAGTTGTTCTTTAGATGTAACAAATTCTAACTTAACTTGCTTCTCTTGTACTTGTTCTCTTAAGTAATGATACTTAATAGATATATGCTTTATCTTAGAGCGCATCACTGGATTCTTTGAAATATTAATAGCACTAGTGTTATCACAGTATATAATCACCGAGTCAGTGATTACCTCATTCATTCCTTCCAACACTTGTTTGATATATGCAATGTTTGAACAGTTAGTAGCAGGAGCAACATACTCTGCTTCAGCTGTAGACTGAGAAATACAAGCCTGCTTTTTACTTGTCCAGGTTACAAGTCTTTCACCAAAGAAAAATGTTCCTCCGGTGGTGCTTTTTCTGTCATCCACTCTTCTAGCCCAATCAGCATCGGTAAAGTGTCTGATTTACCTCAGTAGTTTCATCCTCCTTTGTCAATTTGCATCTAGTAGCCATCGATGTTCCTACAGGTTTAGCATCTTCCATGCCAAATGTCTTCAGTACTTCCTTTATGTATTTAGATTGTGTGATGAATATGCCATCACTCTGCTGAATCACTTGTAGTCCAAGAAAGAACTTAATCTCTCCAAACATAGACATTTCAAATTCTTTTTGCATTCCATCATAAAATGCCTTGCAGACAAGATCTGAGCCGCCAAAGATAATATCATCAACAAATATTTCAGCACTGATAATAGTATCATCAGTATCACCTTTCACATACAGATTGTTGTTTTCACTTGTTTTAACAAATCCAATACTTAACAAGTAAGTATGCAGTCTTTCGTACCATGCTCTCGGTGCTTGCTTTAATCCATATAAAGCTTTATGTAATCTACATACCATATCTTTATTGTCGGGATCAACAAATCCTTCAGGTTGTTCAATGTAGACTTCTTCTTCAAGTATACCATTCAAAAATGCTGACTTCGCATCTATTTGATAGACTTTGAATTTCTTATGTGCAGCATATGCAAGTAGCATTCTAACTCCTTCTAATCTAGCAATAGGTGCAAATGTCTCACCATAGTCAATGCCTTCTTCCTGTGCATATCCTTTGCATACTAATCTAGCTTTATTTCTTGTGACTTCACCATTTTCATTCAATTTATTCCTGTATATCCACTTAGTACTGATAACATTCTTATCTTTTGGTCGGGGTACTAAGGACCAGTTTTTGTTCTTGTCTATTTGTTCTATTTCCTCCTTCATTGCATTAACCCATTCTTCATTTTCTAATGAAACTTTCACAGTTTTAGGTTCAAACTCACAAATTAGACATGTACCTTGTCTTGTTTTGCTTCTGGTTTGCATTCCAGCATGTCTGTCTCCAATGATTTGAGTTTCAGGATGATGTCTCCTAACAAAACTAGCCAAGACTTGATTTATCCTTTCTTGTTCATCTTGCTCAGGGTCATTTCCTTACTCGGCAACTTCTTCAAGTTCATCGATTTGTGGTGCCTGTTGTACTGCATTGTTTCCCTGCTGACCAGTTGTTACAGCTTGCGGTGTCAGTAGATACTCTGGATGTTCAATGTAAGTGAATCTACCATAATCTTCCGGTTCCTTTGTACTTTCCTCTATGTACTTGTCATCAAACTCATCAACATGAATATTAGTACTTTCAACAATCTTATTTGTAGCCTTATTCAAACATTTGTATGCTTTACTTGTAGTGGAATATCCAAGAAATGTTCCTTCATCTCCTTTAGAATCAAATTTTCCATTCCTCTCATCTTTCAAGATAAAGCATTTACTTCCAAAAATTTTGAAATAACTTACAGTAGGTTTGTGTCCAAACCATAGTTCATAAGGTGTTCAGTTGGAGTCCTTCAGTTGTACTCGGTTAAGAACATATACAGCTGTGCTGACAGCTTCCCTCCAATATGTCTGAGCAACATTCTTTTGTATCATCAATGTTCTAGCACAGTCAATTATAGACCTATTCCTTCTTTCAGCAATGCCATTTTGCTGAGGTGTCCTTGGTGCAGATACCTGCCTCTTGATTCCATGCTCATTGCAAAATTTAGTAAATTCATCAGAGATAAATTCACCTCCTCTATTAGATCTTAAGCACTTTATTTCCTTACCGGTTTCTTTTTCTACCTTAGCTTTATACCACTTAAACATTTTGAAAGCTTCAGATTTCTCTTTCAAGAACATAACAGTCATCAGTCTAGTATAATCATCAACAAAAAGAATAAAATATCTATCACCAGAATAGCTCTAAGTTCTCATAGGACCACACAGATCGGTATGAACCAACTCAAGTATCTTCTTTGTTGAATAGTCTTTGCTTTTAAAACTAGATTTAGTCATCTTACCTTTCTGACATTCATGGCACATGGCATGATCAGGTTTTGTCAAGTTAGGCAATCCTCTAACTCTTTTTCTTTTACTAATCTTGATCATGTTGTCAAAGTTCACATGGCATAACCTTCGGTGCCACAATCAAGCATCTTCATCCTTTATTAACAAACAAGAAGAATGATCTATATCAAGATAGAATAGATTACCTCTGGATTGTGTACTAGTTCTGACAAGTCTTCCTCCATCATCATAAATCTTCACCTTTTTTCTCTCAAAAGCTAGTCGGTGACCTGAATTGTTCAGCTGAGCCACACTTATCAGATTATAGTTCAGTCCATCTACCCAATATGTATTTTCACATTGTAATCTGTCATTGATCATCAGTGAACCTTTACCTCTTACCATACAAGGTGCATCATTTCCCATTCTCACAGATCCTCCATTATATTCAACAAGATGATCAAACTTCTCTACATCACCAGTCATATGATGTGTGCAACCACTGTCTATGATCCATGTATCATTTCTGCTTACTTTAGATATCAGTGTTGTCTCTTCATGTTTCTCTTCCTCTTCTGAGTCATCTTTCACAGCAACAAATACAACTTCTATATCATCATCAGAATCAGATTCAGTTTCAATATCTTTGGCTATGTAACATACCTTTTTGCCTTTTTCATCTCGGTTGTCTTTGTTGTTGTGTTGGTAACCTCTGTTGACTCTTCTTCCATAGCTTCCTTCAGATCGATCTTTGGATCTATCATCATCTTTCTTCTGTGGACATCTAGCAACGATGTGACCAACTTCTTTACAATTAAAGCATGCTAAAGGTAGCTTACCTCTATACCTTCCTTTTCCTTTGGACAATCTTCGGGCCATAAGTGTTTCAAGCTCATCAAGTTCATCATCGGTATTATCATCACTATCACAATTCTTACCATTCCTACTAGACTTTCCAATCTTTAGAGAAGACATGAAAGCGGATTCAATAGAAGGAACAACACTATTATCAAAATTGTTTAATTCAAAGGTTGTAAGTTTACCAATCAGAGTGTCAAGAGTGAGGTTGGATGTAGCTCTTGTTTCATGAATTGCAGAAATCCTGATTGCATAAACTGGTAGCAAGGTTCTGAGAATCTTGCTTATCACTATTTCATCATCAATCACTCCATTAGATGCTCTAATAGCATGTACCACTTCTTTGAGTCTATTTGAATATTGGACAATGTTCTCACCTTTTTTCATTCTCATATCATCAAATCTGCCTCTCAGACTTTCAGCTCGGGCTCTTTTGACATTCAGATCTCCACTATAGATTTGTGCTAATTTATCCCACATTCCTTTGGCAATCATGCATGTCTTGATATCTTCAAATTCAGCGTCGATACAGGCAGCAGCAAGTTCCATCATAGTAACATTGTGTTCATGCTTATCCTTCAGTTGATCAACAGTTAGGGGACCAGTGGGTGTTTGCATGTAGCCATTTTGCATTAGATCTAGTGCCGAGTTCCCAATTCCAGATATGTGCAACTTCATTCTGCTTTGCCATACTGCGAAGTTCTCTTTATTCAATTTCGGTACTTCCCTCTTATACATCTTGAGACCTTTATGCTTAAGTCCTTAAAACTCTATTCCAAGCAACGTAGCTCTGATACCAATTGTTAGACTAACTGAGAGGGGGGGGGGGTGAATCAGTTATCCAGTGTCCCAATTCAAAATGTATAATTCAAAACAATTTCTTCAATTTTTGCTCATCGGTAAGCAATAATAACTCTCACTGTCTGTGCTTTTACCGATTACCAGTCTAATACTTATATATGTTTACCGATCAAATCTAACATGTAACATGCAAAGTATGATAACAAACAAATATTACAATCAACACATAACACAAGAGATTTAATGTGGAAACCCTGTAAAGGAAAAAACCACCTAGGACCGGCAACCCAAAATTGTTCACTCTTCTGAAGTGAGGTCGGTTAAGACCCAACCCTGTTAAAGGTTACAAACACACTATTAGGTGTGACCTTGTTAGAGGATTTTAGACTAGAAGTTATCATCCAACCAGCATTCACTATGGGGTTGACAGGATAACAATGTTCATTCTATGAATGATACATCATAAGACTTTCAAAGTCCACTCGGTTAAGAGATTTAGACTGTATACAATAGTTAAATATGTAACAGTAGAATGACCTGCCTTAATACAACTTCAATTGTAGATTACAGATCAATATTCAGTCCATACAAATCCTTCTGATCAATAATTCACTTCAGATTCAATACTGTATCAACTTACTGTCCGTCGGTAACTGCTCTTTGTAGCTCGGTAATTGCTCTACAACTCGATTCTTACTAACCAGTATGATCAGAATGCATGAAAAACTTATTCACATGATAATCCTACAGCTTCTTCTTCCGGCACTTTCATAAAGAAATTATGTTCTCTTATATAGACGAGTAAATCATTTTCTTCTCCATCAAATTTTGCCGCTTAATCACATTCATAGATTTTGCCGCTTAAAACTTTCTCGGTACTTGTGTCAATAACACGTTTCAATTTGCTTTGTTAGATCTTCTTTGAATTTTGTCAGTCGTTGATTTGCGTAACAAACTTTATATGTTACCTCAATGTTATACTCTTGCCAACTCATCAATCTTATTGGCTAAACTAATCATTTAATTCATTCTGTTCCGCTCGGTTAACAAAAAATGCATTGGTGAACACTGCTCGATTAATACTACGGTCGGTATACACTACACTCTGTCGGTGTATACTAGAAATGCTTCATTTACCGACAACACTACTTTGTGTCTTTCATCTCTATACTTCATTATAGATGAATGCAACATAATGAAGTCAATATCATCAAGTCATAGACTCATCAACAAGTTACTCAATGTGTTCCTTATCCTCATCTATCATGTACATCTTTCTTCGTGTAGATTTGTCTGTTCTTCATCTCTTTTTCATTTTTCTTCAGATGTCTCGGTGTAGTAACTTACAAGATAAGTGTTGTCAAACTAGTTGACATCAATGACAACATAATACTGATTTAATCATATTACATATCTAATTAGCAACTTCTCAGTGATCTTGCAATCATAGATCCTTCAATCAGATTCCAAATCAGTTGTAGTCCAACAGTTGTGGGGTGGCAGAGCGAGGATCTGACCTGTAATTGTAGAGGACTTGTGCAGGATGGATCAGAGATGAAATGCTCGAGCTGGAGGAAGGAGAGATGCAAATCTAGCCGTAATGGACATGTTGAGACAAATAGAAACCATATTAGAATTTGTTGAAATAGCCCAAAGAAGAGGTAGACATATTGAAAGTAAAATATTGTCCTTCAACTGTTCCACATTGAAGCATTTCCTCTTTGGAGTATTCTCTTCGTTTGTACAATATCTGTCAAAAATAGTTCCCATATTTCTTCAAGATCTATTTTAATCTTTATATTACAATTCTGATTAGATTTGACCTATAGTTGATTTCATTAGTATTTTATAACATATACTCCTAATGTGAAATGTGGAGAGAAAGAAAAAGATACACTAGGTATGAATTACACGATATACCCATCATCACTTAGCACTTAAAAAATAAATTATGGACAAGGAACAACCCCCTAACCTCTGGATGTTTGTTTCATGTTGGCCTCTTATTATATGCAAAGGTAGGCTTGTCTTAATTAGGCTAACAACCATAGCGTAGGGGCCATAAATTATGGAACCCAAAATAGTGCACATTTGTATTATATTAGGTTTAGTATACTTCAAGGGAATGGAAACCATGCAATAGTGCCTAGTGGGGATGGAAGAAACCCTTCACCAAGAAGATGGTTGTGTCTGCAATATTTACTAGAGGCAAAGAACATAATTTGGTTCCAGCAATTACTCCTAGAAGATAATGGCACCCACAAAACACTTGGAAAAGATAGCACTCACTATATCTTTTATCACTCTTTTAAAGTTGGGACAATAAATCTCAAAGGTTGATCAACGAATTCTTGAACACAAAGAACCATTAACAGATATGATTCATGTGTACAATAGCCAACAACCAGTTGTTCCACTCATGGTGTCCAATAATTATGTTAGAAAAAGCATCTACAAATCTCTTACACAACCATAATAGATTCAAACCATGAACTATAAGAACCTAACAATGGGACTAACAAAGATACAGCCTAAACAAATCTTGATCATATTCCACCCTATTGTAAGGCCCAAGAAGTAACTCTATCTTAAAGCTACACATTCCTCTAGATGAAGCTCAAAGGTCAGGTAGCTTAAGCATAGCAATACTTGAATGAATATAGGAATAATTTGATGTACAATCATTTGCTAGCTTGGTTTGTGGGTTTTCCACATAATATTTTCCCTTTAACCTCATTTACAGTTTGAGAAAATCAGAAAAAAAATATTTCAGATTTATATTATCCTTTTGAACTAGCACACTGCCATCAAAATGCATAATCATTGGTCATATCAAGAAAATTCCTATTGATTAGTAGGATATCCTTATAAAAATTTGATGCATGGATTTCTTGTGAATTATCGACTGCTATGTATCCTGTAACTATGGAAAGAATAGTGTTGGTGTTAGGTTTCATTTATTATTGAATTCAATGATTTCCAAGATGTGTTGAGGATTTTTCTCCTTGTTTAATGTTAATTGTTCCTGCACAATCCACTCATAAAACAGTGAAATGCTATGTGGAAGGGATGGTTGATAGTGTTCCTTGAGGAAGGGGGATTGTGAAAGACTTGTTATCATTGTATTGTGTATTTCCAATATGTTTGGATGCAAGGCAGACCAGGAGAATGAAGGATCACTCACTGATTGCATGATAACCCAGTTTTGAAGGTTCACTGGTTGAGGGGACAGTCAAGGTCCAGATGATTGCGCCATTGGAGGACCCTATTTCTTTGTATTAATTTCTATTCAAATTGGATGCATGGATTTCTTGTCAATTATCGGCTGCTATGTATCCTGCAAATGCATCCGTAAATCTCCATATACTTCTCTAGGGTTGTAAGCCACTTAGGGATCAAAATACAGAGACTAAATCAAAATCGTTCTTTGTCCTATTTCCTTTTAACAAAGTCTCAACTATCAATGATACAATATACATTTGATGCCCTAAGCTATCAAATATACAAATGGCGCCTACCTAGAAGCTCACCAGGAGAATGAAGGATCACTCACTGATTGCATGATAACCCAATTTTGAAGGGTCACTAGTTGAGGGGACAGTCAAGGTCCGGATGATTGGGCCATTGGAGGACCCTAGTTCTTTGTATTAATTGCTATTCAAATTGGATGCATGGATTTATTGTGAATTATTGACTGCTATGTATCCTGCAACTGCATCCGTAAATCTGCATATACTTCTCTAGGGTTGTAAGCCACTTAGGGATCAAAATAGAGAAACTAAATAAAAATCGTTCTTTGTCCTATTTCCTTTTAACAAAGTATCAACTATCAATGATACAATACATTTGATGCCCTAAGCTATCAATACAAATGGTGCCTAGCTAGAAGCTCACGGGCTGTCCATTTGATAACCACAGTTAACATTTCAAAAAAATGGATATCCTTGAGCACAAACACCAATAACATCAAATAATGGAGTTAAAGCACGGGCTAGAGCACGACACCAGTAGAATGCGGTCATTTCAGTGACAGGAATTTACAAGGGCATCATTAAACATATATGCCAGTAATATCAACAAACGTGAATCCAAACATTTGAATACAATGAATCGATATCCTTGAGCACAATCACCAATAACATCAAATAATAGAGATAAAGCAATGGCTACAGCACAACACCAGTAGAATGCGGTCATTTTAGAGAGCATTCATGATCAAATAAAATGAAATGCATTCGAATATGATGCCAGAGGCTCGAAAGATGAAGAAATCACATACCTTCTCCCGCACTCAGCTTTTGCTCCTTTTCTCCCACTCCCTCTATCCAATCGAAATAAAAATGATGAGGCCGTTTCACTTTTTTTTTTATCTATACTCTGAATTTGTCAGAATTCTGATGGTCAATTAAACACCCATCGTAATACTGACATCATCGGGGCCTATTACAAAAAAAAAATACCAAATTCGTAATAAAAAGTTACCCATCAAAAACTTCTGTTGAAATTTGGCCCCAAATGTAGTAGTGCACATTTATGATTTGGTTGAGATTCCACGTAGTTTGTGGCTGTTGTAACTTGTTTCCTTTCCATAAACAATCTGATTTACATCATAATCTGGAGGGGACAAGTTGCTAGATCATTGAAAGCTCCATTGGAACTCATGTTTGGGCTATGAAGCATTGATAAGCATTTTTTATTCTTCATCATGTAGGAGCCAAGTGGAGTAATAAAATCACAAAGGTGAGTACATATGGCAGCCTATGGTTTTGTGGGAGTTTATGGTTTTTTATGTATCATCAAATTATAGAGAAACATCTTTTGAGTGGGTCGCATTCTTTCTCTTACACTCTTTGGGAGACTCTTTAAAATCTCATCGAGACATTTTTAGGGGTTTTTATTATGAATCATGCACATTTGGTGGCCAAATTGTCTCCTAAGTTACAAAGGTTGCATAATAATGTTGTGGATTATGGCTGCATAATACATTTTAAATTATTAATTTAATTACATAGTGTACTACTTTATCATTGAAACCAACATTTGTAAATGGTGTGTTGAATGTTCAATTGTCTTGGTTTCTTTTGCTATTTTTCTATGTTTAAGTATTCATATATAGCCTAATTTATTTCCCTATGAAGAAAGACCATGTCAGATAATATCAACGAAGAAAAAAACAAGGAGACACTTGTTAGATTGTGGTCTAACTTCAAAAGAAAAGGCGATGGAAAATGTTATTATCCCTGCAAAAATTATAAGGGCTTAAAGACTCGAAGACTTCTAATCAGAACAATTGAGAAACATTGTAGGTAGCATGGTCACATTGAAGGGGGGAATGATTATTGTCGATTGGTAAGTTGTTCATTATATTATTTTAACAATTTATATACATAAGAAATCACTTCATGATGAGATCATGATCATGGTTTATTTATGCTCATCATTTTCATATAGGTCGACCTCCCCAAGGCACATGTTATGGACCACGACAACCCGAAGAATGTGGATTTCCAAGTGGAGGAACATGCAGGTGTGAATATCGAAGTTGAAGATAATGATCCCATGGAGGAAGATGATCATGCGCCATAAAACACAATTGAAGATGATGGTATTGGCGCAACTGATCATGTGCCAGAAAAAATAATTGAAGATGATGGTACTGGCGTAGCTAATCATGATGATCAAGATGACCTTGATGTTGTTCATGATATACCTCTACTTGAGAAGGCATACGAGCCCCTTTACGAAGGCTCCCAAACAACTCTTTTCTCTGATGTATTGTTGTTGGTGAACTTGAAGGTTATGAATGGTTTATCCAAGATAACAATCTCACATATGTTAAGGTATGTCATATATGTCATATTTTCATCTACTTTAGTGTTAATTTCATTATAGTTAATAAAGGGTGAATCATGTACCATTAATATTTTGTGTATTAACAAATTATAGTTTTTGTCGTAGATTGATAGGTGAGTTTTTGTTACCACCATCAAACATTCTACCTCGCTCATACCTAGAATTATCTTCCATAATGAAAGATATTGGAATGGAGTATCGAACAATAGATGCATGTCCCAATGATCATATTATATATCATAAACAACATGAATTTGCAACAAAATGCCTTGAATGTCATATCAGTAGATATCGAACATATCAAATAACAAAAAAAGTGTCTCACAAGGTTCTTCGTTATATTCCTATTATTCCATGTCTGCATCGATTATTCAGGTGCACTAGCTTGGCACACTTTATGGATTACCATGCACACAATAGAAGTCAAGACGATGACATTATGTGAATGCCTACGGATGATTTTGCATTTAAGGACATAGAGGAAAAGTGGCCACACTTTAAAGAAGAACCTCGTAATCTTAGGCTTTCATTGGCAACGAATGGTGTCAATCCATTTGGAGAGTTGAGATCTATTTATTCGGTGTGGCTTGTTTTTGTTATCAACAATAACATTCCTCCATTGATGTCAATAAACAGGGAGCACATAATGTTGGCAATGATTTTTTATTTTTTTTTCATTTAATAGTCATTTACATTAAATTATAAATACTTTTGTAAAAAGATCATAATAATTATGTAATGTTTTCATTCATTCAACTAGGCAAGTACCATTTTAAAGATATGAATGTATATATTGAGTCTCTTATCAACGATTTGGTGGAGTTATGGAATGGTGTGACTATGTATGATGTCTCTAGACTAGTAAGACAGACAATTTCAATTTTGTGCAATGCTTGTATGGACAATACATGATGCCCCAGGGATAACACATTTTTGTGGTATGTTAGTGTTCAAATTGCGCATCATAATTATAATTATCAAAATAAACATATTAAATCCAATTATACATGATCTTGTAGGTCTTCAAACAAAGGGAAAATTTGCATGTTATATTTGTGGTCTGAAGATTAAATCTCGTCATTCAAAAAGTTTACGAAAGTAGGTGTTCGATGAGTATAGACACTTCCTCCATAGAAATCATAAATATTGAATTACCGAAAAACATATTTTCAATGGGAAAGAAGAGACTACGTCAAATCCATGAAGAATGACACCTCGTTTATGGAAGTTGGAATATAATAAAATAAATCGCGGAGGTAATGTCATTCCATCTGATGGTTTATGTTTGTAATTTATATTTTGATATTATGTTTTGTTTACTTATGATGTAATTGATGATCATGAAGGTCATCAAGGCATTAATGACCACCTTCCAAAAGGACTAAAAATTTATCTTAGACAATTTAGTAGCTTGCCCTACTATGAGCAGTTACAAATTGTGCATTTATTTGATTCTATGCATATTGGAAAGAATATAACATAGACATTATGAAAAATATTGGATGGAAGGCGTGACAAAGAAAAAATTGTCAAAATTTGTACTGACATTCAGGATTCCAATCATGCAATGAAAGATGTCATTCGATCAAATAGCAATGGAGACCATATTGATATAAGTGCCCTTCCTTGGTGGATATATATACAGAGCATGTATACTAGAGGATATATAGTGACCATATATACTACAACATATTTATACTGGAGGATATATAGTGACCATATATACTATAGCATATGTATATTGGAGGATGTATAGTGACCATATATACTACCTCATATGTACTAGAACATATATAAAGAGCAAATATGTTGATCAAATTGTTTGCATGGGTAAAGAATGAAAACTTCTACTATAGAAAACCCATGTTATTACTCCCGCAAGAAGCCAAGGAGAGTTGCAATATAAACTACAATATAAATTGGAACCTTATCCCTAACCAACTTAGGGGTTTTGTCGCATGGAATTATTAGAAAGCATGTCCAGTTTTTTATCTTTAATTGTTGTCAAAACAATCCATGAACCCACCTGACAGTCATATATACATATAGTCTTCGTGATAGAGTTTTTACTGTAATTTCATGCATTATGGATTGCATTCATGATTTACTTAAAAATGGAGGTAGTTGTTACTCTTGTTGGTAGTTGTTATTTCGTGCATTATAAATTGCATTCAGGATTCAATGTGTAGTTTTTTGAGTCAAACTCATTGACCCATGTTCCATGAGTAGTATTTCATCCATGAATTTGACAAACACTAATTGCCTCGTATCAGTTGCACTTAACAAACTAATGTCACGAAAATCATTGATGTGTCGACAATGACTTGGAAGTTGTTACTCGCAAGAGTGTAGGTGAGACAAGTTTCAACAAGCCTGCTACTTTTATTTTCATTTTTATTATCAATGTATAATTTATTATGTATTATTTTTGTTGTCGGGGTGGTTTTGGATTAGGAGAGATAGGGTACTGAGAGGGGAGGGGTGAATCAGTGCCCACAAAAACTTTAACTCATAAACCTTTTAGATCTAAAACAACTAACAGTAGTAACCTTATAAAATAACTTGTATCCAATGCATGTATCATTCATCCATTCAACTTGTAAAAGTAAATAATATGAAATCAACAAGATAATCAACTCATAACACAAGTATTTTGGTAACGCAGAAACTCTTGTTAGAAGGTAAAAACTACGGTGGGGATGACATCCATAAATTCTTTACTACTGCAGATAGAAAAGGTTTGTCTGTTAGGGCTACAAGTGGTGATCACTTCTGGTGATATTACCTTGTTAGGAGTAACATATTAGATCAGCGAAATCTACCTAGTGATAGGATTTTAACAACACTTCTTGAGTGTGCACTCGGTTAAGGGATTTACAAAAAGACTGTTAGGTCTACTATGTTAAGAGATTTTACCAAAACTCTATTACAATGATTAGAAAGCAATAGGTAACTATCTGCTAATGACAACTCAATTGTCTGATACATATCTATGAAATACTGAATAGATATCACATTTTCTATGTGAAGGTCTCTGCTCTGAATTGCTCGGTTAGCCTGATTCTGATTCTGTTTTAATCTGATTACCTCTTAATATTGTTCTTCTATGTCTGTCAATTGATAATCTTGAAGTTGGCTAATGCTTCAAGAACTTCTTCGTTCAACCATCAGTTTACATCAAAATGATGTAAAACATTAATATATAGCATATTGTTTTATGCCGCTTAACAAAATTAGGTTACAATATCTTAGAGAAAACCCTAAGATCTATGGTGTACAAAAATAACCTAGATCTAACAAATACAAAAGATCATCATCGCAATTAATGATGGAATCTTACAATAAATGATCCTCGATCTTGGTAAAATATTTTGTGATTTAGTTGTAACCGTTTGCATAGATAGATGTGTCAATCATGATTCCTATGTCATTTCCTGTGATCCTCGGTAAACACTGTATATACTATTTGGTGATTATATTGATGCTCGGTGTCTGATGCTCGGTGTAAAGACTTAACCGACTGGCTTGTGATGCTTGCTTTTACCAACTGAGTTAATATAAGTAACCGAGCGATGTCTTTGACTTCCTTTTGATACTAATGACAATCATTAATGCTCAATAGAGATAACAATCTCCCCCTTTGGCATTAGTATCAAAACCTTAATGTACACAGACCTTATGTCTCAAAAATTTATATCTTCCGCCATATACATATATACTTTATCAAAAGTTTTCTATATACTCCCCCTCGGTGTATGCTCCGGTAATGTATAGTATACTTAGCATCTATTTACATATTTGGCATATACATTATTATCCCCCTTTTTGATATTAATGCCAAATACAAAAATGTATACTTATAGTTTATCAAAAATGTGCTGATGGGTTTTCTTCAATGATTCCAAGAGGTTTTCCCATTCCTCTTTCAAGTTGGTTAGAGCAATGTGCTAAAGACCGACTTGTGCATGCATGGAAAAGATATTGTCCAACACAGAAATTTTTGGTGTTGCAACAAGCATTTGTGCCCTGATTATATGTTTCTCAAATATTTTCAAGTAGGGTAGGAGCTCAGTTTGTAACTCAGTGACCTGATCACTTATCATTCATGCTTGTTTCCTAAGATCTTCTATCAACCGCCTAAGTTCTTGAACTCTTAAAATATGCTTTACAAAAGCTTGTGGCTCGGTTGTAGCTGCATGTGCACTGGCTGTGATTTCATTTTCAAATTGTTTGATCTTTTCACTGATCTCAGCAGTGAAGGTTTCCACGGTGCATAGCTTTAACAATATTTGACAAATTAATGTAGTGATACCCTAGATTTCAGTTATTACCTATGATAGCTTAACCTTGTTGATTGCCACTTCTTGGCTTATTCTCTCTGCAAATTTATCTTGAATCTTTGACTCTACCCTTTCGTCTATTATTTTGTCGGCATCGACATCTGGAGCATTGATTCCTTCAACAAGTGTAGCAAGTTGGTCCATAATCAAAGTATCCTCATCTACATGTACCTCGGATACAACCTGTTGTAAGATATCTCTTACATTTTCTAATATTTCCTTGTTTTTGCTCTCTTGTTTCAATTTCTCCTGTGTTGCTTTTCTTGTACATAACTCCCCATATTTTCTTAGTTCTTCAGGGCTAAGGGTCCGTGGGTCACACTCAGGTATCAGAATGACTTCATCTAGAGTGATCGGCCCTTTTCCTTTCTTTTTCTTCTTCTTCTTCTTTGATTCTTGAGGTGAACTCTTTGCAACTAGAACAATGTATTTTACCTCAGAACTTGGTGTAACCTGCCCGACTGACACTGTATCTACCTTTTACTGCTCCTCAATAACCTTGGTGTCGGTTGACTGTGATTGAGCCTCTAATGTAGTGTCTGGTGGAGTGGCCTCAGTTACAGTAGGATTCTCTTGATCCTTTGTTTCGACTTCAATAGCCTCTTTTCCTTCGGGCTCATTTGCTTCTGCAGGTGTTTCGGTGTTTCGTTCCTCTGTAGTATCTTGTGGTTTCTCGCGGTCTCAGTCATCAAGTTGTTCCTGTGATAAGATTTATATTGCTTCAACAAGAATAGGAAGCTCTCCCAGAAATGATGTAAATGCACACTTTGTTGCATGACCTTCATCCTGTGTATTGTCGGGTGCAATGTTCACATCATCATCTTCATCCCTATCATCAGGATCATCGTTTGTGATGTCCTCAATGAGTACATCATTATCATTTTTCTCTATGACCTAGATCTCTGCTGGATCTGGTGCATCCTGTGAGCTTGCCTTAATTTCTTGTACAAGTGTTGTATCAATTACCTCGGTAAATGATACAAGGGACTCTATTGTTTTCATTGCTACATCATCATCAATGAATATACCTTTACCTTTTGACTTCTGTCTCTTTTTAGACAAATTTTGAAATGCATTTTTCTCATTTTGCTCTCTGATTACTAAAAGTGAACTCCGTATGAGTTGACCTGTCTCATCAAGATCTGCCAGATTCTCATCTAATAGTTGCATAGCTCAGTTTTTTATTTTGAATCTCTGCACATATGTATCCATAAGCTCTTTAATCTCAACAGGAGATAGGTCTGGTGCTACCGATGCTAAGGCTTGTTCCCTCATCCTTTTCTCGGTGTCCAAGGCATATGACCACTTGTGATTAATTCTATCTTCTAATGCCTTGGGCAGTGAAAGATCAAACTCTAATGGAACTCCTTTGAAGTGTATCATCATCTGGATGATTGCTTCCTCAATTTTGTTTTGGTCTTCATTTGACATACTGTCAAGCCTACTAAGTTCTGAATTTGCAACATCTCCATTCTCGATTATGTCAGCAGCAACCTCATTAATTGACCTTTTTTTATTACTGACAACCTTGAATTGATTGTTGTCATCTTCGTCATCCTCAAGGTCTTCTCTATTTCTTATCAATCTTCTCCTTTTCTTCGGTGCCTCAGCTACAACCTTGCATCCTCTCTTTGCATATGTTTTTGTCGGTGTAGCTGCCTTTGGTTTTGTTGCCTTCTCAGCTCCTTTTTTTGTGGAGGTGAAGCTACAGTTGATGACCTTGTACGTGCACCTGTTTGCACTGGCAACTACCTCTTCTTTGGAACTAGAGTGTGAGAAACCGGTTTAGAGTCTTGTTCTTTTTCTGACTCAGTTTCCTCACTATCATATGGTTTGTCAGCCAACATTAACTGACCTTTGATTTCAGGTTCAACCGGTGACTCCTCTAATGAGTCAGATACATCTCCAAAGTGCTCAGTTAAAACTTTCTTCATTTTCTTTGCTTTTCTCATCATTTTACCGATGAAAAGGCATGTTTTAATTCTAGATTTTGCTTCTTCATAGGTTCCAAACCTTTCTGCCTTCTTGTCCTTTGGTAAAGCCAATAGTGCTTCAATAGATTTCAAACCAAAATCGTGATCCATCTCATGTCCCATTGGTGCTAGCCATTTTATCCTTGGCTCTACAGCTTTAATCAATGTGTGGTCAGTGTTCACTAGGAAACAGATATCCATCTCATATTTCTCGACCAGTGAACACGAAATTCTACTTCTCAGATTCATCTTTACTTTAAAATCCTCAAAATAACTTTTTATAACATTCTCTGCATTATCTCTCAAACCTTTCATAATATCAACAATTTGTGAAGTAATTGGTTTGTCGGTAGCCCAATTAGTGTGACCGACAGAAGGAAAGAATTTCTGGAGATAGAAAAAAACAAACATACTAGCAATGATCCAAACTTACAGGTATTGGACTTTCGTGACCTGATTGTTTTCATATTTTCTTCAACCTGTCTCAGAAGTAGCTCGACTAGGTCTATCTGATGACCCTTCTTTATCATTTTAAAAGCCATGTCGACTACACTACACAGTACATTGTTTACTCTACTCAATTGGAAAAACTTATAGCCAATTACATGCGATGCAAACTTAACTTCTGGATCCACAATGGATGCAATTTTTAGTGCTTTACCGTCTCATGCTGTGCTAGTATTTTTCACAACATCAGCTCGCAATGAACTTTAGAATGCCTTGGCTTTGTCGGTAGTAGGGTAACCTATAACCCTACTAATCATTATCTTTGTCACTTGGATCAGTTTATCTAACCAGAATGTGCCCTCATGATAGCGGCTCAACACAACCCTAATCCATTCATTCTTAAAATTCTTAAAAAAATTAGGGCATTGGTGAGTCCAAGTGTTTCAACCAATTTATGCTCCTGTTTTAGTTCTATTTTCTCATCACAAAGTGCCTGATATGCAACATACATGTCAAAGTCTCCTATTTTCCCAATTTTACAATGAATATATAAACATATATCTTCAACTAATAAAACCCTAGGTGGGATGCTCAAAAAAGTGACCGCTGAATCCGTTTGAGATGCTACTTCAGGGTGTAACTTGTAATGGGGTTCACTATAGTTTGCTAACACTATAAGATTAACTTCCTCTTCCATAACTTTATAAGGACTCGCAGTAGATGCCATTTCAACAAACTAGGTCTTCGATAAACAGTGAAGAATATGCTCAGTAGGGTTTCAACTTACTCGAAATATGTCGAAGAGAGTGCACGGTTCGATCCGCAACTGCTTTGGATTAGCTTGAAAGATTCTTGCTTGAACTTGCTCTATGAAATTTTAGCTCTCTGAAATCGCTTTGTGAAAATGAACTCAGTCTTCGTGTATTTATAGAATTTTTTGTATTCCTGCTTAAAACTTTATGCAATAAATGCTTGACCTACTTCCGATTTGTGACAACTATCAGCTCGATGAATATTACAATCTCTCATCAGCTCGGTTAACACATGTTTTCTCTCTCGGTTGATACTGATACTCGATTAACCTTGAATAGTGATCATCGACGAGTAACCATTGCTCGGTCAAACTTTTACCGACTATGTGACTTTGTTAGCTCATAACATATAAACCATAATGCATCTTTATTCATGCAGATTTGGTATGTGCACAACATGTATAAGGAACTGATTATTTGAAATAGCAATCCTGTACATACCTATATCACCTTAGGTATATGTACCGATGTCACCCAATCCAGTGAACGAGGTTTCACCGATAGCATTACTTGACTCAACATTCTCATTAGATGCCTTTCTCCACAGTGTTACTGATTCTCATGATATCTGCAATAGTGTTTTCACTCTCAAATACATGACCTTCTTCTGGTACTCGGTCTCTGCAATCCTTGCTTAGATGACCGACATTATGACAATGCAAACATGTCATTCCAATGCTTGTCCAACTTCTTGATTGTCCATCCCATCTTTTCCTGTTATAGTTTGCTGCAATGTGCCCATATCTACCACATGCAATACAATTAGCCCATGTGTTGTAATCCCAAACATAAGAATTACCTTGTCTCTTCGGTTGATAAGGCTTGCGTTGTCTTCTGCTTTGGAGTCCATACTTGCTTCATCTTAGCCTTACATTCTCGTGCAGTGTGTCCATGTTCATTACAAGTACAACATAATTTCTCCATGGTAGGATTATTAACATTCTTATTCAGTTTAGCTCTACACTCATAAGCTTGGTGTCCAAATTTTCCACAATAATAGCAATAACCATTAAACTTAGGAGTGACAAGTTGTTCACCTTGTGCTTTGCTTCTGCACACATTCGAAGTATGTCCCGGTTTGCCACAGTGATAACAAGACAACACTTTATGTCTTTGATTTTGGTTGATGTTGACTTGTTCAGCCTGTTGTGATGATTCTCCTTCACCGATATAGCCTAATCCATCTTTGCTTCCAAATCTTCTTTGATTAATCAAAAAGTCATCAATCTTTTTAGAACTATCCTCAGCCAATTTCATCATTTCATTGTGATGTTGTTGAGTTTTCACTTCATTTCTCAACTTCTCATTCTCTTCTCTGAGTATTGCAACATCTTCAAGTCTTCTTGACAATTCTCCATTTACTCGATTGACTTCTTGATTCACAGTCATCGTCTGATTAGTATTTGAAAATGGTGCTCGGTGAGTCTGTGTATCTCACTTTCTTTTGCTTGAAGTTGTTCAGTTATCTGTCTTCGATCCTCAATAGCTAGATTCCTTTCCTGCTTAGCCTGTCTAGCATTCTTCATTACTTCTACCATTCTTACCATATGAGATTTCTGACCGATTTGCAGTGCTTTCACTTGTTCAGTTAAGTGAAGATTTTTTTCAAACAAATCAGAGATTATGCTTTCAGATCCATCAGAAATACTTCCAAAACTAGATCCAATGTGATCAAATAGATCCTCAATCGCTTCTTCATGGTAACCAATCTCATTTTGCAAAATGGCTAGGTTCTTCCCTTCAACCAGTAATTTCTTCAATCCATCATTAGCTTGCTTATACTGCTCAACAAACATCTACATTTGAATCTTCTGATTCTCTATTGTTTTATTTAACTTATACCTCTCCATGACTAGATCTTTACCCTTCAGTGGTTAAACTATCCAATAAGAGAACTGAGCTCTGATACCAATTATTGGATTGGGAGAGATGGGGTACTGAAAGGGGAGGGGTGAATCAGTGCCCACAAAAACTTTAACTCATAAACCTTTCAAATCTAAAACAGCTAACAGTAGTAACCTTACAAAATAACTTGTATCCAATGCATGTATCATTCATCCATTCACCTTGTAAAAGTAAATAACATGAAATCAACAAGATAATCAACTCATAACACAAGTATTTTGGTAACGCATAAACCCTTGTTAGAAGGTAAAAACTGCAGTGGGGATGACACCCACAAATTCTTTACTACTGCAGATAGAAAAAGTTTGCATGTTAGGGCTACAAGTGGTAATCACTTCTGGTGATCTTACCCTGTTAGGAGTAACATATTAGATCAGCTAGATCTATCTAGTGATAGGATTTTAACAACACTTCTCGAGTGTGCACTCGGTTAAGAGATTGACAAAAAGACTGTTAGGTCTACTCTGTTAAGAGATTTTACCAAAACTCTATTACAATGATTAGAAAGCAATAGGTAACTATCTGCTAATGACAACTCAATTGTCTTATACAAATTTGTGAAATACTGAATAGATATCACATTTTCTATGTGAGGATATCTGCTCTGAACTGCTCGATTAGCCTGATTTTGATTCTGCTTTAATCTAATTACCTCTGAATACTGTTTTGCTCTGTCTGTCAACTGATAATCTTGAAGTTGGCTAATGCTTCAAGAACTTCTTCGTTCAACCATCAGTTTACATCAAAATGATGTAAAACACAAATATATAGCATACTATTTTATGTCGCTTAACAAAATTAGGTTGCAATATCTTAGAGAAAACCTTAAGATCTATAATGTACAAAAATAACTTAAATTTAACAAATACAAAAGATCATCATCGCAATTAATGATGGAATCTTACAATAAATGATCCTCGATCTTGGTAAAACATTTTGTGATTCAGTTGTAACCGTTTGCATAGATAGATGTGCCAATCTTGATTCCTATGCCATTTTCTGTAATCCTCGGTAAACATTGTATATACTATTCGATGATTATACTAATGCTCGGTGTCTGATGCTTAGTGTAAAGACTTAACCGACTGGCTTGTGATGCTTGCTTTTACCGACTGGGTTAATATAAGTAATCCACCGATGTCTTTGACTTCCTTTTAATACTAATGACAATCATTAATGCTCAATAGAGATAACAAGTGGAGCGGACGTTACTTTTCTCCATCGTCCTTACAATTCATCTCATTACTTCTTCTCCGCTTCAAGCAATTGGGAATGCCTGGAAAAGACAAGTCTACTCTACTATACCCTTTTCGGGCTAGGAAGGATAGTGGTTTTTGATCCACGCCTTCGATTCCCTAGATTCAAGTGTACTCTACAGAATCTTTTTTTTAAACCCTATAACACCATCATTTGATTCTGGATATAGTAGAGAAGAAATTAGCCGCACAAGAAGTGGCCACAGCCAAAAAGCATAGTAGTTGCAGATTGAGAAAGATGATGATGACGTAGGCATTACTTGAATCAAGGGAAATCGATGGCGTGGATCGAAAACCACTATCCCAATTATTTGAAAGGGTGAAGAAGTAATGAGAGGAATTGTAAGGCAATGGAGAAAAGTAACACCTGCTTCACCCCCACAACAAAAATATTAAATAATAAATTATACATTGATAATAAAAATGAAAATAAAAGTAGCAAGCTTGTTGAACCTTGCCTCGCCTACACTCTTGTGAGTAACAACTTCCAAGTCATTGTCGACACATCAACGGTTTTCATGATTGTCACTATGCTTGATCTCATTGTCATTTTACAACATGTTATCCTTCATCCTATCGTCAAGGTTCTCATAGGCCATTTTTTGTTATGCTCCTAGTTTAAACTATCTTTCTACTTCCCAATACTCTGTCATCACTAATTGTCCCTAGCTTAAACTTTTTTGTCCTCTTGATTGTTGTTCTTTCCTGCAATGCATGTCCATGTAACACTTAGAAATCATTATGCAGTAGTACATCAACACATTAAATTGTATCATTGACTAAAACACACTCCATAGCCCTCTATACACTCCCAAAACCATTGGATATTGCTTTGTATCAAACTGGTAGACATTCTCAAAAATTTGCAGGTCTGAGATAAAGTTTGATTACTGATACATCAGCTACATAAGCCTATAAAAATTCTCACAAACACATTATTAACTGATGTCTCATGTACACAAAGGGGCGACGGAGTTAAAGGAGGCCTAGGTGCTGCCAAATACACTAAATTCAACAGCAAATTGGCAACCAGCATTGAACCTTTTAATTACTTACAATCAAAGCATAGTCCATGCCTAGCTTGTCATTTCAAATTATTTAGCTCTTTCTTCCCCCTCCAAGAGTAAAGGGAAAGCTGGTAGACCACCTAAAAATAAGATGATAAAAAGTCATATCAAATCTAGTATCCAGACTACTCTAGATAAAATTAGCCCTAGGTATGGGGATCCTGACCTAGGAATTTTCGATCAACACCATCAAATTATATATATATATATATATATATATATATATATATATATATATATATATATATATATAGGTGTCGTCGGAATTCCGACGACAATGCAAACATAAACCGACAATGATGTAGTACATCCAACAACACGGTCGTCAAAATAGTTCATTTGATTAGCATCGTAATTCCGACGACAATGCAAACATAAACCGACGACGATGTTGTAGATCCGACAACACGGATGTCGGAATAGTTCATCTAATTTGTGTCATAAATCCAACACCCATGCAAACATAAACCTACAACGATGTTGTACATCCGAGAGCACGGTCGTCAGAATAGTTTGTTTGATTGACATTATAATTTTGACAATAATGCAAACATAAATCGATGACAAAGTTGTACATCCAACAGCACTGTCGTCGGATTAGTTCATCTGATTGTAGTTAGAATTCCTACTACCATGAAAACCTAAACCGACGAGCATAGGGTCAGAAATGTGACCTTAATTCTCCAAAGTAGACCCATGTTGTCTGACATCATTGCTGTCGGAATTATGACGATCATGGATACGTCAAACTTTCTGACTAAACATTTCCAACAACTATTTTGGTCAAAAGTCCGACTAATGGAGGTCAGAATTCCAACTAATGGTTGTCGAAAATTGGACCCAAATGTATTAGTGATTGATTAAGGAAGTTCCAAAGACTGGAGCCATTAGGAGGATTAGCATGCCTTAAAATACTGAGCGGATTATGGCCATCTAAATATTTGAATCTAAGGATCTTCACCCCTTTCAAAACTAGCTCCATAATCATTCTCCATACCAAATTGGCTCCTAAAGTATTATTCTGGTTGTCTAGTCTTTTAACTCCCATACCACCATCTTCTTTTGATTTACAAATCGTGTCCCAGGCAATGAGGGTCATCTTTCGTTTATCCTCAACCCCTTGCCAGAAGAAAGTTCTAATTTTTTGAGTAAGTTTTTTAAGGGTATCGCCTAGAACCTCTAGACAAGCCATTTGAAATATAGGTTAGCCACTTGCCTTTCTATGAGGTCATCTTATGTTCGATCTTATTAATGGTATCTTTTCATAATCATGTTGGTCTTGAGTTCATATCTAGGGGGATTCCCAAATACTTATTAGGCAAGGATCCTTTTCTAAAGCTTAGAACATCTAGGATATCATATTCCAAATTTGAAGGGGTATTAAAGAAAAAGACCTTTGATTTTTCTTTGTTAGTGAGTTGACCTGAAAACTTTGCATAATTCATTAAAATCCTATCAGTGCTTCGAGCTTCCTCCACAGAAGCCTCCCCATAAAGCATAAGTATCATCAACAAATTATTGGTGTGTTGTAGGATCCCTTTCAGATGTGATCTTAATACCTTTAATAGTACCATTAATCCTAGCTTGATTCAAAGATCTCCCAAGTGCTTCAGCCATAATGATATATAGGAAAGGTGATAAAGCATCACCTTGTCGAAGTCCCCTAGAAATTTCAAAAACACCTTCAAGAGTTCCATTCACAAGGACTGAAATTTTAGGAGTTGAGATACATTCGAAAACTAAGTTGATCCATTGTTTGCCGAAGCCAAAGACTTGCAAACATTTACATAAGAAACTCCAACTAACTTTATCATAAGCTTTTTTAATATCTAGTTTGGTTAACATGTTCTTTGCCTTACCATGTTGTATCGAATGGATGGATTCCTTAGCAATAATAACGCCATCTAGGATTGATCTACCAGGAAAAAAACCTTGTTTGTTCTTCCAAGATAATATAAGGTAAAGAGGGTTTAAGTCTATTTGCAAGCACCTTTGTGAACAATTTATAAATCGTGTTACAAAATGCAATAGGTCTAAAGTCATCTAGAGAGATCACATTCTCTTTTTGGGAGATGATGGCTAAAAATGTATTATTCAATTCTCTTGGCAATTTACCTGAATTCCTAATCCTTTCCAACACTTCAACAATTTCATCTCCCAAGAAATGCCAACATTTTTGGTAAAAAAGAGCAGAAAACCCATCAGGTCTTGGAGCCTTATCAAGGTTAAACTAGTTAAGACCCAATACCACCTCCTCATTGGATATTCTTCTAACCAAACCTTTATTTTGTTCATGGGTAATGATACTAGGGATAAATTCCAAAATGTTGTTATTATGAAGAAGAGGGTCACTTTCCTTATTATTAAGTTTTTGAGGAACAAGACCGCCTCCAAGGCTATTTCTTCAAGGCTATCAATTTCTTCCCCACTGGACTTTCTCAGAGACCTAATTTTGTTATATCGTCTTATAATCTTAGTGTTGTGAAAAAAAAAATTATGTTCTTGTCACCCTCCTCAAGCCATAGTTCCCTTGATTTTTGCCTCCAAAATTTTTATTTTTTTTCAAGAACAAAGGTATACTTGCTCAGCAAGTCCTTTTCTAACAAAAAGCTTTCTTGGTTCATCCCATTAAGAATAACCTTCAAATTCAAATTAAACAACTTTACTTCAATCTCAATTTTTTATCCAAAAATATTGCTAAAACTACCAATGTTCCATTCTTTCAATCTTCTTTTAATAACCTTAAGTTCTGCCATAAAAATAAAAGCATTAGACCCTTCAAAGCACTCTTCTTCCCACGATGGCTTGAATTATGTCCACCCACTTAGGATCTGTGAACCACATTTTCTCTACGCCGAAAGGAGTACTTTTGGGATTAACATTACTATAATTCCTAATAAAATTGGATAGTGATAAAAACCAGAAAATGGCAAAATTTGAGAAGACAAGTCAAATTTAAAATCTTGAAAGTTACCTCTAAAAAAGAACCTATCTAGTTTTTCCTTGATATTGTTGAAACCCATCCTTCTATTGGTCCATGTGAATGTATCATTCTTTGTTGGGATCTCCAGAAGGTTATTCCTATAAACCCACTCACTGAAGGCAGCCATAGTTTGAGTTGATCTACCCAAACCCCCTTCCTTCTCTTTCCTCAATGTTGCATTAAAATCACCTCCAATAATGAAATTTTGTCTAGGATGAGAGGCCACAAAATGTTTTATCTTTGTCTGAACAACAATTTTATCTTGTAAATAGGAGGGATCATATACATTAATAACATAAATGTTTAAGTCACTCTTGAAGAGGTAAAGCCTACCCCCTATCCAGAATCTACCCTTCCCTAGGATATCTAGTTGAGCTTTCCTAGGATTCCAAATAAAGGATTCCAAATAAGAAATTCCAAATAAGGCCTAAACCTGTTGAGGTCCCCCTAGCTGGTTCCCCCTCAATATTCCAACCACCTAAATTTTTTTTCAAACTATCTAAGTCATCCTGATCTAACTTAATCTCATGGATGAATAACACATCAAAGACATTTTTTTAGAGTGTGCCGGATTAAGCGCACTTTGTTAGGCCCCTAACATTCCAAGATATGATTTTCATGGCGCCTTGGGAAGGCTCTTCCCCTTCTTAGCATATAGAAACAATATCTTGACTTGGCCGAAGACTTCAACATATTTTAGCCAAAGTTCCAATAAGAACTTCCTGCCTCTTTTCTTAGCTCGTTTAACACAATCCTTACGAATCTTTCCTTGTTCTAAAAAGGCTAAGCCCAAGTCCTAGCTCTTTGCAGGATCCATCTCTTTTGCCATGTCGCCCACCTCTAAAAACTCCCTATCACCATAGGATTGCTATATCGCCCACCTCTAAAACCTCCCTATTACCACCTCCTATAGTGTAACCTGTTGACACTTCAACATATAAATTATATATCATAGTCCAGATGCTCAAAAACTCAGTCTAGAGGTTCGTCAATCAATTCTTTTGCTGTGTCATCTCTTTCAATAGGTATAAGTTAAGCACTAAATCCTTTAAGACATGTTCAAGCCCTTCCCCAGATGCTCTCCTTTCTATAGTTGCTCCCTTGTAATTGGAAGGCTGATTGTAAACAGAATTAGGTAGTATTGGCATGTACAACCACTACCAAGACCTCTGGCACATTCGAGATAGAGGCAAGCCTACAAATACTGACATGATCAAGAGAATCATGTAAAAAAATTTAATGGAGAACAGCCAATTCCTGTGGAATAAGTAAACCATATGGTCAGAAGAATATTCTCCCTCTCTATGTATAAACTATTCTTCTGCTGATTAAGGAGTTACTAGCTCAAATCTAAATGATCAAATTATCCACACTTCATAATAAGCCACTCAAAATCAAATAATCAAAACACCCACACTTCATAATAAGCCACTCTAAATCAAATGATAAAAACCATACAATTTGTCATAAATCAAACCCCTCCCTGTGAGGAGTTTGAATTGTTACATCCTTGAACTTTGACTAGTATTTTATTTCCCAGAGGTTGCGAATTATTTGGCCAGGTCCATGAAATACTAGCACGAAGGAGCATAATACATTCCCAGACAGTACGGAAACAAAAGCAGCCCAGCAACAGCATCAATTTCACAGGAGCTCAATCATTGCCTCTAAACCACAGCTCACACCACATTAGTATAGAAACAAAGTCAACAATGATACAAACTTCGGCATCCAAAAAGTTCTTCGTATTCATGCAATAGCAACTTACTGAAACACTTACATCATTTGTACATGGATTTTACCCTTGCCTTTAATGATCTGCCTACTTAGAGTGAAATGTGCACCAAAAACTCTAAAAAGATCATATAATAAAATTACTCAAAATATCTATATTACAGCTTTAAACATCATAAATGTGGTCACTGCCAGAACCATCCGGTGGACACTGCTTGTAGCACCACCAACAGTAAAATACACTAGCCAACACAATTCAGTGGGAAACAAATGCAACTGCCTTGGCAACCTATTTTGAACTCACTGACTCGGGCATTAAGAGATTCATTAGACAATCAAAATCTTATTTGGCTTTCCTGATGAAAACCCAAGAAGATTTTGCAAGAGCCAGTTGAAAGCACAAACTGAACAGGAGATGAAAACCATAAACAGGAACACACAAAGAAATGTGTCAAGTAGATGGAGCATTTGAGGGCTGCTCCCACTTACCAAAAAACACGAACTACTATGTCCAACAAATTGTCTTGGTACCCTATCCATATTGTTTATTCAAAGAAATGCGTCATGCAATCACCCAGAGGAGAACGCAACCCCCTAGGAAAGGGAAAAAATAAACCTTTAAATTCAATTTAGAAGCTAATAAAAAATTTAAACTGTTTCTTAGACAAAATAAATGGAAATGCTGCAACAGTAAGTAACGGTAGTCAGAAATATAAACATTTTAATATTAGAATTCCTTATATACCATTATTAGAATTAACAGAATACAAATACCACGCATGATCTTACACACCCATACACTCCTGTGCTCAGACCCTCAAAAAAAACACCTCGCCAACTACTTCCTTTAAAAAATAGTAGATTCAATCAAATAATGTACCCCTACATGCTTTGCTACTAGGAGACACATTGAATTATATTTGAATTGCTCGCTTGGATGCATATTGTAAACATTAAACCTCACAAGAGTAAGATCAAAATTAAATTTCCATCACTTATAATAATTGTTGTACATTGAACTTTTACCTACATGAAATGGATTAAAACACAACACTGTTTAAATTAACTTACTCTACAAGTAATCATTACAAGGTGCCTGATACAAAGACAATGAACAACGTTAAAGATTACAATGTTAAAGCATCTTACCACTAGGAAAGCATAAAATTACTGAAAAATGTGGTGAAAAAGATGCTGCATGAATTATAGCAAGTCAGGTATTACACAGCCCACTAATTTGAACCTTCAAGAGGGAGGATTTTTATTCATAATAAACTATAAAGAGGTGTACTTTGTACACACAGCAAGAAAATTAAAAAACTTCACCAAGACTTCTTTGAAGCAATCAAATGAAGCTGATTAAGCCATCTCTGAATAACTAAAAACTGCAGCCCCTGTTTAGTAAGCTGGTAAAGAATGCCCCTATGACAAAAGATGCTATTTAACGTAGTCCTCCAATTATTTTCAATGATACTTACTGCAAAAATTAGCTCATCTTTTATTGTTTGCAAGAAGACAGTAGAGACAAGTCTCATCCAATCTACGGCTGAAAGAATGATTGCATGGTGCCATGTAGCTAGTCTATAACCTATAGCCTTAAGTGTTGAAAGCTCCTCCACCTCACTTCTGCGAAGGGCAAAACAAATATAACAAGAACTTCCAATAACCTCAAAAACTTGCTGAAACTCTGCATATTACTGGTTTTACCATGAAGCCGGAAATATACATGCAAGCCTTGTATGAAATAAATAAATAAATAGGATCGCACTCTGCACACACTACTAATCATTTCAAAATTGGAATTTTCTCCTCAAGACTTCAAAACATTTGACCTCCTGTCAGTCAGAATGCCCCTATTTCTTTCAATTGATATGGTCTTTAACACACGTCCAGATTCTGCTTCAGGAAGCAGAGAGGCCTTCAACCTCCTCAATTGGTCCCTGCATTGCCCTTGCTTTGGGCAAATATCGGTACTTATCCACTCCATATTGAGGCCTGCTCTGTGATATTTGCTGGGAGTATCCACAACCACTCTATCATAGGATGAAAACCATTTTGCCCTCAAATATCCAAGCGTTCTCCATGGTGGGATAGGCATAGAGTTCTGCTTCAGGGAAAATTTTGCAGCTTCAACCAACAGTTGCAACATTCGTTCAAGCTTTACCAGACCACCCAAATAGATCACAGGAAGAGATTTCAGTATGGTGTCGTAGGAGACTATGGGCCTTGCAATCTCAAAGTGACTTTGAAAGTCTATATCTATTATCAGCCGCTCAGGGGCCTTTTTATCTCCTTCCAGTATTACATCCACATACTCATATTCACCTGGAAAAGTAATGATTGTCTGTCCTTCAGAATTGTTTATTTTTTTGTGAGAATGGTCTACAGCACAGACAAGAAGTAATGACACTCATAAAAAAAAGGACCATAATCAGCCCTCTGTTTGACTCACCTCCTGGAACTTTATCAGATACCTTCCACTTTGACTTGCAAACTGCAGCATTATAGCCATAGGACTTCAAATGTTTCACTAACAGCTTCCTGATGCAGCTACCCTTGCAACTACCATCCCTAAAGCAAAGAAAATCTGTGTCCTTGATGGACACAATGACAACATTAATCAGGGAAAGCAGATCACTCTCCATTGGCGTAATTGCATTCTTCAGGGCCTGCAACAACATATAAACATTGCATTCTATAATCTGCTTTCCTCCCAAAGAAGAAACACCAGTTCACCATGAATTCAATGGCACGCTCTTTAAAATGTAGAAAATAATGAGTCCCTATGGAAGATCAATGGTAGAGCTAAACTTATCAAGTCCACAATCAAAACAGGATCTCAAATCATTTTGAAGTTCTTTTTCAGGAATACCTTGATCACATGAGACCTAGGTAGGCTAGGATTCAGTAAGTACTAATAACATCTCAAATTCACAAACAAATAACAGATGCAAAAATTTACAAGAATCGGCTACCCCCATGGTCCAACAAATTGTAGTTTCACTGCATGCACATTACAATGTAGGTTTCTCGCATGTTAGGAACTCCATATTTTCCGCCCCTTTGATCAGAAAAATAATAGAACTGTAATCAATGGCACTATCCTAATTCAATTTCCCAGCGTGCATATTATAATTTACTTTTAGGCATTCAGCATTTCAAAATCTCCCACAAATTCTGCCCATTTGACTATAATTTAGAAAAGAAATTTAACCAAATTTTTCATTTTCAATAATGTTCAAGGATACTGACCTTAATACTTTCTCCAAGCTTTGGAATGCTGGTTGAGCCTGAATCACTGTCGCTGCTGTGACAATTACCATCTTGGCCTACACTTCCATTCTCGATAAAATCCCTCACCATAGCAGCTAGATCATGGTCACTCTCATGGCTGCCCTTTTCGGCATGATCTGCGGCTAGGCTCAGGAGGCCCCTACCTGGAACGACAATCCCCCTTGGCCATTTCAGAGCTTCGGTTAGGTTACTCTTGCTCTTATATTCATCGGTTGTTTCCAACTTTTTGCATTCAACAGGCCCCAGCTTTGCAATACCGGGCATCACAAACGCCGATAGAAAATTCTAAATGTGAGCTTCCGAGGCCTTTATATCTATGGCCTGCACTATGTTTTCCGGTTTAGGGAACCTGGCGTGAATTAACTGCAACACCGCTACTTACTAAGCAACTGTGGTTTAGAAACTTTATTATGAAACAAGCAGCTCTGGGTTCTTAAAGCCTCTGATGTACAACTCGATTCAACAAGCCACGGCCTCCAAACTCGACGTTGTTTTATAAAAAAATCCCCAATTGATTAAAATACGAGTTACGATGGCCTGTAGCCTGACAGAAAAACGACGATATATTATTAGGTTACCAAGGTTATCAAACTCGGCAAACCGCAAATATTTATTAACATTTAAAGAAGATCAACAGACACAACAGGCATTAAATATCCAAAATCTCATGTACGCTATACAAGGAATAAGTGCCACAAATTGCTTACCGAGAAAAGCAATTGTATACTTAAAACCCAAAAATTAACTATCATTGTATCCACATCCATAAAGTCTGTGACTCACACAAGCCAAATTAAACAAATTGCTGCAATTTTGTAAATCTTAAGCTACAGAACATCATATACAGATTTTGGTGTGGGGAGATGCTGTATATCAAATATTCCAAGAAAAAATATAAATAAAAATCAAGATCTCCCAGATTTAAGTGGTGCCCCAGCTCAGTCATTTTATCTAAAGGTGAACAGTAAATTCACCCCAAGATACAGACTTTTATTTTTCTTAAATAAAAATATTTCTAGTGCTACCGATTACATCACCAAATACACACACAAATATGCAATCACAAACGACTAAATTCTACAAATTCCCCTAATATGAAGGGGGCAAAAACAAACAAAAAGAAGACAAATCGGCGACCGCTCGTTTTGAAAAGAAAAAATGAGTTCACATCGTTTCAGAAAACCTCTAAAAAACCATTAAAATTACAGATACATAAACCAGGTTGAACATCGCATCGAAATCGAGCCAGAAATCCACAAAACCTTCCATTTTTTACAATTACAGATACATAAATCAGGTTGAACATCGCCTAGAAATCGAGCCAGAAATCCACAAAACCTTCCATTTTTGTTGAGCGTTTCCAAAAGAATACTCACTTCTCTCGTGTGTTTTACAAATCAAACTCAATTCAAACACTGTGCACAACAACAAATTTGAAAGTTCTGTTTCTTCAAACAAAAATTCAAAGAATTCCAACAAAAACTAACCTGTGATAGCGGAAAAAGACCTGCTGCGAAGAACCGTAATCGAGACAAGAGGCGCCCATTTATGCCGATAACACGTTTATTTATCTCTCCACTTCCAAACAGACCCGTTCGCGTCTCTTCTATTGGGGACTTCCATTTTCAATAATTAAACATAACTTCAAAGAAAGATCAACGATTGGAACAAATTGAAACATTTTCTGACGTCCGGTCTTGCGATGACTTGCGCCCAACGTAATTGAATTTTCTAACAAAAACCAGAATATTATCGTGATCCGATATTTTGTACTCCCCAGATTTGACCGACCGCGTTGCGTGACCGATAGAAACTTTCTGTTTACCGCCACCTGTCCTTCGCTTTCGGATAACAAAGCATTGTCGCGACTCATTCGCGCATACACGTGTCGGTGAAACAACGACCGCCAGCCACTCTCAAAATGCTCGTTGGGTCCCCCTCTCCACTCCTACTTCTCATAAAAAGACGAGAGGGCAATTGTCATCTTTATATTGTGGTGGGCCAAGTATTATAATGTTATACTTAAAATAACATTGAAGCAGCACTTGTAAGTAACATTAAAGTAGTCGTTGTTTGTGCGTTCAGGGTGAGTCGATAGGAGGTTTGATTTTTTTAAAAGTAAAATAGTTTAGATAAAAGCAAATCTGAAATGCGAAGAATTATTGGGAAATGCTGAAGTATTATGATGTTATACTTAAAATAACATTTAATAAATTATGTCAAAAAGTCTAGTTATTTATAATGTGGGCCAGATACTCCATGCCAAAGAGGGGCTTAGTTTCCCATTTATTCTTTAATTTGAATTTTCTATATCTTTGGTTTTGTGGACATTAAATATTTAAAAAGTAAAATAGTATGCATAAAAGCAAATCGGAAATTCGAAGCATTATTGGGACATTTTGAAGTATTATAATGTTATACTTAAAATAATATTAAATAAATTACGCCTAAAATTCTAGTTATTTGTAATGTGGGCCGAGATACTTCATGTCGAAGAGGGGCTCAATTTCCCATTTATTCTTTAATTTGAGTTTTCTATATCTTTGGTTTTGTGGACTTTAAATATTTAAATTGTTAATTTTTTTAATCTTTTCTTGAACTCGATAGATTCCTACAATCTATGAGTTATCTCGATGTTGTTTCTTGATTCAATTGTGTAAGCATTTTTTGCATCAAAATTTCAAATCACACTTTATCATCGGGATGATAGAGAGCATAAGAAAAGAAGTTGTTATAATGTGGGGCCAAATACTCCATGCCAAAGAGGGGCTCAATTTCTCATTTATTCTTTAATTTGAATTTTCTATATCTTTGGTTTTGTGGACGTTAAATATTTAAATTGTTAATTTTTTTTATCTTTTCTCAAACTCGATAGATTCCTACAATCTATGAGTTATCTCGATGTTGTTTCTTGATTCAATTGTGTAAGCATTTTTTGCGTCAAAATTTTAAATCACACTTCATCAACAGGATGATAGAGAGCATAAGAAAAGAAGTTGTTGTAATGTGGGGCCGAATACTCCATGCCGAAGAGGGGCTCAATTTCCCATTTATTCTTTAATTTGAATTTTTTATACCTTTAGCTTTGTGGAATTTAATAAATATTTAAATTGATAAAAAATTTATCTTTTCTCAAAGTCGATAGATTCCCACAATCTATGAGTTATCTTGATGTTGTTTCTTGATTCGATTGTGTAAGCATTTTTTGCATCAAAATTTTAGATCACACTTCATCGTCAGGATGATAGAGAGCATAAGAAAAGAAATCGGTGCAAAAAATGTTTACACAATTGAATCGAGCAGCATCATGCCATCCTTCTTTCTTTATTCTTTAATTTTCTTTACTCTTTAATTTGAATTTCTATGTCTTTGATTAATTCTATATAATTCAATTTAATATATTAACTAAACATTTGATTTGAATAAGAGACTAATATTCTATATTTGTTACCATAAATGTATAACTATAGAGTTATTAGATACGAATCTTAATATTATATTTTTTTAAGCTTAGTATATTATTGACTACAACTCAATCAGGTGTCCATTTTTTCACATGCAAATAATTGTTTTGAACCAATAGTATTGGAGGTTTAAAACAGTTTGTATATCTATTAGATGTTTAAGTATGAACCCAAACTATTTTGTAAGGACTATAAATGGCAACCACGTTTTATTTATGTTTCCAAGTAATATGTTTATAAACTTTGAAAAGAAGATAAACTAATTGTACTTTATAAGCTCAAAAAAATTAAGATTAGGCTTATTCTTACGTATACTGGAATAGAAAAATTAAATAAAAGATTCAAATCAAGTCAAATTCCTAATCTATATAGTTTTTTAATAGGAATATCAACTTCTTTTATTAATTAATAATACATATATTGGTATAAAAGGATTTAGGGAAAACTATTTCATATTCCAAGTTTCAAATGGATTAGTCTAGAATATAAGAAATAACAATAAATAGAGTTGCTTATGCAATTAGAACTTCTTCAATAGTAGGAGGTGAAGGATCACAGTCATCCAGTGTAACCCAAACATCAACGAGGCCTAAGGTGACGTTAAGAATGGACCACTCCTCATCAAATTTATCATCTTCAATTTTGTTGTCTTTATCATCATTATAGGTCAATGAAATTGTCAAGGCTAGTCAAGGAAGCCATATGGAAAAAGTAGTAGCAAGCCAACTACCACCAACAACCAATAGTCCTACACCCCCAAGAAGTCCACCCAAAAGCGACACCCCAAGAGGAGGTGAGATAGAGTTAATCCTACTCAAACATCTCCTTCCACTAGAATAATAGCAAGTAGCCTGGGATCTAGGAAACAAGAAGGGATAAGCAAAGAAGTTTCAACCTCAATGTTATTGCAAGGTGAAGAATAACTGCAAGAGGCAGAAGTCTCTAGGAGCATTGTGGAAATAGTACGCAATGCATTACCCCAATGATCAAGTAGCTCTTGAAGATGAACCACTTCCAAGCCCACGTTGTTAGCCTAAACTTGAATTTGTAACATAAAATTAGAACAACTGGTGTCTTTAACATGAATAAAAAATATTTGAATCAATAGAGTCATGAACAAAAACAATAGAATTCCTATCTTCCATGAGGAAAACTAAATCTCCACTTGAAAGCATGCCAAGTTTGAGTGTACTTGAAAGGGATGTGAGGCCAATCACCTAAAAGAGCCATATGATAGAAGAATGGCTTTGGGGGAAAGTGACAAAAAAAGAGTCATAAATACAACTCCAAAGTCATAGAGCTTAGGACATAACCATAAGAGGTGTGTACACAACTCTGGTTGTTCAAGAATTAGAAATGAAGGTCCTAAACATGCATGTAACATAGATGAGACCCCACAGGCAAACATTACAAAAGAATACACTATGTGAAGTGGACGAGCTTAGGCTCAACAATAATTGACCAAATATCATGAAATCTATATTGCTAGGCTGACAAAGGTGACTACAAATACTATTGCAATTTCAAAGTAGACACCATGAGAAAGTGTAAATAAACCTAGTGCCAACCTTCTCTAAGTTTACCTTCTCATCCTCTACCATATCTCAAATAAAATGGAAGTGAACATTTGTGTGATTTCTCTTAACATGGAAAGTTGAATTATTTGCTAAGAAAATGACACTCTGACTTCCACAACATATAGTAATAAATTTTTCATCAAACCCAATATCTCAACACAACCATCCAAGCCAAATGGTTTTCTTACAAGCATGGGTAATTATCTTATACTCTACTTCTAATGCAAACAAAATGAATACAACTTGCCACTTATTGAACCAATAGCACCACCAAACATAGTAAAATAATAACCATCGTTTGATGTTCTACTATTAATGTCACCTACCCAATTTGAATTTGCATGTCTACGAATACTCACATAATGTCGAGGTATAGTAGAATAACTGTGAAAACACAAGGAATACTCGAAGGCATGCCTCAAATATATAAACACCCTCTTATTTGTATCTCGTTACAACCATCTAAGATTAACCATATATCAACTTACGAATCTCATTGATTTGGCAATGTTTTGTATAGTACAAATCATAGATACATAAGATTGTCAACAACACTTTACATACAATACACTAGCCATGTCCTCCACCCTAATGGGAGATATGGGACAATCCTTAATTCAACTTTGTTCCTATTGCAATAAGAACTACCAAGGATCTACAAGTTATCATGTTGAACTTCTCCAATATACAGTTCACATACTTATTATGGCTTAACCAAATATTTTCATTATCTTAGTCTCTTCTAATCTCCATTCCAAAAATGTACCTAGCTACACTCAAATATTTCATTTCAAATCATGTTAACAATTGAGACTTCAAATCATAAATCAAATATCCATTCCCAAATAGTTATATATCATCCACATATAATAGAGCATGGGAATGCAATAATTATCAATCTTGAATTAAACACAATCATCAAAATTAGACCTCTGAAAAACTCAAGACATACCTGTGTTAAACTTTTGGTATCACATCCTAGAAAATTACTTTGGACTATATAAAGACTTTTTCAAATTACAAATTGGATTTCTTAACCTTTCACCAATAAATGCTTTGGTTGTGACATATAGATCTCTTCCTCTAAATTACCATGATACACATCCATTTCTTTGATTTCTCAATCATAATTTGTAGAAAGTGACAAGAAGAATCGCATGGATGTCAACTTTGACGTGGGAGAGAAAATCTCGCCATAATATATCCCCTCAACTTGGGAATGTCCCTTCATGACCAATTGTGCTTTATGCTTCACAACACTACCATTTGAATCATACTTTTTCTTGAGCATCCATTTGCATCCCACGAGCTTATGTCCTTCAAGAAAAGGTACTAGATCACAAGAATTATTCTTCTTCAAAAAAATTCATTTCTTTATCAATGACTTTCGTCCAAGAATCTACATCATTCATGCCCATAGCCTCTCTAACAATCTTAGGCTCGTTAGTGTTACCAATCAAAGTGAAAATATAGCTAGAATCTAAGATTAAATAACTAAATCTATATAATTGTCACCTAATTCTCATAGACCTCCTGAAAGGTCAAGGTTGAGGTTCTTCTTCTTCTTCTTCTTCTTAACTTTCAAACTTGTTAGATCTCTCCTCATCGTGTCCATTAGGATCTTGTATTTCTTCTTTCTATTGGGTAGAATGAATTTGAATGACCTCCTTATTTTGTTTTCCCTCTTTCTCCGGTGTGACTCAATAGTGGAAGGTTTCTTCTCTTTAAAAATGACACTTGTGTTGTAGAGAATAGTTTATCACTGTATCCCAGTGATTGTACCATTTTACTCTAACACCATAATTGATAAAGATGCACATCATTGTCTTGTTCTCCAATTTAGAAATTTTTAACTCAACACACGAGCATATGCTAGAAAATTGAATACTCTGAGATGTGCCATTTAATACTTCTCACTTGACCACGCTATTAGAGGTGTTTTATCAATAAGTATTGATGTGAGAGATCTATTTACTAAATATTAAGTAGTGTTTATAACTTTCTCAAAAATGTTTGTTTGAGGTCAACATCACTAAGGATATTCCTAACCCTCTACACTTGTTCATCCTCTTTGCAACTCCATTGAGGAGCATGGAGTTGTCTTGTGCTTCTCAATCTCATAATCCTTCTGGAGCCTCTCAAGATCTACTAGATTAAACTCACCATTGTTGTTAGTCCTCAAACACTTAATCTTCATGCAAGCTTGATTCTCAACAAGAGGCTTAATACCCTTAACCAATTAAATACTTTAGGTTTGCTTCTAAGAAAATAAATAAATATCCAATTGTAGACATAAAAAAAATGATACAAAATATGCAAATTTAGAAATTGAAGGAACATTAACATGACCAAAAATATTAGAATGAATTAAGTCTAGCAACCCAAAAGATTTATGAAAAGTATAGTAATATTGAACTCACAACAATTGCAGCTTTCACAAAAATTAAACTCAATATTACAATCATCAACCCCTTGTACAAGATATTTTTTTAGGGTTTTGAGACCCATCTTGCCAATGTAACCAAGCATTTGGTTCCACAACATTATCTTCTCCATTGGAAGCTTCATCTACAAAGAATGTTAACAACCTCAATACCATGAAGAATGACACTTAGATGTAGAATCGACAAACCTCTTCACAAATGAATTTGTTCCGGTAAGGATGAAGAGTCTAGAGCCCTCTTCTTTGGCTCCATATAAGTATTATTGCATTGCACATTGTGTGCACCCAGTTCATAAAAGGTGCAAATCCAAGCACCCTTAGCAACCACCATAGCACCTATAGTCATCTTGCAGTCACCTTGTTATAAAACAACTTGCACACCAGTATCACTCAAATTACTTATAGAAAGTAAGTTTTGTTTCAAACCTAAGATATAAAGAGCATCATTGATCCCCATCATCCTACCAAAAAGTAATATAATATTGGATATTTCATGACCAACAATCTATAAATGAAAGTCATCATCAAGATATACCTTTACAACATCATATTTTTCATACTTAGTGAACCAACCTTGATGTGAGGTCATGTGGAATGATGCACCTGAATCTATTAGCCATACATATTCCAATCATTGTCATGTTTGCAACAAGGGTTTCACTGTCATCCTGAGAATACTATTATAAATATGAATCAAAGGGGTTTCCTTTCCTTGTCTTTTTCTCTCACTTCCATTCCTTACAAAAAATGGCCCATTTTTCCAAAATATTAACACTTCACTTTAGAATTGCCAACAAACTTAGATCTACCATGGGATTTGGATTTGGCTCTTTCATATTATGTATCCTTCTTCTTGCCTTTTTCTTTTGATCTTCCATGAACTGCAAGGGCCTCCTTAGAAAACTCAAAACTCTTTGTCGATGTCTCTTCAAAGACTAATTATGCTACCACCTAATCCATTCTTAACTTGGGGGTTGTACTCATGATAGAAATCAAAAGGTGGTCCCATGAGATTGACAAATAAATATAACAATATCATGCAATAATCATCCTCCTCCATCTTTTCACTAGAAGATGCCAATTCAGAAACTATTATGTTGAATTCACTATTTAATGGTATATAATGGATCATCCATCTTCAGATGATATATTTTCTTTCAAAGGAATAACTTATTTACCCAAGATTTAGCATGATAAACATCTCCAATTTTCTTCCAAGATCTATCACACTCTTCTCTTCATGGACATTTAATAATGTAGAGTTCCAAACAAAGCCTTATGAGACCCTTAGCTTTTTTATCATTTACATCCCAAATATTCAGGTCCATAGTGACTAACTTTATTTTAAATACTACAACCCATAGATCTTGATTTATGAGCATATCTTCAATTTATAACTTCCATGGTTTGAAGTTAGTGTTGTTAAACTTCCTTATCTCAATCTTTTCAATGTGCTTTCTATCTTCTTACAACAAAGTTTTGAAATTTCCCTGTAAAATCTACCACTCAAACTAAGATTAATAGAAAAATTAAGCTACCCAATAATGAAACCAAAACTAGCAAGACTTTAATACCAACTAAAAGGAAGCAAATTTGTGGAAAATGGTCTTAACACTAATCTAGTGGGTAGTGTAGTACAAATTTTCTTTTCAAATATGAACTTTTACGAGACAACAAACACATTCATATAGAGATAATAAGCATGCAAATAATATACCACTCGAACACATAATATGTGTTGGAAAACCCTTTCAAGAGATAAACCCTACACTCCAAAAGCACCATACTTTGTATTTCCAATAAACTTTGCAATAACAATACAATATGCATTAGGTTTCTTGAATAGTAGTATTCAATCTATAACTCACAATCTAGATTAGTTTCAATAACATGACAGTTCAACTACAAAACATAGCATGTATAATATTCCCTAAGACAATCTTATACAAGGAAATACAATAAATGAGGTGTATAGTCCTAAATTGTAAGCACCTAACTTGTGTTCAATTTAAGGACCATTTTGTGCCTACTTTAGTTTATTTTCTATGGTAGGACCTCATATGACACTTAAAAGATACCTAAATTCAAAAATAGGTCCTACATTCCTTTCCATCTTGCTTTAACTCGAGGTTGACACTTATTTATAGGGGTGTTATTTGCTTTTTCATCCAATCCCATAATTTATTTCTTCACCTGGGTTGTATACACTTATTCTTGGTCTTCATGACCTGCTCTGGCCCAAGAATGAGTTGTTATCAAAAATCTTGCATTCACCTTGCATCCCTGGCACCCATATCAAATATAGGCTCATTCTCCTAGGGACACATTTTCACTAGTGACCTATCCTTGGGAAATGTTTCCATTGGCAACGTATCTCTAGGACATGTCATCATTGGTAATAATGTCATAGGAGAATGGGGCCCAAATTTGGCCTAGAGACCCATGCCAAGGTTTGGGGGGAAATCGGGTCTTGTGGTTGGCTTACTTGACCCAAAATCTCTAAAATGATGTAAGATGTATATAAACCCCCTATCTCTCCTCATTTTTGTATCCATTGTCCATTGTTAGCATTCATGATCAATAATTTCACAAGTACAACTACTATTCTCAAGTGTAAGAAAGCAAATCAAGCATTCAAGAGCCATCAAGTTTCAAGCATTCAAGTTATCATTCATCTCAAGAAATAAAAGTGTTATCTTCTATGGATCTAGTTTATTTCTCCACTGGAGACCAAGAAAAGGATTTTTATATCAAGGAAGGAGATCCACATCCCTCCTTAATCAACCATTGTGGCGAATTACAACATCTATTCCATAATGTTTTTTCTTTTCATGATTTCCTTTTGGATTTTTGTGTTTATTCGGAGCTAGTGCATCAACATACTTGATCACATTTTAGGAAGCATTTGCATCTACAACATATGATATGCTTCACTTTCTAGATCTAGAGTACGCTACATGACAACATGCTTTTCATTAATTCATTTCAAGTTTGATTCCTCAAGAGGGGTTTGACTGGGGCAAACCCATTTTTTCAACCTTCATTCCCATTTTTCTATTTGCAAGAATAGGGTATAGAGTTGTCAGATCATATTTGGGGAGTATAGGTACAGTTCCAGGTTTTCTGAAAGTTTCATCTGAAAACAATGAGGACACATTGTCAAACTTGACCTGTCTTGATCACTTTCTACTCAAATTTCAGTCACAGGCCCGTTTCGTCATATGATTTCCATTTTTGTCAGTTTCAACTCATTGTCTATCTAGTACGATATGCTTTTAGCATCTTTTTAGTATTTTCTGATAGATCAATCTTATCACCTAATTATTTTACCACTTCCATCATTTACATATTTAAGGAAGGGTGTATCTTACTCCCATTTAGAGCTTGAGTCACCTCTTGAGCATAGTGGGGATATTCTTCCTTCCTAATGTGCAAATTGTAAAGTGGGAAGTGATTATTAATCTGCATATTACATTTCTTCCCATTTCCCATTGTACATGAGGAAGCTTCTAGTCCAATCCAAAAGATATGGGCATCCACATTCGTTTGGCACATTTTCCAAATACTTGTAATTATGTAAATGAAACATGTGCATTATCTTTTGAGTCCCCATTAAAACCTCTAAAGGAGGGGCCCAAATTTTACGATATTTAGGTATGATAGATTCTCTTACACATATTATTGTTGTCATGAAAACAATTACGACTAACAAAACTTATAGTTGTAAGAAAATTCATCATAGTTGGCTATTAATATATTATGCTCTTAAAAATTATCATTACCTAACTTGGGCATCCATCTTCTCCATGTAAAGGTGTTTCATGACACTTGTCCATTCCATCATATATAATCTATCAATAGTTTTCAAATGTATGTATGTCATGTAATATTTGTCATACATTTTGCACTACATGGAACATGAAACCTACTTATTAATAATCTAATATCCTCTAAGTGGTACGCCCACTTCCTCATGTAAGGATAAAAACTCCATGTCACCTTCCCAGTAGGATGATATGTCAACATGTCAATTCCCATAACATGATGAAATAACATGTGTAAACAAATTATCTATTAGTCGAAAAAAAATTACATCAAATACTAAAATATATAAATTCATATTACAAATGTTGGGACTTGCAAAGGTTGATACACTTTAATTCCAACATTCTCCCACTTCTCAAATAACTTTTGACAAGAAATGATCAATCAAATGAAGGGGGTTGTGAGGCCCATGAAACTAGAACACCATCTAAACTTATTTGTGCTCAAAGGTTTTGTCAAAGAATTTGCAACATTTGGAAAAGTGCCAACCTTCTCCAATTTTCCCTTCTCATCATCTACCACATCTCAAACAAAGTGTAACTAGACATGTGTGTTTTATTCTAGCATGGAAAAGTTGATTATTTGCTAAGAAAATGACACTTTAATTGCAACAATAGCTAGTAATCAATCCTTCACCAAACGTAGTTTTCAAACATAATTGTCTAAGCCAAATGGCTTCCTCATAAGCATGGGTAACCATCATATACTTTGCTTCTATTAGTGACAAATTGACTACTTCTCGACCCTAAATTATCCAACTAATAGCATCATCAGATGTAGTAAAACCCCAACCAATGGCCAACTGTATGCTGTCAATATCAGTTGTCCAATTTGAATCCACATATCCATGAATACTCACATAATGTCAAGGCACAACAAGACAACCATGAAAACACTAGGAATAATTGAAAGTATCCCTCAAATATATGGACACTCTCTTATGTGTATCCCAATGCAACCATGTAGGATTATCCATATATTGAATTAGGATTCCCAATACTTGGTCAATGACTAGCCTAGTACAAAACATAACATGCATAATATTGTCAACAACACTCGTATATGGTACACTTCCCATGCCCTCCACCTCAATGGGACATTTTGGACAATCATCAATATTTAACCTTGTTCCTAGTCCAACAAGAACTATTATAGGTCTACAATTTGTAATGTTGAATCTCTCCAACACAAAATTCGCATAATTACTATGGCTTAACAAAACTTCATATTAGTTCTCTCTTTTAATCTTCATTCCTATAATGTACCTAACTACACCAGAATATTTTTTTACTTCTAATTATGATAACAACCGAGACTTCAAATAAGAAATCCATTCCTGAATAGTAACATATCATCCATGCGTAATGCAACAGTTGTCAATTTTTAATTAAACATGATGATCAAATTTAGACAATGAAATCTTAACATGAAGATGAAGCTATCAAACTTTTGGCACCACGTCCTATCAAATTATTTTAGACAATACAAAAAAAAAAATTAACTTGTAAACTAGCTTTTCTAAATATATTTTCACTAAGAAGTTCTATGGTTGTTATATTCACATCAATTTGTTTAATTTATAAGTCATGTGTTGTGGTAAGTGATGACAAGAATTGAATGGATGTCAAAATTGGAATGAGAGACAAAATCTCACCATAATCTATTCCCTCACCTTGGAAATACACCTTCAAGAACAATTGTTCTTTATACATCTCAACACCATCATAAGGACTATAATTTGTTTTGAACACAAATTTGCATCTTGTAGGCTTGCACTCTTCTAGAAAAGTCCCAAAATCCCAAGTATTATTCTCCTTCAAACAACTCATCCATTTGTCCATGGATTTCATCCAAGAAACTACATTATTCATATCCATAACCTCTCTAACATTCCCAAGCTCATCAATGTTAGCAATCAAAACAAAAATATAATTGGATTCTAACATTGAATATCCAAATATATTCACTTGTCATCTAATTTTTTATAGACCTCCTTAAAGGATAAAGTTGATATTATTCTTCTTCTTCTAAAATTTTAGAGCTACTAGAGTTATCCTCACCATCAGGTCCATTAAAATCTTATATCTCTTATTTTTCAAGGGTAGAAGGAATTTGAACTACCTCATTATGTTTCTCATCTTTCTCTAGCTACAACTCAATAGTGGAAGGTTTCATCTCTCTAAAAATAACATTTATGCTCTAAAGAACCTTCTCTATCAATGGGTCCCAACACCTGTACCCTTTTACATTGATACCATAGTCAATAAATGTGTAGTTCACTACCTTATTCTCTAACTTGGATCTTTTTTCACTCAACACATAAACATATTCCACACAATAAAATACTCTAAGACATCTCTTAAAAGACTTTTTTCCTAAAAACACTTCCACATGGTTGTAGGATCATCTTTCTATCAAAAAGATTCATATTATCGCCTTCAAAAGAAGCTATTTTCTATGTGCAACCTCATTTTAGATATATACTTTATTTAATTTTGTCAAATCATTTAGTAGATGTCTTCATTGCATCACCTTTGGATAGGAAATTATATTCATGCAAGTCACTTGTTTTGTATATGTTGAAATTAGCTTCAGTCATTAAATAATAGTATTTTTTCTTCTTAAGTTTGAGAAGATTCAAAATGTTCATGAAAAATATTGATGTGGGGATTTATGTAAAAATCAAGTTGTACAATTTTTTTAATAAATAGCTTATAAATTGTATTTCAAAGCATTAGTGTGGATCAAAAACATTAATTTAGTGCATTGCCAACATAGATTTAGGTTTTTTCAAGTGTATATCCACCCTTTAACGCCAAAATATATAAGTTTAGAGTTGGTTTTAGCAAGCAAGCATAGGAACCAACCTTCTCTAGAGGTAAATTTTCATTATCTTTTGCTAGGTTGTTGAGTTAAGAGCTCATCTAGTGTGCAAGATTTATTGATAATAATTACTATCATGTTAAATCTTGAATACTATATTTTGTAACGTTTCGTGTTAATTTACATTTTCCATAAAATTTAATGTTGATAAAATGGAAGAAGGTTTGTTTATCCCGAGAGGAAGGGGGTGTTGATCTTAGGAGATTGGAACTTAAAAATTTGGCCTTGGGTGCAAAATTATATTGGAAAATGTTTAAACAACCTGACAATGTTTGTTGTAAGCTAATGAGACATAGGTATTTGGATAAGCAAGATCCAATCAAGATTCTAACTTTATAAAATACTCAAGGAGGTTCGGCTATCTAGAGATTCTTATGGGAAAGAAGCTATATTGTCACAAACCACATCACTAGGAAAGTGGGAAACAATCGCAAGGCAAAATTCTAGAGGGATTCATGGAATGGGGAGCCTCCCTTAGCCCTTTTTCTTGATGACACAGATTGGATTGGAGAGGTAGAAATTCACATTGGAGACAAGGTTGTAGATTATGTTATTTTCCTTGATAAGGAGAGTTTTGTTTTTTACTAGATTCGAGTAGAGAACTATATTCCCCATCATGTAGATGTGGTTAGAATTAATGAAGAATTGGCAAAGAGAAGGATTGTTTTATTTCAAGAAGAAGATGAAATTGTGTGGTGCACAACAAAATATGGGAAGTATAGTGTTAGAGAAGGCTATGAAGTTCTCAAAAAAATGATAGAGGATCCTCAATGGCCACATGCTCTTTGTTGGAATAATAGGGTGGCTCCTAGGACCTCGCCTTCTAATGGGTAGCTCTTCATGGTAGAATACTAACAGGGGAGAGGCTTAAGTCTTACGACATTGTTGGACCAAGTGTATGCCCTATGTGCCTTAAAAATGAAGAATCAATGGATCACTTGCTTTTGGGATGCTCTTTTGTTGTAGCCTGTTGGGACTGGCTAATGTCTTATATCATATGGTTTTCCCCTAGATAGAATAGTATATTGAGTTTCTTGAGGAGCTAGTCAGTTGGAGAGAAACAATATTTGACATGTGACATATAGGTATTTGGCCCTTCCTTGCTGGTTTCGAGGATTTGGAAGGAAAGGAATAACAAGATCTTTAATGGGAAGGAGTCTATTGTTGAGCAGGTTATTGGACATATTCAGTTTGGTATCTGTGAAGTGGTGAGTTCAAAGAAATTTTAAAAGAGGATAGCATACACTAGCAGGTGGGATATACATATTAGGAACTTGTGGCAGGATTTGAAAGTACCAAAGAGTATTGGGCCAAAATCCAAGGCATGTAGGGAGGAGGCGGTATGGATGGCTCCTTCATTAGGATGGTTGAAATTAAATATGGATGAAGCTGTGAGGGGTAACCCAAGAGAAGTTGGGATTGGATGTTTCATAAGAGATCATGTTGGGGAAGTTGTTTGGCCTTTGTATGGGTACATGGGAGTGGCCTAGTATAATGAAGCTAAACTGGAGGCACTAGAGAGGGATGTTTGAATTTGCATTAGAAAAGATTTTAGGTTGGTGAATATTGAGAGTGATTCAACATTTTTTATTAATGCATTGTGGGAAAAGGTGAGATGCTTAATTGGAAACTCAAGATGTGGATTCCAAGGATTAACCATTCGCTAGGTCTTCTTTCAGACTTCACCATTTCGCATGTATATAGGAATGCAAATACAATGGAAAACCTATTGGTGAATGTTGGAATCCCATAGTAGGTTCCAAAAGTTGTCATTAATAGGGAAAACTTAGGTCCAAAGTTGAAAGTATTGTTAGAGAAAGACAAATCTAGGTTAGTTACAAAAGATAGAGAAGGGGTTGCGTGATTTTGGTGTACATTATTTCTACTTGTGAGGAGTGTCTAAGTTCGTTAGGATTATTATCATAGAAAGTTGGGTTTGCAATGCTCTTATTAGATTATAAAGTACAACATTTCTTATTATATCAATGCTATAGAGTCCATAAATGAGAGGTCTAACTATACTTTGGTTATATGCTAGTGTCTTAATTTTTAATGTTGTCAAGAGATCTGGATGTAGTGTGGGGTCATTTGGAGGAAGAGATTGAGATGAAATAAGAAAGAGGAGATAGAGCATTGGTAGGAGAAGAACTAAAGAGGATCAAATATATTTGATGAAGCGACAATAGTAAGGGCTCCATTGAAGGTTTTGGCTATCATTTTGTATGGGCAAACTCTTATTATGGAGTAGTGTGTATCCTTAGTAGCCTCCCCATCAGTTCATCACATGACATTAAGGAGAAATTATTTTGGCCAAGCGAAGTTCACAAAGACACCATCGACTATGAAGAAGTAGTTCTATCAATGGTAATCAATAATGTGTTTAATTGGTCCTCATTGGATGCCATTAATGTACATCTTTCTTAGCAGTAGATTGTAGTTTGGGTCAAAGGCTCTTAGTGCTTTTGGGTTATCAAGGAAGATCATTTTCTCCAAGTTTTGGATCATAATTTGGATGTCAGTCCGGGTTTTCGTCTTTCTCAAGTTGAGGTGATTTGTATGTATTCTATGGGTTCCTCTCGGTGAGGCTTGATGTTTCTACATAGATTGATGCATGTGTTTTCATTTGTATATTCACTCTTCTTTTCAATAGAGGGATCCACCCCATTTCTAGTAGAGCTTATCCATTAAAAAAATGTTGATATGAGTTTTATGGTAATGTTTTGAGAATTTCATCACAACTTTTTTTATATTCATTTTGGATGTATTACATATTTGGGGTTTCAATTTTAATAGTTTGTTTTTTATTCTATATATTCATTTTATTGTTTTATTTCAAAAAGCTACTTGGGTTTTATAACATAACGATGTTCTTTTTTTGTTAGTCATTTTTTTAGAATTTTTGAGGGGATGAAAACCCTCTTTGTAGATGAAATTCAGTTTTGTGGTTGGGAAGCCATTTTTAAGAGGATTTTATAGAGATTGTTGCAAAATGACAGGATTTGGGACATGATTGAGTTGCTCGATGGATTTTACCCTCTTTCTAGGTGTGTTGGGAGAATTTCAAGTTTCATTGGAAACTAATTTAAGGTAGGGATGTTGTTTCTCCCTTCTTTCTCCTTTATATTTACAATTTCTTGCAAATGATTTGTATGATTAAAAGATGCATTTTTTTAATTTAACCCAATTTTTTTGAATTGGTAGTTTGGTTGTTGCGAGCAATTTGTAGTAATTTTCTATTTTATGTTTTTATCGTGCCCAATTTTATTGGAATGGGTATATTAGTGATTTTATGATGGGAAATGGGTGTTGGAAACCTAAAGACCAAAAGGGTTGTAGACATGCAAAAATGGACAAGTGCTTTTAAATTGCAAAAATCAATAAAATTGCTTAAAATCATCAAAATGCATTAATTCAATAAAAAAGGGATTAAATCAATTAAAAGGGACATAATTAAATAAAGTTGGACAAAAATAATTAAAGCAAAGGAAAAATCAAATAACGAGGTTAAATAATTAAATCAAAGTTTAAAGGGGTGAAAAACACACATAATTGATTTTAATCAATTAGTTGTATAGTTGTTTAAATCAAAAATCAAAATGAACCTATTACCCTTACATGGCTAAATTTAATTAATTAATTGAATTTAATAATTCTTAATTTCTTTCAACAAAGTTGAGCAACCAATAGAAATTGGAGACAAAAAGACATAAATCACTCAAAAAGGATGAATCTCAATCACTCATTCTAAAGTTTCAATCTCAACCACTCAATCTTGTCCTTTTGTCCAAAGCTTTGAGACAAATATTTAAATTGTCCCCCCATTTATGAACAAAGCAAAGTATTTGACTCAACCAAAGGTAAATCATGATTACTTCACTCCACCCCCTACCCTTGGGAATTTACTATAAATATGAAGCATTTTGAGAGCAATTGATATCTTAGAAATTCATTTGCAAAGCATTGTTACTATAGGCATTTGAAGAGCATTCTAAGAGAAATTAAGAGCATTTCGAGTAATTTGCATTATATCTTGTCAATTTGAGCTAGAACTATCATCATAGAAGCATTGTAGAAGCATAGCAGCATACATTCTCATTTTAGAAGTGTCACTAGTGGAGATTTGAGCTGAGAGCTTCACTTACCACCTCTTTCTAGAGAGCCATGAGATGCTATAGATCTTAGTTTCAATTTTAATTAGATTCGCATTGTATTTACTTTTAATTGTTACTATTAGATCTTAATTTCATGAAGGTGATAGTCATCATCACACAAATGGCACCCACCGTGGGGCACTAGGCCTCATTTTATCATTTTCATCATAATTTGCATGCTTGTATTTTCTATTTTTCATGAATATTTTGCAGGAAACCAGTGAAGTCACACTTATGGGAGATTTGTTCATGCCTACAGTCATTTTACTGCCGCCTACAATCTCTATCCTAATGCCTGTTATCTGAAGATTCACGCCTAGCATGCAAATTTTACACAGTTTTGAGGACTCTGCACTCGCCTATAGATCATTTACTCATGCCTGTGAGATTAATGCATTCAGCCTTTGGTGCTTAAAGTCACGCATGTGACTCAGGAAGTATCACTTTGCCGCAATCTATTATTGCCTATCTTTATGCTTTGCTTTGCCATTTTAAATAACAGTCACACTTATAATCTTTCAGTTCACGCTTGCTGTTATTAAATTGTTGCTTAGCATAAATCATTTTCCACAAATTTAAGTTAGTTCACGCTTTGGGATAAATTGTTCACGCTTAAGTAATTTTTCGTATCGCCCGTGTCACTGCAAAGTGTCGCTTGCTATCAGTAAAGTTACGCCTGCTAACAATTTGTTCACACTTATTAGCTGGACAATGTCACCTGCTACTTGTTATTTGTATTCACTGTTAAATTGATTAAATCATTTGTCTAACTCCATTTTTATATGATTTAACAGTAAATGAGCAATCACAGGAAAGTACAGAAGCCGAAAAGCAAATTTAACCAAGAAGGAAAGGCTTTAGCAAAGAAGATTAAGAAGGAGAACTTTGAGCACATTAAGGCTGTTCTTGAGACTACACAAGAGGAGGACAATCAGGTATTTCAGAATTACCTTGCAATTGTTCAAGCATATAAAACAAAATTTGTCTCTTTAAATTGGATTTTTAGTCCTTAAATCAAGTTTTCCTTTGAAAGTTTGCAAATAAGTTCTCTAAAGATTCATACACAATGGTTGCTTCGTTAATTTTTTTATTTTGGTTTCCCCTCATTTTGAATGGTTGTGTTGGACTAACTTGTTGGAGGGAGTGGGAACGATCGCCATTAGGTGAGTAAAAGCAAGAAAAAAAGGCAAAAACCACAAAAAAAAGCACCTAGCCATTACTAGCTACAAAGGAAAAGGTATTCATCGAATCAAGCTTGCACTTGCTTAAATTGTGGCATTCATTGAAATCTAGCCTAATTAAAATAAGGAATTTGACCAAACACCTCAATTTTAAGAATCTCTTTGTTATGAGATTGAAAAAGAACTTTATTGCTTGAGTGTTTGAGGAACTAAAGGGAAAGTTATGGATATGCTCTTCACCTTTTAGGTGAACCAAATTCCCAAAAGCTTAACCTTAATTCCATTTTCCTTGCTTTATATGAATATGCTAGTTAAAATAGAGATTTAGTGGGCTTGTCTCCCAAGTTGTGCCTTAATGAGGCCGGTGAGAGGGACAACCCAAAGTGGGATACGCTTGCTTTTACCAGGAGAATCCAACCCACTATAAAATGAAACACATACATCCTTAATGGGGTGTGTGACAAACGGATTTTAAATTTTTCAAATTTCCTCTAGTAGTCTTCACGGATTGCGCAAAATCATACCTTGATGCGTGTGGGAAACCCCTTAACATACTTGGGGGATGAAAATTTAAGATCTATTTGAATGGAATCCACAATAAATCCTGGATAAAGTAGCAAGACTACCTTTTAGAGCCATGTTAAGAGCCAAATTTGACTTTAGGTAAGCTGCTTGGAATTTTTTCTTGTGTTATACTTGTGGAGACGATCGAGAATATACACATTAGATTGTTTTAGGGACATTGATGTGCATGTTGAGATTTTTTTTTATTTTCAAACAAGAAAATTTCAAAGGACATGATCTTAAAAGTTTTAAAAAATTCAAAATCTTACAACCTGGTCAGAGAAGTGTCGCTTGTGCACAAAATAATCCTGCCTATCAGAGGTTTAGTCACGCCTGTGACTTTTATGAAAATGTGTATCAAAAGGAAAGTCACGCCTAGAACATATTGAAACACGTCTGCTAAAATTGGAAAATCGCCTATCAATAGGAAAGTGTCACCTGCATCCCTGTAGTGTGTTGCCTAACAATATACCATTTCACGCGTATGCAAAATTAAGTCATGCCTACACTCAGTTTAGTGACGCCCATAAATCTAAAAGGGCAAACAAAGAGTATTTGCAGGGGGGGTCAGAAAATTTTGGTCATATATTTGAGTACCCTTTTCCGTGCTCTTATTGCTCCAACCTTCAGTCCAGTCAAAAATCTTGTTTTACACCATTTTTGCAAATTTTACAAAGGATTTGACCACGGGTAATATTGACTCTTATTCTCCAAGGTTCATGCTTGCTTTTACTAGATCCTACTACATCAAGCAAACCTTGCAAGCAGACGGGACTTATTTGAGTCAAGAACTCCCTTACTCAAGAGACGAGTCTGCCACTCCAAGAATACCCCAAAAATCACCCAAACAAGAAGGGGAGGACAACATGATGTACTATGGTAGTTTGGGTAACAAAATAAATAGTGACATCGACCCCAATAACCAAGGTGATGCCAATAATGGGGGCATTGACATAAATAACCAAGGCAATACCAATGGTGGAGGGGCAAATCAAAATACTCAAGGAATTGATACCACTCACCAAAGAACTAATATTGAACCAACCACCGATGATGCCACCAATGAAAAGGTTGATGAAGCCATTCAATGCTCCTATTTCTTAAGACTCATGGAAAAAGCAATGGCAAGAGACAAAGCGAAATATTTCATGGACCTAGCCCGAACGGGTCTTACACTTCCACGAGATTATGATGTGAATCAACTTAGACCACCCGAAGTTGAAGAAAGTTCCATTGACATCATGAACAAACAGTTCAAAATATTTCAAATGCAACTGGATACAATCAAGCAAAGCGGGGGTCCCAAACCCTTTTCTATTGAAGCATTGTGTCTATTCTCGTTTGATAGAAGTATAATAATGGCACCATTCCTGATCAATGTAGTGTTTCCCAAATATGACAAGTATGAAGGAACATCAGATCCACAAGATCACTTACGTGAGTTTTGTGCATTGAGCTTAGAGTTCATACATGATACCACCTATTTAATGAGACTATTCCCAAGAAGCTTAGGAGGCATGGCTATGGAGTGGTTTTCTAAGTTACCCTCCGGCATAAAAACCTTTGAAGAATTAGCTTCAAATTTTTTGGCCCATTACTCATATAACATCAAGCATGAGGTCACAATGATAACATTATGCAACACTAAACAAAAAGATGGAGAGGCATTCCTCACTTTCTTACAAAGGTGGAGGACAGTATTTGCGAGGTATCCTAGGAGTGTGCCCGAGAAGGAAAAAATGGATATATTCATTAATAGTTTGAGCACCGAGATGAATTACCGATTGAGAATGCAATGTCCCAAGACATTCGAAGACCTCATAGAAAATGGAGTAACAACAGAAGAAGTGTTGGTTAAGAGTGGGGAATTGAAATTGTATAAAGATAACAAGAACAACTCTAACAACAATAACTCCAACAATGGCACCAATCAAAATAAGAATTGGTTCAATAGCAATAGTCGGTATAAAAACAACAATAAGGGAATAGTCAATGATGGGGTTGTTGACTCTAGCAAATTGAAGGTGACTCCATTTGCTCTTACAAGAACACCTAATCAGGTGAATAATGCCAACCAGACCTCCAATGCACCTTCCAACAACAATGTTAATAATGGCAACCAAGGAAATAATTCAAGGAGTAATAAATTTGATAAATATTTGGTGCCAAATCCTCAAAGGAACTTTACACCCTTGGGTGAACTCCTTGAAAAGGCACTAAAGACCATCATGGCTAATAATATCATTACTCTACCCAGCATTCAGCCTTATGAGCCACACAACAAGCCTAGTTGGTGGAGTGCCAATAGCCATTGTGAGTACCACAGAATTCGAGGGCACACGACAAATGAATGCTTACAGCTAAAGAATATAGTGCAAGACTTAATCAATAATGGCATGATCACCATTGATGGACCTCAAAGCAATGAAGACCATACAACATTCAAACAACCCTTCTATAAACATGACAAAGGGGAGTCATCTAATGGCAAGAAACAAAGCAGTAATAACATTAACATTGTGCCACCTTATGATAACATTGTGAATGCTATAATAATCAAGGAACAACCCCAAAAAGAGACATCAAATGTTATTACAAGGGGGTAGACTTCGAAGATTACCCTATAAGGGGTTGCTCCCAAAGTTATTAGCACTCTGCAGTCCAACATTGTGATCAAGCAATCTTCTACAACAACAAAACCTTATAGCTTGGTAGATCAGTTGCAAAGAACTCCAGCGCAAATCTCTATCTTGGAGCTATTGAAGCTATCCCCTAACCATAAGGAAATTTTAGAAAAAGATCTAGTAGAGACGAATGTTCCTACTAACTTAGAAGAGGGGAAGTTCCAAAACATGGTAGGTCATCTCATTGCACCTCATTGCTTGTCATTCTCCGACCAAGATGACATATCTATTACTCATCCTCAAAACCTACCACTTCATATAGAGGTCTTGATTGAATGCCATCGAGTCAAAAGAGCTCTCATTGATGGAGGAGCTGGCCTTAACATTTGTACATTAAGTCTTGTTAAATCCTTAGGGTTGTCTAAGTATTGCATTGACCCTACGAAAAAAATCACCATAAAGGCTTATGATGAAGTTGAAAGGGCCTCTAAAGGCATGATTGTATTGCCCATTCAAGTGGGACCTGTCAAGAAGGACACCAATTGTCAAGTATTGGACATGAAGTTAACTTATAATATTTTGTTGGGGAGACCATGGATCCACGAGATGCAAGCAGTCCAATCCATGTACCACCAATGCATCAAATTTCTGTACATGGGTGAAGAAATTACGGTTGGAGGGGACTTAAACCCATTCCAATATTGCAATGCACTCAAACCCCTTCATGAGCTATTTATTCCACATAACTGAGAAGGAATCATTCAAAGAGCCACCATTGAAGATACCAAAATGGATGATCCTATGATGACATTAAATGCTACTCCAAACCCTCCTCAAGCTAGCTCAATGACATCAACTAAGGGAAAGGAAAAGATGAGCTACGAGGGTCCAACTGCAAATGAGGGTTTAAATCAAGCACCTAAATCAGAGATAGTACCCTACAAACCCACTAGAGAAGAAAAAGATAAAGCTAAAAAGGAAAACTACAAGAAAATGGATGAGATGATGGATGCATTTGATAAACAATGCAAAATTAGTTCCAAAGGAGTAGGGGAATACTCTGTTTCCCTATTCGACATGCCCACATCTCCAAGAACACATGGCAAACCATCAAAAGAACACTTACCTCATAAGTATAACTCTTACTTTGTAAGAGAAAGTGACAAAGCAGCATTCGACAAGGAAGAGAATGAAGTCCTTCAATGGCTTTATCATGATGAAGAGGATACCTCAAACACTCCCATGGAAAGAATCCAGCATGTTAATATACAAACCGAGCAATATGGGAAAGGGTTTGAGATAATGCAGACAATGGGATACAAGGGAAGAGGACCCTTAGGCCAAAGGAATAGAGGTCTACTAGAACCCATTGAACCTATTTGGAGGGAAAAACAAGAAAGATCCAGAGTAGGCTACCAATATAAAGGCAAAAGCTCCAGCCCAATGCAAGATTTCTATCCTCAAGTAAATGCCTTAGAATTCGATGGAGATAGTGATGACTCCCAGGATTATGAGTAGGACACCCTATCTAATGAATCATGTCAAGATAAAGAAGTAGTCACAATACATACGTATGCAAAGATCCCAAGATAAGAAACTCAAGTCAATGAAGAGCCTAATATACAAGGTATTAACATAGGACAAGCACCTACTAATCCACCATGGATAGATACATTTTGGATGCCTTCAGAGGAGGGAGATTCAAATGTTAGTTTTAATCTGCTCATGGCTTTTTCCCATGCTATTTCCCGTAGAAGTCAACGAGGACTCAAGTGAAGGAGATTTCGACCCTTCTTCCATGGACCATCTTGAGGAAGCGCACGTCATAGATCTAAACGATACAATGTACGAACCCTCAAACGAAGTCATGTCCATAAACCAAATTGATGAAAACTTGCCTAATGAAACCTTATCCTTAATAAATCCCCATCTTATTGATTGGGACCAAACCAAGCCAAGTGACTTGCTTTATTTCCCGAATGACCAAGCAGCAAACCAACACCTTAATGTGGTTGAGCCCTCTTTCACTAATGAATTTGAACCGAACATGATAGAAGCAGCAGGGGTTCAATCTCTTAGTCAAAAGAAAAAAAAGAAAAAAAAAAGAAAAAGAAAGTTCTGGTGTTGAAAACCATTATGTGGCAACATTAGAACCCAAAAAAGTAAAGATAAAAGATGTTTCCTTTGGTGAAAACCCAATTGTGGCATCAAAGGAAGAGAGATTGGATACTCTACCGGAGCATGAGGAAGAAAGGTCACCTATACTCATAGAACCAACAGAAAAGGTTAACATTGGGATGGAAGTGGATCCAAAATTTATACACTTGGCAGCATCTCTTACACCTCTCGAAAGAGAGGACTTCATCAAGTTTTTCCAAGAACAACAAGTAAACTTTGCATGGTCATATGTTGACATGCCTGGCTTAGATTCAAACTTTATAATGCATCATCTGAATGTTAGACCAGGGGTTAAGCCCGTTAAGCAAAAGTTGAGGAAAATCCACCCACACATAGCTCTTTTAGTCAAGGCGGAATTAGAAAAATTGTTGAAGGTGGGATTCATAAGGGCAATAGCCTATGCTGAATGGATATCTAACATTGCACCAGTCACAAAACATGACAAATCCATTCGAGTATGCATGGATTTTTGAGACCTAAATCTTGCTTATCCTAAGGATGACTTCCTACTTCCGAGCATTGATGCAATAGTTGACTTGACAGAGGGTCATTCCATGTACTCCCTAATGGATGGTTTCAGCGGATGTAATCAGATCAAAATTTCACTTGAAGACCAAGAGAAGATTGCCTTTACTTGCCCTTGGGGCACTTTTTGTTGGAATGTCATGCCCTTCGGCCTTAAAAATGTCGAAGCCATATATCAAAGGGCCATGAAAACTATTTTCCATGACATGATGCATACATTTTTAGAGGATTATGTGGACGATATATTGGCCAAGTCCCACAAAAGAGAACACCTCCAAATTTTGAAAAAGATATTCATTTGGTTGGAGCAATTCAAAGTCAGATTAAACCCAAAGAAATGTGCCTTTGGTGTCCAATCCGACAAGTTATTAGGCTATATAGTTTCATCCAAAGGAATTGAAGTGGACCCAGAGAAAGTACAAGCCATAATGGATATGGAGATACCAAAGAACATCAACCAAATGAGATCCTTACAAGGCAAAATACAATCCATAAGAAGATTTATTTCCCAATTGGCCGAAAAATGTCATTCCTTCACAAGGTTGCTACATAAGGATACTATATTCATGTGGGATTTCGAATGTGATCAAGCTTTCACATTATTGAAGACCTATTTGATAAATCCACCTATCCTAATGCCACCAATCAAGGGCAAAGCGTTGCTTTTATACATATCTGCTACCGAAAGATCCCTGGGAGTGCTTTTGGCGCAAGAGGATGAACAAGGAAAGGAAAGAGCTATCTACTATTTGAGTAGGACATTAATCAAATATGAACTTAACTACACATTCATGGAAAGGGCTTGCCTAGCAGTTGTGTTTGCATCTCAAAAATTGAGACATTATATGTTGATGCATAAGGTAAAGCTAATTGCCAAAATTGATCCTCTCAAGTATTTGTTAAGTAAAATTGCCTTAACAGGTAGGATAGCAAAGTGGGTTATGATATTGAGTGAATTCAACATTGAGTATGTCGATAGAAAGGCAATAAAAGGGCGAGTGATAGCAGATCACTTAGCTAAAAACCCCATGACTTCTACACAAACTATTCAAGTGGAATTTCTGGATTCCGCCATTGTAAACATAGAAGCAAAAACCTAAAAGTTATACTTTGATGGCTCCTATACTCAAGGAGGTTCCGGGGCCGACATATTATTAGTCATTCCTCAAGGGTACACCATTCCTAAGTCCTACAAGCTCTTGTTTCCATGCACAAATAATATAGTGGAATATGAGGCACTAGTCATAGGCATCAAAATGGCCTTAGAGTGGAACATCACAAAGCTACAAATTTATGGAGATTCTCAACTCATTATCAATCAAGTCAACAATGAATATAACACTAAAGATGAAAAGTTGATGCCATATAAGACCATGATCATGGATGGAAGAAGTACTTTGCCTTGATCACTTTTGAGCAGATTCTGAGAGAGAAAAATAGAGCCGCTGACGCCATGGCCACCTTGGCTTCCTTGTTACAAAAACTAGATCAAAATGAGAAGTACGAGTTCTTGGTGGAAGAGTTGGTGAAACTGACATTCGACCTTCCCGAAACCCAAATTATTGCCCTATTACATGGACATGAGTCCCCTTGGTATGACCCTATATATACATATCTCAAAGACCAAGTGCTACCTTTAGACCAAACTTGAGCTCAAAAATGAAATGTTATACGCCAATCAGCCCGTTACATAATCCTCTTAGAAACATTGTATCGTAAGGGTCTCGATGGGATGTTACTTAGGTGTCTAGAGGAGGAAGAGTCTAAGTTAGCTTTGCATGAAGTTCATGAAGGCATTTGCGGGTCACGCGCAAGCGAGTTAAATCTAGCTAAGAAGATCCTTTGCTTAGGGTATTTTTGGAAGACATTAGAAAAAGATGCTTGCCATTTTGTCAGGATATGTAGCAAATGTCAATATCATGGTGACATGATACATGCACTGGCACAGGAATTGCACCCATTTGTTACACCTTGGCCTTTTTATCAATGGGGGTTTGATTTAATTGGCATCATATACCCACCCTCTTTGAATGGTCACAAATACATCATAACTGCAATGGAGTATTTCACTAAGTGGGTTGAAGTGGTTCCTTTGATCATGACCACGGGTAAGCAAATTTCCATGTTCATCTTGAACCACATCATTTGTAGATATGGCATGCCATAATAACAGATAATGGAAAGCAATTAAAAAATAAGGACATGGATGAACTTTGTGCTACATTTCATATCACTCACCATTCCTCATCTATCTATTACCCTCAGGGAAATGGGCAAGCTGAAGCCACAAATAAGAATATCTTGAAAATCTTGAAGAGGTCGGTCAATAAATCAGGAAGGGATTGGCATGTGCAAATTAATCTAGCATTATGGGCCTATAGAACAAGCATTTAGACACCTACGGGAGCCACACCATTTTCATTAGTCTATGGGGCCGAAGCAGTTATACCATTAGAGGTTGAAATCCCATCTTTGTGAGTGTCATTACAAGGGTTGATCACAGATGAAGACTATAGAGTCGCTAGACTTCAACAATTGGAGTTGCTGGAAGAACGCCAAACACAAGCTTATGAGCACCTGAAAGTGTATCAAAATAGAATCTCGTGGAACTACAATAAACATATCAAACCAAGAGTCTTTCAGGTAGGAGACTTAGTGTTAAGGGAGAACCCAAAGAATCAGGTTGAAAGAGAAAAGAAAGGCAAATGGGAGGCTGATTGGCTTGGCCCATTCATCATAGTGTCTTCATTTGGCATAGGAACCTATAAGTTATCAGATTGTGAAGGAGAGGAACTCCAAGAACCCATCAACAACATTCATCTCAAAAGGTTCTACACATGAGGGAGACAAAAGAATATAAAGAGTATCAAATGAGGAGCATCATATTTATTGCACATAGTCAAAGAGATCTAGAAAAATACAAAAAAAAAATTTGAAAAAAACAAAAAAACAAAAAAAAAGAGAAAAAAAGTGCCTTGGTGAAAACCTAGCAATAGGCCCCTTGGTAGAAAAAGAAAAAGATCTAGAAGGTGAAAACTTGGTAAACAAGCGCCTTTTGTTGCCTTAAGTTTGTCTTTCCTAGTCACATATGTCCATATTGCATTTCCAACATCCCATTTGTACAACTGCCATTGCATTTGTCATTTGTACATAGTCATAATAAAGTTGTTCAGTCGCATTATTGCATTGCCTATCAGCCCTAAGTTTGTCAAACGATCACATTTATCACTTGAGGGTAGAAGAGGATTGGAAATTTGGTACCAAATGGATTCAATAAGTGCTACAATCAGTTACGTCAGAGAGAGATTTATCAGAGTTTCAGAAGAGTGGAAAGTTATTGAACCTTTGATAGATATCATTGTTCAAAGCCTAAGTATTTGATCCTACAACATGATCCTTGAGCCTTCATTGACTTTATAATTCGGGATTAAAAATTAACAAAACACCTTAAAGATCAGAATGCTTGGAAATACTTTTTGAAAAATCAGGAAACATTGCAAAACACTTGAAACTTTATTTTGATAATCTTTAGGAAATTGACTTTTTATCACCTCTTTTGAGCTATTTGATGATGTTTCGACTAGATTAGCCATGAGAAAGACGTGATATTTTATTGCCTTTGAGTGATTGTTTTGAGGAAGATTCATCAACTTATGAGAGTTTGTCTAACGACGTGGTCATCAAAGAACCATTGACGACTATCTCATAAGAGGATGGATTGACCTTTGCTTGTTTACGCAAATAGATCCCTTGGCTATTTAGATCTTCTATATCTTAATACCAAAAATCCACTTGCAACATTGAATCCGTTGACACTGGTATTTAGACTCCCATAGTTTGGTCATCCAACTAGTTAGGGTTGTACTTGGTTCAAAAAGAGGTTACCAAAAATCAATAAAAAAAAGTGGTATTCATATCATCATGATGTGGTTAGTGATGATTGTACTAGCTTTCCGGTCCCAAAATGCTCAATGATGAAAATTTATCTCCATGGCATTTCTTTGCTAAAAGCTAGTGACACTTAGGTTGCATTGCGTTGCATTATCTTGTTAGATTAATTGCATTGCTTTATCATGTTAGCTTAATTGCATTGCATTATCATGTTAGATTAATTGCATTTGTTTGTGGTTAATTTTCCAAGGGCAAAACGGGGCACATCAATAATCTTGGTTAGTCAAAACACTAAAGAAATGAGGGATTCAATCAAACGTCTTACTCTTGATCAGATAAATCAAAACAAAGAAAATGAGATTATATTTTGCATTCATGCATAGCATTAATCATTAATCATTATCCATATACTAGAAAAAGAAAAGGAAAAAAGACATCTATACATCATTTGCATACAAAATAGCTAAGGATAGAATTGCATGGCATCTGAAAAATTCTAAAAACATAGGGGCATTTCCATAAAACATTTTGCATCCATACATTGAGAAATAGGGAAACCATGTCATAAATCCATACATCATTACATCATTTATCTCTATCATAAAATAAGACAACTACATCCATAGCATAAATCAAAGTAACTGCATAACACATAATATAGCTGCATAAAAGATAATCTCATAAACAACTCATCAAGGAGAACCAAGGAGTATATCATCATATATCATAAAAAAAAAGTGTTCATAAATGATCCATCAACTCAGTATATCAAGATACAATGTCATACAAAGTGATACATCAAATGGTTTGATCAATCAAAAAACATGGCATGTGATACAAGTACATCAACCATGAGTGAATCTGTCATCAAATCAATCAAGATCCTGTAGCGCCAGATCCATTTGGACCTCTACCATCCTATGGGGGAGGAGCCTGAGAAGTACTCGCTCTGCTCTGTCTCTGAACCATAGCAGACATGAACTATTGCATCAAGGCGGCAACCTGATCTAAGCACTCAACAACACTGGACATATCTGTCCTTATAGCCTGAACCTCTCGTACTACAATACCCATAGTAGGAACATCTTGGGAACCTTGTCCCTGATCCTGTGGCTGCTGATCCTATGTAGGCACCTGCTGTGCCAGAACCTGATCCTACTATGCTGGAACATCATCCTACTAAGCCAAGGCTACTCTCTACAATTGAACCAAAGGATCCAATCCACCGGGAATATGCCTAGCAGCATCAACATGAGTCTGTCTCTCTTGTCTCTGATGTCTATGATCTCTATGTTGTCTATCTTCTCTAGGACATACCTCAAGTGCATCATCATGACCTCTAGCATGATCTCTATCCCTCACATGACCACCTCTCACCCGTACTCGACCAATAGCAGGAGGATCTCTCTGTCCTCGTCGTCTCTGCCATCTACCACCACCACCTCCATCACCCCGACCTGGGATAGGCTCTGCTGGATCAGTAAAATGAGTAAATCTATTACGAGCCCACCAATCGGCAAACTCACGAGACATCCCTGCATCTACCACACCAGAAAGCATCTCCCATCTGCAATAAGCCATACCAGCAATTTGATCTAAGGCAAACTGATAATCAATAAGAGGACCCCACATAGATCTCTTTGCCTATACCTGAGCATATAGCGTTGTACCCTATAGCATATCCTATGTCCAACCATACTGTCTAGAAACTCTGCCAAAGCATAAACACTCAATAGTAGTAGTAGTGCGACCAATCATCCAGCGAGGGGCAAACATATATGGTAACTCATCATCATCCTCTCTCCACAACTCGCAACCCTTGTATGGTCTCCATAAAACCTGACCGAGATCATCTATCTGTCGTCACCAGAAATCTAGATGACCCAAATGATGTTGCACAACCATACCAATGTATAGAAAAGCATATGGAAAACCCTGAGGCTGAACTCTGTCAGAAATAGGCCTAGTGATGGGAAGATGCTCCCATATCCGCAACTGAAGAATCATTGCACTAGCCAACAAGGATGCACTCTCTCGATAGACTACCTTGTGCAAATCATGATATAGCTATGCCAGGATGCATGAACCCCAATCGAAGCATTGAGGATGAGCAAGCAAATCCTCCAATATCCTACCCCATCCGATGGAAAAACCACAATCTCACCGGTCGGGAAGAAGTAAACCACCAATCAGGGCACCAAGTACTGCTGGCAAGGTAGGAAAGGAAGAAAACTAAGGCCAAGTGATCGTATCATCATCAATAGAATTGTCCCCAAACACTCGTCGGAAGATAGTAGAATCATAGATGGAATCATAATACACTACCTCTCCTCTGCATGGGATACGTAGTAATCTATACACGTCCTCAGGCGTGATAGTCATCTCTCCATAAGGCAAATGAAATGTATTGTGGTCAGAGTGCCATCGCTCTGCCACTACAGTCAGTAAACCATGGTTCAGTTGGAACCATGGGAGGTCAAGAAGGAAGCTCAAACCACACAACTCAATCACACGGAACTCAGCATCTGTAAGAGTCTGGCCCAAATCAATGACCCAAGAAGCCACTGTCTGGATGTATAAAGTAGGAAAGTTTGCCTATTGGCAAAGCAAAGGAATCATATCAGTATATTATATCAAGGAATTATCTCAAGTCAATCAAATTCTATCAAAAGTATCAAGCAATCACACCAAGTACCATTTGTTTGTGTCTCTGTGTCCTGAGAACGAAGCAGAAGTATCAAATCATATTGGTTTTCACACTGATTGATTTATCCTATCAATATCCTATCCTAATCAGATTGACACATCACATTCATTGGTAACACTATCTTGATATCCTAATCCATTTGTTTTGTTGAACGCAACAGACCTAATCTAATCATTCGACTCAAGCATCAGAAGTCATCAAATTTGTCATCAGACACAATAAAGTACAAGTGTAAAAAAATTTCAAAGTTTGCAGGCGTGATTATAATCATCCCAGGCGACATTTCTCTTAAGTGACAGCAAAAAGTTGCGAAGTGACATTATTCGGGTGTTACATGATAGTTCTCATGCTAGGCGACAATAAATCATGCTAGGCGACAACAAAAGGTAGCCTAGGCGACAGTAAATTTATTAGGCTTTCTTACACAATAGAATATACGAAAATGGGCATTTTGACTTAGCTGTACGCGTGAGTATCCTATTCTCAGGTGAGGATGAAAGTTTCTTAAGCGACATTAAACTACATGGACGCATGAGAGAAAAGCACAGATGCGACAGTTAAAGGGTCTAGGCAATAGTGAAGGCATGATTTTCCATATTAAACGCAACAATGAAATGGGAAATTGCAATCAATGCTAATAAATGTACACTAAATGCAAATAAGAGGTTCAAAATAACTTACTGGAGGTCCATAGCTAGGTGGCCTCGCATATATCTGACACCTCTTGAATCGATGCTCTCGAATAGGTACAACCATCTCGAAATTCACAGTAGGATCAGAGCAAAATCACCAAAGATAAAAGTAAAAATGAATAGTAAAACAAGGTTTTTCAACCTATTTAAGCTATTTTGACCTAATTTTGGAGGTAAAATTTGGCTTAGACCTATCTATTGACCTATCAAATTAACCGAGGCATCCTTCAACGCATAGCATATCATCAAGTTTTCACAAATGAAAACATATTCAAGAAATCCATCATCAACAAATTTTTCAAATGAAAGCAATTAATATGTTTTAATTTCTGAGGGGGCATCAGGGTATCAAATTGAAATTGAAATCAAACATCATTAGAATCAATGGGGCATCAAAAAAATTTTTATTAGAGGCAACAATCATATCAATATCATATCAGGGGCAGTAATCAATCTCATATCAGTAAATCAACAAATCAGTGAATCAGCAATCAAGACCAAAAGAATCTTTGAATCAATGTTCTTCACACATCAATTCAAAGAGGGGCATTTGTAGACACGCAAAAATGGATAAGTGCTTTTAAATTGCAAAAATCAATAAAATGACTTAAAATCATCAAAATGCATTAATTCAATCAAAAAGGGATCAAATCAATTAAAAGGGACATAATTAAATAAAGTTGGACAAAAACAATTAAAGCAAAGGAAAAATCAAATAATGAGGTTAAATAATTAAATCAAAGCTTAAAGGGGTGAAAAACACACATAATTGATTTTAATCAATTAGTTGTATAGTTGTTTAAATAAAAAATCAAAATGAACCTATTACCCTTACATGGCTAAATTTAATTAATTAATTAATTGAATTTAATAATTCCTAATTTCTTTTAACAAAGTTGAGCAACCAATAGAAATTGAGGATAAAAAAACATAAATCACTCAAAAAGGATGAATCTCAATCACTCATTCTAAAGTTTCAATCTCAACCACTCAATCTTGTCCTTTTGTCCAAAGCTTTGAGACAAACATTTAAATTGTCCCCCCATTTATGAACAAAGCAAAGTATTTGACTCAACCAAAGGTAAATCATGATTACTTCACTCCACCCCCTACCCTTGGGAATTTATTATAAATATGAAGCATTTTGAGAACAATTGATATCTTAGAAATTCATTTGCAAAGCATTGTTACTATAGGCATTTGAAGAGCATTCTAAGAGCAATTAAGAGCATTTCGAGTAATTTGCATTATATCTTGTCAATTTGAGCTAGAACTATCATCATAAAAGCATTGTAGAAGCATAGCAACATACATTCTTGTTTTAGAAGTGTCGCTAGTGGAGATTTGAGCTGAGAGCTTCACTTACCACCTCTTTCTAGAGAGCCATGAGATGCTATAGATCTTAGTTTCAATTTTAATTAGATTTGCATTGTATTTACTTTTAATTGTTGCTATTAGATCTTAATTTCATGAAGGTGATAATCATCATCACACAAGGGTTTCCTTAAATTTAGAACATTTTAATTAGTTTTGAAGCTATTTTAATGGCATATGGCACTATTCACTTGGCTTTTGATAAAATTTGGAAATTGTTAAAAAGTGGATTTCTTGTACAATTTTGATGGATTATTTTATGGAATGATGGGATTGAATGATTTTTGAATTTAGATCAAATTGGATCCTTTTTCATGTGATTGTTGAGTTTTAGAATTCAACTCATAGTTTCATTAGTTGTGAAATTGAGAGCTTTTTATCATTTGATTTGGATTTAGATTTTTTAGCATCCATGGAGAACTTGATGAGACTAGGGTAGGTATTAGAGTTCATTATGGGAGTGGATCCCAAATATGTCCCTGGCCCAAATTGCCACACTAAAAATCATAGTGTGAGGAGTTACTAAATCACAAGATAAATATTTTGAAGACATGGGTAATACTAGCAGTTGCATGTTTTTGTACATGCAACGATGAGCCGATAGGAATTAGGTTTTCTTCCAAATTATATTTGTTGAAATTTGAGTAGTTTATTGCATAATATTGATAGCAAACAAATGATAAATGAAACACAAAATAACAAATTTGCCATATAAATGTGAAAAAAGAGTTAAAAATAGTAAAAATCAAACCTTATGTATTTATTATAATATTGCAAACACAAAATAACATTCTTTATTGTTTCTATATATATTAATAAAAATAACATTTTTATTGTTTTTGTATATTAGTAAAATTAATATTTGAATTTCTAAAATACAAATAGATCAAAATTGAATCAAAATTTCCTTGTTCAAACTCATTAATTTTTTTAATATATATTTAAATTAAAAAATTAAAAATTAAACAAATTTAATATAAGTGCCTTTAAACATATATATCCTAACTATTTCATATTTTTAGCTCAATATATTAAAATTGTCTATAATAAATCTTAAAAACTATTAAACTATATAACTAATTGAATAATAAATTTTTAAAAAATCCAACAATTATCTCAATCTCATTGTAATTTTTAAAACAATCATTAATCAAGAAAATATATTATAAAAGATTTAAAAATGGTCATTAATTTTAAAAAATAGTCATTAATCAAGAATCTAAATTAGAAATCCATAGAAATAGAAAGAAACTATACAAAATAAATTAGAAATCCATAGAAATAGAAAGAAAATATAAAAAATAATCCCTTAATATGTATGAAAACAAACAAAAAAATTCTATAATAAATTTTTATTTATAACTGATAAAGAGAGCTGCAAAATTTTCTTGTGAATAATAGCACTAAAATTCCGCAATTTGTAAACAAAGGTAAGTACCCACCTAACGGGAGAAGACAAAAAAAATTTAATCTCAATGCATATAAAAGATTTCATAGATTTCATAATGTATTCAAGCCATTTAAAGATAAATTATTACAAAAGATTAAAGATAATAGTGCTAGATAACTCACCCTTTATTCTTGCCACTTGTTGAAGCACATTGAGAATCAAATATGCAGATAACCTAGATGCACTAAGCAAGGAAGATGCTACATTCATATCAAAATTAATCATATATGTTACATTGCCGAGTAATATTCATGAAACCAACGACTTATTCAAGACGCCCTTCCAACTAAAACAAAAAAATAAGTCACAAAGAAAATGCCAGCACTAGTAGGGGCAAAATACACAGTGGAAGTTTAAATTAATTTAGCTCCCTCCTGCTGAGAAAATTTGTATCTCGGAATACTTTTCAAACTCACTCGAAGGGGGAACTTTTGGCTTGGATTTATGTAGCATCCTTTGTTTGTCGACACACAAATATGAGTTTATTGAAGGATTTATCATATGATACGCAAACATAAGTTTATATTCTCTTTTTAACTCTCCTATCTCAGATGTTACAAAATAATTAGATGCCAAATATTTTTTGAACTCACAGAATTAAGCTCTCCTTCCATGTAAATCAAGTTTAAAAAATGGAATAAATTGTATAAAAGAAGAAAAGAATGAAAAATAAGAACCATAAGTTTATCATAAAATCTCAGTAACTCACTTATAAACAAAGTCATCCCTTATTTTAGATGTGAGATTAATGTCAGTATGACTGTTAGATTTAAGTAAGTTGATTCTACACCTTAGTAAATGCTTACAAGATTACTCCATTCAACAATTGTGTTGAGTAGCCATAGCTTATGCATTAGAAAAAGAATGATGCATTGCACATCTACCCTGATTCATTTTTTGTCTTGATCTTACATTAAGCTTTCCTGCAACTATTAAATCAGACAATCAACCATAAATCCCAAATCTTTGTCTATCAAATTACAAAATTGAAAATATAAACATTAAAAATCTAAGAGAAAGAAAACAAGAAAAAAAATGAAGAAATTGCATAGTCTAGAAAGAAATTATTCAACAAATGACACAAGAAAATCATCTTATAAATAAATGATACTAAAACAATATGGATTTGAATAAGCCAAAAAAATAGGGATAAGAATAGGAGAAAAACAAGGTAACTTGCTATTTTTTATTTTAAAATCTTTTGCCAATAAAAAATAAAAAATAGGAAAACAAATCTGAACTATCTTCCATGGCCGGAAAAGAAAACAATCCGGGAAGGGGGCTGACAATTTTCTGGGAGCTTAAAGTTATTTTCGGGAGCAAAGCTCCCATATAAAGCCTATCAGCTTAAAAATTAACTGAGATATGTGGATGTCCCTCTCGTGCCTTGAGTACTCGTATAGCCTAAGGATGACTTAGGAAAACCTATCTTCTCATGTGGTCCAAAATTGGATATGATCAATTATTTTTGTATTTATGAGAGGGTACTAGGTCACACATGATTCATTCCTTTGTATTGTGCAATGACATTACCCTCCCTTGTTCTCTAACATCTATTCTTGTAGTTTGAGTAGCACCTAGAAAATGTTTATTATCTCCCTATTAGATTTGGATTGTTCATATATATCACTGCCTTGTATGAATGGTCTTGTACGTTGTAATATTCTTTATGCTTCAATGCAACATATTTTCATGCCTTGATGCTTTATATTTTGCATTTTTGGATCAATGTTGTTTCTCTCCTTATGTGTCATGTGTGTGAGTGTTTATATCTTTTGTGTCTATCTCCTAGTATGGAGGGAGTGGACCATTTGGTTCTATGTGATCAAGTAACATGTATACCATCATTGGGGTCCAAATGATAGCAATTTGGGCATGCTCAATGGTTTCTTCTTTGTATTGCACTTCATTCTTTCTTGTACTTTTGATACATACAAATGTATAATCCAAGGAAATGTAAGTTCCACAGTATGCATATTAATCATGTATATTTGATCTATTCATATAGATGGATATGATTGTAATTTTTATTGAAGAATGCCAAGACAAGTGGATTGATTCATGTATCTTAGCATTGAAGTCAAGCAAATTAATTTATAATTGGATCAAGATTCTTAAGTTTGGTTGAGGTAAATGTTATATGAATCTTCTTTTGGGATTAAAATGAATATAGTACATGTTTGAGACATCTTGGAGGGTATTGTAGATCTCTCATGTTGTTGTTCTATCTTATATGTCTTTTTATGACATTCTCAATCCATTTGAACCCCTTCAAAACATCTTGCAAGGTGCTACATAAATTTATTATAGTTTTATTATATTATTTCAAGTTCAAGCTTATAAAAGGAGTTTATGATGTTGAAAAGGTCATTATGCACCCTTCATCCTCTCCTTATTCAAGTTAGTGGAATCTAGTGGTCAGGGAAGTCAATGCTCTTCCTTCTTGCTAAACTCCTGGTATTTTCAAGTTCTTGAAGCTTTGTAGCACCTTTTTTATAATATAACATGCTCATGACACCCTAGTGACTAATCCCTACCTTTAGTTGGCTCATTGGTTAGAACAAATGCATGTCTAGAGGATGTCAAATGGGTTCTAGTGTACTAGGGACACTAGTTTTCCTAGAGGATTAGGCACCCAAATTAGAAACTTGCATGCATACATGGGTAGGACATATATAAAGGACACTATAACATTGTCCTAGTGTTGCACGTGGGCACCCAAGTCCACCTAGGAGACTAGTGTCCTTAACCGTTCGTTGATAAGATTTATGGGGCCTCATATGGGTGAATTTTTTTAACCTGATTTCTCATTGGGTGCTAAAGTGTTTGGAGAACCTTTTAAGGGTAAATTTGTGTATATAGAGTTTAGATATGTTGTTGATAAAAGGAACGTGTGTGCCCCTATCTATAGGTGGTCGATCATCATACCCAAGATTGAGGAAATGGTTGAGGTGATCTTGTGACATCTTGTAAACTCTTGTGGGTATAAACCCTTGATCATACCTAAGGCGTCTTGAGACTTTTTTATGGTTTTTTGGTGTTTTCATACCTCAATCTTCCACTTGTCCATCATTGAGTTTTGGCAGGATGTAGTATATTTGTAATTTGAGTTAGTAAGTTTGGGCTTGAATTGTCAAGTCTAGTTTTATGTGAATTAGAGATTTGTGTTTTTATCATTCCATCCTAGAGTCATTTTATAAAAGAACACAATTATGATGTGTGTCACCTATCATTAAGGACCCATCCTTCCTCTTTCTCTCTTTTCCTTTCACCATGGTGAGTGTTTTCGTATTTGTTAGACTTACGTTGTTCTTACCTTTCGTGTGCTTTGGTGAGGTATGTTGTAGTTGTTTTTGAGTGTCACAGCTTGTCCCTCATGAGACTTTTTTTTACATCATTGTGAATGTGTGACATGTTGTGTTGTATATTTGGGAGTGAAATTGCTAAAGTTAATATGAAATGTTTCAAAAAAATAATCCAAGTTTTTTGGCTTGTTTGCTTGAGGGTCACTTACTTGGAGCAGTAAATTTGGTATGAAAGCCCATTTCATAGCTTGAGTAGCCTTTTGTGAAGGAAGAGTACCTCATAGCCCTTTCTACACCTTGTAAGGAAGGATAGATAACTCTGTCAGAGTGTCTCTTGCGGTGGAGAATGGACACTCTTTAGTGTATTTCTCCTTATGTGTGAGTTCTCGTGGGGTCTTTGTGCATGTTGGAGTGTGTGGATTTTATTGGTGACAATGATTATTGTTGCCTTGTTTGACCTAACATAATATACTCAAGAAGTTCTTATAGTAAAGGGTTGGTTAAACCCTTTATTCACTAAGGAGTACTTTGTTACATGATGGTCTCCTCAATGTATGGTTCTTTCTTAGTATGAATGTTTATCTCCCATTGAGTGGCCATATTTTCTCTTTTATGCTTCTTGTATGGTGTGATTGAGGAATTTGTCTAACTTGACTTAATTTCTATTTATTAGCCCCCGATTAAGCATTGTAAATTGCATTGTTTGATAGTTGCAATGAAATGTGAAAGAGATTAAATGGCTTAGGTTCATGATATGTTGATATTTTTGTTCTTGCATTGAGTGAAATGTGCATTGGTTTTTACAGTAATGCATGGTTCATATGTGACATTGTCATAGTATATAATTTGGATTAATGACTTATGTTCACAAATTGCATTGATATTGTGTTCTTATGATGACCTATGTAATTATAAGTTTTGTTCCATTTAGATAAGTTCAATAAAGTTTATTTAGGCCACTTACATTATGTATACCCTGCATTCGTGGTCCATTGTGTCATGTTGATCCTACCTTGCATAGTGTGTGTAATTGTCTTCTTAAGGAAAATCATACATCATAGTAGCCTTATGTTGGAGTGGACTATATCTTCCATTGGGTTGCCCTTGGTAAGTGTGTCATCATCATTTTGTCGTAGCTATGGTTAAGACTTGTAATGTGAGTATACGCATTTCCCTTGTGTAGATAGTTCCTGCATAGTTGAATGTTAAGTATCCTTGTACGAGTCAATATATAAGAATCACAGTATTAGAATTTTAATGTCCCTTGAGTGGGTCTTGTTTTGTGAACATATGAAAAAGGCGATCTTCTAATCATAATTTTTCTAGTGAGCACAACACTCTAGCCAAGCCTAACCCTTTCATAAAGTGCGTTTTATGTGGATGTAGTGGATAGCCTTGCATAATAAAGTGATTGTGTTTTATTGAATTATAAATGTACACAAGTTGAGTTGAGTGCATAGTTACATATTTTGGTACTTAATTGCTACATATTATTGGTGTTGTAGATGACTCGTGTAGCTAGATTGGGTATGTTCTATGATACACTTAGGATGCTATAATCTTGGGTTTTGTATTGTAGTTACTCCTTCATGTTAGCTTGTGGTGACTGATCAGGAAAGTACTGTACACTTTTCATTCATCGTGGGAAATTTCTTTTGGGGTTAACTCGTCAAACATTTCCCTAGGTTGACTCGTCAAGCCTTTTCTTAGGTTGACTCATCAAGTATTTTAGGGTTAACTTGTTAACCGACATAAGCCTTGTTATATTGGCTTAGGGTTAGGGATTTCATTATGATGTATGATTTTAGTACTTGCAGTAGAATTGAGCTGCAAGGGATTACGAATTGTAATCAGGTTGTAATCACTGGATAATAAAATATTGGATTCATTGTTGGTGGACGTAGCCCAGGGATTGGGTAAACCACGTTAAATCTTTGTGTCTTGTGTTCTCTTCTATGTGGTTTATTATTTTCTGATATTGGTTATATTTGCACATAATTGTTATTTCTGCCTTATTAATCCTAACAAGTGGTATCAGAGCGAGGTTATTTCGTTCATTCTTTCATCTACTCTCTGAAGCAGGTCTCATGAGTTAGTGGGAGAGTCTCTCGGTTAAGTGGGAGAAATGGAAGATGAGGGTAGGCTGAAGGTTGATAAGTTTAATGCGTAGAACTTCCAGTTATGGAAGATCAAATGGAGGACTATCTCTATCAGAAGGATCTATGGCGGCCATTAGAGGGAATAGCCAAGAAATAGGCAATAATGTCTCAGGATGATTGGGATATTTTGGATAGGAAGGCACTGGAGAGTATTCGTCTATGCCTGGCACAATCGGTGGCATTCAATATTACTGGAGCAACAAAAGCTAAAGATCTGATGGATACCCTAGCAAAGTTGTATGAAAAGCCTTCAGCTTCAATCAAGGTATTTATTATGAAGCATTTATTTAATATGAAAATGGTAGAAGGTGGATCAGTCGCTGATCATTTGAATGAGTTTAATACAGTTACAAGTCAGTTAGCCTCTGTTAAAATTACTTTTGATGAACAGGTTAGGGCTCTCTTGATTTTGTGCTCTTTGCCAGAAAGTTGGAATGGCTTGGTAATGGCTATTAGTAATTTTTTTTTCTGGTTCTAATACCCTAAAGTTTGATGATGTTATTGGTGTTATATTGAGTGAGGAAATTCGTAGGAAAAGCTCAGGGGCATCTACATGGGGTAGTGTATTGAACGCAAAAAGTAGAGGTGAAACAAGAGATAGAGGAAACAACTCTAGAAATCATGGAAAATCATGAGGGAAGTCAAAGGGAAAGAGGTCTCAGTCAAGAGGACCTAGCGACTACTGGTACTGTGGAAAACCAGGACATAAGAAGAAAGATTGTTGGTCTCGGAAGAAAGATCAAGGAGACAAACATGATGGAAACAAGGAGGTAAATGTGGTAAGTAACAAATCTGAAGAGGATGCTTTTCTCTTGTCTTTAGAAAATGTTGATGATTCATGGGTGTTAGATTCAAGGGCTTCATTTCATGCTACACCCCATAGAGGTTACTTTCTTGATTATGTCCAAGGGGATTTTGGGCTAGTTTATTTGGGAGATAATGAACCTTGTTAGATAGTTGGAAAGGGAAAAATTAAGATTAAGTTGCATAATGGGAATCATTGGCTACTACAAGAGGTAAGACATCTTCCAAGGATGAGTAGGAATTTAATTTCAGCAGGGAAACTGGGTGATGAGGGTTGCACAGTTACTTTTAAGGATAGAAATTGGAAGGTTTCAAAAGGTTCCTTAGTAGTAGCAAAAGGTGTGAAAGTAGGCACCTTATATCTTTGTACAGGTCATAATGTTCCTTCTACTTTAATTGTTTTAGAGAAAAATGAATGTTTAGGAACAGTTGCTGCAGTTGAGCAGGTAGAACAAGAGACAATAGCTGGAGATTTTGAAACAGCGCTGTGGCACAATAGACTTGGGCAGATGAGTGAAAAAGGTATGAAATTACTTCATTCAAAGAAAGTTCTACCAGGTCTGAAATGTGTTAATATGGATTTTTGTGAAAGTTGTGTGTATGGAAAGCAAAAGAGAGTTAGTTTTGTAAGAGTGGGAAGGAAAAGAAAAATGAGAGATTAGAGCTTGTGCATACATATGTATGGGGACTAGCTCAGGTATCTTCCCTTGGTGGCTCTTTGTATTATGTTACATTTATAGATGATGCAACAAGAAAAGTATGGATTTATTTCCTTAGACATAAATTTGATGTATTTCAAACTTTTAAGAAATAGAAATGCTTGGTTGAGAATGAGACTGGTAAAAGGTTAAAATGTCTCAGATCTGATAATGGTGGTGACTATTGCAGCACAGAATTTGAAGATTATTATTCCTCTAATGGTATTCGTAGGCAAAAAACTGTACCAAGGACTCCACAAGAAAATGGAGTGGCTGAATGCATGAACATGACAATAATGGAGCGTGCAAGGAGTATGAGGTTGCATGCTAGGCTGCCCAAAAATATGTGGGTAGAGGCTATGAAAACTGTTGTTTATTTAATCAATAGAGGCCCCTCTACTCCTTTGGACTGTGGTATTCCAAGGAAGCATGGAGTGGTAAGAAGGTGAGTTATTCTTTTCTCAAAACCTTTGGTTGTGAAGCTTTTGCACTTATAGATTCTGAAAATAGAACCAAGCTGGAAGTTATGTCAAAGAAATGTGTATTTGTTGGATATGGCATTGATGAATTTGTTTATAGGCTTTGGGATTTTGAAAATCATAAAATTGTAAGAAGCGGGGATGTCATATTCAATGATAAAGTATTGTACAAAGATTTGTTGCAGCAGCATGAGAAGAAAGAAAATGATTATGTAGTACTGGATGATACTCCAAAAGATGATGTTCCAGTAGTTCCTTATGCTCTGCAACAACAACAACAACAAAAAATACCACACACCCCAGTGAATGTTAGACGGTCAACAAGGCTAAGTAGACCTGCAGAAAGATTTTCTCCATCTTTTTATTCTATTTTGTTAACAGATGCTGGTGAACTTGAATGTTATAATGAAGTTGTGCAGGTGGATACCAAGATTCAGTGGGAGTCTGCAATGACAGAGGAAATGGACTCCTTGCTGAAAAATCACACTTGGGATTTATGCAAGTTACCTGTAGGTAAAAGGTGTTTACAAAATAAATGAGTTTACAGGCTAAAAGAAGAGGATGGAGGTAAGAAAAGATTTAAAGCCAGGTTAGTCGTAAAAGGATTTGCACAAAAAAAGGGTATTGATTTTGATGAGATATTTTCTCCAATTGTTAAAATGACTTCTATCCATACTGTTTTAAGTATTGTGGCTACTGAAGATTTGCATTTAGAGCAACTTGATGTTAAAACAACTTTTCTTCATGGTGATTTGGATGAAGAAATATATATGGTCCAGCCACAAGGATTTGAGATCAAGGGTAAGGAGAATTTGGTGTGCAGATTGTTGGATTTGATAACCATCAAATCTTCCCAAGAACACCTGCATGCAAAGACTGCTACAAGAATGAAGACAGAAAAGAGACAGAAAGCTATGGCGGCCAATAGGCCAGAGACTGCAAAACCATGTTGCAAGAAAATAATCTTCTATTAACAATGATGAAAAAAATACAATCTCCTTATGAATTACAAAGAGGGAATCCTTATAAAAGGATACCAAAACCCTAAAGGTGAAAACCCTAAAGAATAATGAGATGCCTAAGTCTAACTTAAGTGTAGAGAATAATAGACTAATAATTAAATAAATTAATTATTAGCTATAATATGACTACTCTAACACCCCCCCTTAAGTGTAACTTAGGGAGAAGCTAAACAACTAAGGACTACAAGATGCATGAAAACAAAAATGCATGAAAGAGCTATGGGTCCCAAAACAAAAAGCAAAAGATGTCCCAGAGAAAGGAACAAGAAGAGAGCAAGAAGCTCCTCCGAAGCATGTCTGAAAACTCTGTCAGAAGATACTGCTGGAACCCCCACTGAAGTGCATGACCAGGTAGAGAAGACAAGTGTCTGAAGAGCTGATCAATCGAACCAGGAAGCAATAGAACCAACAGGTGAACCCCCCCATAATGCTGAACTGGGAGAGGTGAGAGGAACACTGAAATGCGATGCCAAAAATAGCTGCAGAAGAAGAACCAGGAACACCAACAGTGCAACAGAAGCACACACACAGGATAAAGGGCGGTGTCATAGACACAGTCTACATGGGCTAATGTCATGGAAGGTACGCTCACTTGACAAGAGTGATGCGCCTATAGTGGCAAATGCATCAGAATCCCCCCATGGCACTTTATAACTGAGTGCGAATACTAAAACTGAACCAGGTGAAAAAGATCCCAGAAATGCAGAAGAGGGCACTTTATCTTAGTGCGTTTACAGAACAAAGATACATCAGAAAGAGCATGCAAGCTCAGAAGTCAGAAAGAAGAGTGCACTAAGAAACCAGAAGTCAGAAAGAAGAGTGCACTAAGAGTGCACTAAGAAACCAGAAGTCACAGTGGCCAAAAACTGCAAACTTTATATGATTTTTGACTCTCCCGGGCCTTCTGAGTGCAATGGCAGCGTCCGTTTTTGCACAAAATACCCCCCAAATTTTTTTTTTCTTTTTTGCAGGCAAAAAAGAAACAAAAAATAACGTCCTGCAGAGAGTACCAGAACTGAAATTTTTCTGAAACCCTCCTGCATTTGAATCACTTCAACAAAACACGAACAGCGAGCAGCAAGATGGCTCTGATACCATGTTGGATTTGATAACCATCAAATCTTCCCAAGAACACCTGCATGCAAAGACTGCTACAAGAATGAAGACAGAAGAGAGACAGAAAGCTATGGCGGCCAATAGGCCAGAGACTGCAAAACCATGTTGCAAGAAAATAATCTTCTATTAACAATGATGAAAAAAATACAATCTCCTTATGAATTACAAAGAGGGAATCCTTATAAAAGGATACCAAAACCCTAAAGGTGAAAACCCTAAAGAATAATGAGATGCCTAAGTCTAACTTAAGTGTAGAGAATAATAGACTAATAATTAAATAAATTAATTATTAGCTATAATATGACTACTCTAACATAGATTGCATAAAAGTTTATATGGCTTGAAGCAAGCACCTCGACAATGGTATATTAAATTTGACACTTTTATGAATGAGCATGGATATAGTTGGTGTCATTCTGACCATTGTGTTTATTTTAAGAGGTTTGATGATGATAGCTACATTATTTTATGTTTATATGTTGATGATATGCTTGTAGCTAGGTCTAACATGGATCACCTTAAGGGGTTGAAACAACAGTTAGCACATTCATTTGCTATGAAGGATTTGGGGGCAGCAAAACAAATCCTTGGTATGAAAATTTGCAGAGATAGGAAAAATAGGAAATTGTCTCTATCTTAGGCTGATTATATTGAGAAGGTGTTGCAAGATTTCTCTATGGTGAATGCCAAAGCTGTCAGCACACCTTTGCCTGGTCATTTGAAATTGAATAAGGATATGTGTCCCAAGACACCAGAAGAAGAGACTAAAATGTCTAAGGTACCTTATGCTTTAGCTGTAGGGAGCTTAATGTATGGTATGGTATGTACTAGGCCAAATATTGCACACACAGTGGGAGTCGTTAGCCGATATATGAGTAACCCTGGTATTGAGCATTGGAATGCAGTCAAATGGATTCTCAGATATTTGAGAGGTACATCTAGTAAATGTTTACACTTTGGGGGTTCTACTACTACCATACAAGGCTATGTTGACTCAGATTTGGCAGGAGATATAGATAGCAGGAGGAGTACTACGGGTTATGTATTTACTGTTGGTGGGACATCAGTGAGTTGGATTTCTTGACTACAAAAGGTGGTTACTTTATCCACTACAAAGGCAGAGTATGTTGTTGCTACAGAGGCAGCCAAGGAGATGATATGGCTTCAATTCTTCATGGAAGAATTGGGACATCCTCAGATGGGTAATTTTTTGCATACAGATAGCCAAAGTGCCATTCATCTTGTGAAGAATTCTGCTTTGCACTCAAAGACAAAACACATACAGTTGCGGTACCATTTCATTCAGTCAGTTTTGGATGATGGGTAGTTAAAGATGGAAAAGATACATATAGATGATAATCAAGCAGATATGTTTACAAAGGTAGTAACAAGGGAGAAGTTGAACTCCTGTTCAACTTCGGTTGGTCTACTAGATTGAACAAACTAAAGGGATAGTTGAGTCCAGGGTGGTTGGATCCAGTGGGAGCCTCACAGGGTAGCGGTTTAGCTACATGATCAGTCTCCAAGTGGGAGATTGTTGTTTGGTGTGGAGTCTGATCAGTCCCCAAGTGGGAGATTGTTAGCTTGTGGTGATTGATCAGGAAAGTACTATCCAGGAAAGTACTGTACACTTTTCATTCATCGCGGGAAATTTTTTTTGGGGTTAACTCGTCAAACATTTCCCTAGGTTGACTCGTCAAGTATTTTAGGGTTAACTTGTTAACTGACATAAGCCTTGTTATATTGGCTTAGGGTTAGGGATTTCATTATGATGTATGATTTTAGTACTTGCGGCAGAATTGAGTTGTAAGGGATTACAGATTGTAATCAGGTTGTAATCACTGGATAATAAAATATTAGACTCGTTGTTGGTGGACGTAGCCCAGGGATTGGGTGAACCACATTAAATCTTTATGTCTTGTGTTCTCTTCTGTGTGGTTTATTATTTTCTGATATTGGTTATATTTGCACATAATTGTTATTTATGCCTTGTTAATCCTAACACTTCAACTATGGCTAACATTAGTCACTCTATTATGTGAAAGTGTTACATATTTGATTGCATGTTTCAATTTTGATAGTATGTTTCACTTGCTAGAGGACTAGCATTTTTATAAAAAAAATATGGTTGAATTAGTCACCAAACTCAATCACCAAGATCCTTCTTCTATCTATTTGATGACACTTGGTCACACTTGACTTATTATTGAAATTACATGCATTTTTATGTTTTAATGTTTGAATTGATAATTTTGCCTCTTGATTTTTCTCTTAAAATATCATGGTAGATATTATAAATGTTTGAAACTGTTGGTCTTGTTTCATGTTACATATTGTTCTCTATCATGTCATTACAAACCTTTGATAGAATGTGCAAGGGAGTAATTTGCAAAAAATGTACAATATCCAAGTGCTTGGGTTAATTAGAATTATGGTTAGATGAAATGTCTTTCTTGATCAAATGATATCAAAATCTCTTTAGTTGTATGCAAAACATAGTGAAGTGTTTTTTTGATAAGAAATGATTATATAGTATTAATTCAAATAAAGTCATGTTGAACTAAAATTCTTTGCTCTGGCTGAATGTTAGCATATGCTTTGTGCAGTTATTGATTGGTTGTGAATGTAACATGCTTACCTCATTCTTGTATGATTTAGCAACCATATGGGTATAATCATGTCTTTGCATTATGCTTGATTCTAATTGTTAGTATATGGTTGGGAGTGTATTAGTCCCTCAAGAACCCTTGTTATTCCTTGGCATTTGTAAGTTCAATTTTCAACCTTTATGTTATGCCTTCAATTTTCTAATAATGGGAATTATTATTGGAACATACGATTTTATCTACATTAGTTTTTGATACATTTTCAATTCATGATGGCCTAGAGGGGAGTCCATGTAAATTGGGGAAGAAGGGGTAGGAGTAATATAGGCTCCCAAAGGAACATTAACAAATTTCTTAGAATATTAGTAATATTAAAATTGAACAAATCTGAATAGAAGTCAGAAAAATTAGCAAATGTTGCCAGGGTTTCAAACCCTCTATAGAGCCATATTGAAGTACTAACTAAACAAAGCTTCAAAATTCACATTTAAAAGGCAAGCTCAATCTTGGTACATCCTTAGAATGGATCCCAATTTTGGAGTAGTTTGAGATATAATACTTGGTAAAAAATGATTCAAATAGAGTAAAAACTATTCCCTCCAAGTTAAAATTGCATGCAACCCTGTGATGGGAAATTGTGCAAATTTCAAGGAAAAAATAGCGAACAAAAATTGACTTTGCTTGAGATGTTGAAACATACATGAGCTTGATTCTTGCACTCATATCACCCAAAAAATGTTTAAATAATTTATAAATTTAAAATAAATAGATAAGTTGGTATAGACTTATACAAAAAGAAATCTTGAGGCGTCAAATTCATATAGACATATAAGAAAGTGAAGAGCAAGTAATTATTTTCTATTTAAATGGACTCAAATTTAAACTTTAAGATGAGCTTGCATTGGTGAAATTTCTTATTGTAGATGAGGCATGCAAATATGCCTTAAAGGTTGATGAGAAACTAAACTAAAAAAACAAAATAGTGTGTAAAAGGGGTGATAGCTATCAAAATAAATGTTTGGACAAGGATGAACACATTTAGGAGAGTGGGAGCCTTTGAAGTGATCTTTTTTGTGATAAAGATTATAAGGCCATATATTACCCTCAAAACCCCGAAAGAGTGATAGTAGCCCAAGAAGAAGAAAAACCCTAGTTAGAAGGAGTTGAAATTGAGATGGGAGAGAACTTAATGTTTAGAAGAACCCTAACATCTAGGGACAAAGAATCGCCAGAGGTTTATTGGAAGAGGAAGAAAATGTTTCAAACAAAACACAAATGTAAGAACAAGGTGTGCAACGTGATCATAGATGATGTATGTACCGTCAACCTAGTAAGTGTGCAAATGTTTTATATATTATATCTTGTGTACATTCCAAAAGTTAAACCCTACATAATTTCTTGGTTAAAAAGTCATATCTTATATTGCTTTCGAAATTGGTTTATATGGGTATGAAGTGCTCTATGATTCATGGTACTCATGGATGGATGTCATATATTGTTTGGTAGGCCTTAACAATATAATAAGAGTCTAATCTGTCAAGGAAGATATATTACTTATGAAGTTTAACATGAAGGAATGTAAAGTATCATAAAACCATGGAAAGAGGAAGGAACATTTGAAGTGACAACTTTATATCTTCTAATAGATGTAGATTCGAGCTCAAAGAGAAAAGTTAAGTTCTATATTAACCAAAAAGGGAGTTGAAGGAAAAATTTTGAGCAAAAAAGACAAATATTTTGAAGAGTAAACCCCAATTGAAATTTGAGGTATAGTTGCAATGATATTCAAATAATATATCTATTGGTGAACCTCAAAAGGTAGATGATAAAATTTCAGTCAATTGTGTTGTGATTAAAGGGAATAATGAGTTGTGGGAATTGAGCACAATCATACAAAATCTTCTATGGATGTGATAAAAAACTTGGTGAAAAATGACTATTTAACTCAAGATGACATCAATGATGTGAATTATGTTTGGAATGAAGGGAAATATTTCTAGTCTATTATTGATTAATACTCATATTTTTTACTACATAATTTACATAGTTTTATTGGTCCAATTTATGTTGGAATCAACATTAGACTCATCTCTAGAATATTGGGGTTGTAAATTTTGGCAATGACCCAAATTTGTATTAAAGAATCCCTTGAGATGATACCTACATGAGAGGCCTATTGAAAGGTTTGCACTCTCGTATGGATGAAAACACGAGGAAGATAACAAAGCAAGAGATTCCAACATAACAAAAAAATTCCAATTGAAGGGCCTTCCTCTATTAATTTGGAAGATTTTTATCGACTTTTTATTTTTCCATTTCTTTTTCTATTTTGAGTTTCCTATATTGCTACTTTTTACTTGATGTAAATGAAATATTTTTCGGGAAGACAATTTTTGTTTTGTTGTTATTAGGCAAGCTATGATCCATTCTTTGGTAAAGGTATGTTAAGGAGTGGGAAAGAGCAAGTTTTCTTAAATGATATCAATCTTTATGCTCTATTTCTTTTATTTTCAAACAAAGTTAATGGAAGTTATAGGTTGTCAACTTTTTGTATTATGTTGATTTTTTTTTTGCCTATTTTATGGTACATGGTATAATTTTAGTTTTATTTTCAATCTTTATTTTATGTCTATAGTTTTTTGTTATTAAGAGCCATTGCAGGCATATAGACACTTAACTACATCAAAATTAAATATGAGAAATAAATTACCCGTGGTGATATTGTTGTTCTTTATATTGTCAAAATCACATGTTTTCTTGCTTTTTGGGTCTACATACCTTCAAACAAAAAAGATTATAAAAGATTAGAGTAGAGGCTTTTCCCTTCAAAACTTGTGCGTAAATTAATTTAAGAAATTTCAAAACTTTAAAAAAATATGATATGATGAAAAAATATCTCAATGTGACTGGGGAAATCTCCAAGCTCACCTCAAAGAATATAATATAATAAAAGGATATTAATGTCTATAAGGCAAAACTAACCTATAGAACAATTGCATTATGAAATGTTGACATTTTGTAGTTTAGATTAATAATGACCCTCCCATTCTCTCCACTAAATCACTTAAATATTCAAAAGATGGTACTGTTAAATCACTTATGTATATCCATATGTAATGTCATTGTAGGATTTGTAATCTAAAATAAGGTTATTTTTAGTTTCCACAATCCACACATTACAAAAGATATAGACCCTCTCCTTAAAAATCTATTTTGGCCTTTTCCACCTTCCCATTTTAGAAAGAAGATGATGTGAGTTAGTCCTTAGCTAGGCAATGTGAATATTTGACCTCTATAGAGGCCTTTTGTTCATGATCCACGTTGGGGTTAAATTCTTCAAGGTAGACTTCATTTTCCTAATCGCCTTCATCAACGTAACATTGGAAAACCTCTCAATCACATAAATTGTTTTTGTCTTCTTTGAAATTATTATCTTAGAAGCATAAGTCTTTACTTCTTTACAAATATTAAGGCACACATTCCAGTAAATGTTCCACTTTCTTATTTAATTAGTTTCATACATGTCTTCTTTCTTTCACCTAAAACATCTTTGAAAATAATATGAGTCCAACACTTTGTTTTCATACATTCAACTCTTTTTAGATACATCCAAAGATGCACCATAGTGATGACCTTAATATAAATATTACCCATTTGAACCAAAGAATCTTGTGGGGAATTGAAGCCTTTAGTTTTAGTTTTCTTGTAATCAAACACTTTTGAATTCTCTCTATTTATATCTAGTGATGTTAGAAGTACTACTAGCCCACATTTTGCACCCATAAAGAATCACCAAAATGACTAAAATACCAAAGAAAATTTGGATAGTTTTCTAATCCCATAAGCTTTTCTTCTTTGCATCTTTGCATAGATATGTTGAAGATTAAAACATGCTACTCAATCTCTCAAAGTTCTATTCATTTTTCAAATTTCCCAATTGAGCTTGTTGTTGAAGACAATCCCCAAGTATTTATACTTTTTAACTTCCTCTAGTATACTCCCTTTAATATATAAATCAAACTGATTAATTTTTCTTTTATTTGAGAAGGTCATGATCTTGGTCTTGTTAATATTAACTTGCATACCCACATCTTTACAAAAGTTTTCAAGTGCATCCAAATACGCTTGTAGACCTTGAATTGATCTAATAATTAAAATAAGATAATCTGTGTACAAAATAAGCTTGACAACATACTCCCCCACCCTTCAGATTCAACCACACCTCAAGTTTGCCAATATAAAGACCAAAGAGAGTTATATATAAACAACAACCTTGTTTAAACCCAACGTTACTCCTAGAGCTTCATGAAGTACCTTCACATGCTCCAAATTTTCCTTGAAACTCTTCATGAAGCCTACATACAACTACTCTAAAATAATTTAGAATACCAAAATCTTTCATTATATACCATAGCTTATGCTTAGGAACTATGTTGAAATCCTTGATGAAATTGACAAAGCAAAAATAAGCTTCCTCTTTCTCATCCCAGACTTTTTTAATTATATGCCTCAAAGTAATGCAATGATCAATTGTTGAGTGCTTTGGTTTGAAAAATGCTCGCCCTTTCTCTCTCTTGTTTTTCTTCTTCTTCTATTGAATTGTAGATTCTATGTTAAACCATATTGCCAATTAGCTTTGCAAACAAATGATTAATCACGATTCGATAATTAGAAGGATTGTTAACATCACCATGTTTAAGTAAAGGTATGGAAGCTAGTGGTCCAATCTTTTGAGATCCCTTGTAAAATGATGTTGAATATTTTCATAATAAGAATTTAATTTATCTAGATAGAATAATAAGATTTTTAATTTTCTTAGTTACTCTTTTTTTTTTCTTTTCCAAACTATAGTTGATTTGTGCTCCATGAAAACATTATCTAGCCTCATATCGCTTCCTAAGGGTGAGGTCCCATGGAAGGGGGCTTCCTAAAAAATAGAGTTGGAGCTGTTTGATATTTTTTAGGAATATTTTAAAACTATTGGTCCATGAATTGTGTAGTCTAGTTTAGCTTAAAAGTTTAAGTCGTAAGGTTTCAGGAAGCTATAGCCTCGTGAATGCAATATCTTTATCTTTTATAATTTGTGCAGTAATAAAAACATGTTCAAGAAAACTCTACACAATCGAATCCAGAAACTAATTTATGCATATATATGGATTGTGGAAATCTCATAGATGTTCAAGAAAATCATTTCCCCTCTAAGATTATTTTTAATAAAAATCTAAATTTAGGTGTATGACAAATAACATTCATAAGGTGGTGGGACAATTTATAGCCCCATCCCATTTTCACTGCTCCAATATGAAAGCCCTAATAAACAATGAACAAGAACGTCTAGCCCCACCTCAGTTTTAGTACTCAAATATAAAAATCCCAATAAAAAATAAACAAGAACTTCTATTTTAAAAAAACATTCCAAACAATTCTATAACATATTTTTATTTTATTTTAGCACCGAAGCAAAATTTGAAAGCAAAATTTTAGACAAATAAAACAATTCCAATCTATCCTTTTCTCCTAAGTTAAAAATTACATAAGAACATTCTCGCTACTTAAACATAAATTGTGCATAAGCCCTTCCCATGCATGGGGACATGAGATTATAGGAGCTCATCTTCTTAAAATAAAAGTTTAAGCCCCATAAGACCACACCCTAAGGGTTTGTTTGGGTGCTGGAATACCAAATGCTCGATATAGTGAATTCTGGAAGATGCCGCAATTTTGGAAGATACAAATCCTGAAAATGATTTTCGGAATATGGGCTGACCCGTTTGGTTCACCGAGAAGATGACTGAGAAGATGCATAAGGAATTTTAATTCTTTATTTTAATTTCTTTGAATATGGTGTGTATGTATACACACACAAACGTGTGTACACACACACACATGTGTGTGTGTGTGTGTGTGTGTGTGTGTGTGTGTGTGTGTGTGTGTATACACACATATATGTTGGATATTGTGGTGCAGGGCACCTCCCACCTTTATGAATTAGTGAGTGTTTTAGGGGTCTTAGGAGTTTGTTGTGAGTTTGGAATAAGATCCATTGGATTGGATCCATTCATATGATTGTAAGAGCCAAATGAGCTCAGGAAGAGTTAGTGGTCCATTTGGTCTAAATGGCCTCAAGAGTCTCTAGGTAATGGATTTGGTTAGAAATGATCTAGGAAAGGTCTTAGCACCTTAAATATCTTTGTTTAGGACTTAGGAGTCCTTACTAAGTCTTTGAATGGGTCTAATAAGCCAAATGGCCCTTTGGCAAAAAGTTGCTAAGCAACTTTGCAAAGTTGCTCGAGCAACTTTTGCAACTTTTTGAAAAGTTGCTCATATGGTGGTTAAGTTGGTTGTAACCACTTAGGCTCGGTATATGAGCATGAGGATGATTGATTTTGAAGGTTAATAAAGTTTTGGTTTGAATTCAATGATTTAGAACTTTCTGTATGAATGCCATGTGTTAGTTCTCACTGTTTGCAAGTTTTCTCTGTGCTTTGTATGACCTATATGGATTGATTGGAGTGATCCAGATCTATGGTAGTTTAGATTAGTCTTCTATCTTTACATTGCATTGATTCTTTTATTTCTAGGATAGAAGAGTGAGATTTGGCAAGCATTTCAAGCCACTGGTCTATAAAGCCAATTTATAGAGCCTCCATGCTTGAAATGGCTCTAACCTAAACATCCACCAATGGAAATGGCTGAAACCATAGGGGATGATAGGTTAGAGTCTGTACATATAGTTTTTGCTTTCATTTGTGTCATGGCATCAAGATTTCATGGTCAAATGGGAAGCCCTATGGCTGACTGTTGAAGACAGGTGAGCCAGGACAGGGAATAGAAAGAGTTGGCACATGCACCCATGACTTGGAGGAAAGAACTTAAAAGCATTTATGAAAAGCCCTAAGAGTCCCCTTGAAGATTCAAGAGGTTGGAGAAAGTGATGAGAGGTTTGTAGACCAATTTGATGGTCTTTTGTGCAGATAGGTTCAGAGGCCTAATTAACAGGCTTAAAACTAGGGCTTGCTAGTAGATGGGGTTGTGGGTGCATCTAGAAGCTTAAACTTTGGATTTGGAAAGGGCTTGTGGATACCTTGAAGATTTTCAAGGTTTTTTGTGAGGTTGTTTGAGGGTTTTGGAAGCTTGAAGCCAAAAACAATGAAAATAGGCCTAATAGGAATTGAGCCAATCATGCCTCCTATTGAGTTTGATACTTATTGACTTGGTAGACTTTCTAGAAGTGTATGGAAGGGTTCCAAATGATGTTTGAAGAATTTAGGACTTAGCGAAGAATGGTAGTAAAGTGTGGAATGATCCTAAGCAAGGGTTTGGGGTTCTAAAGGGGAATTCTAGTGGAGAAACCTAGGGAGTTGAAGGCCTAATTGGTCTTGGAAGTAGTGTATCTTCTAGATACCGACTATAGCTTGGAGGAGAAGTTGGTAGAGAGGGTCTTGGAGATCCAAAGTGAGGAAGATAACACAAGGACTAACCATTGGATGGTTAGAAGGAGTTAGAAGCTTGGAGAAAAGACTAGAACCCAATCCCTCTACATCATATTGCTAATGCATTGGGGAGATGGTTGATACATTTAATATGTTGAATCACTACGTTGAGTGATGTTGGAACTACTGTTGTTGTCATTAGTGTTTTTCACTAATGTCAACATATGTTTTTGTGAAGAGAACATGTTGGTTATTACAGTGTACAGACACTGTATGGATGTTTCAGAATGTGCGAAGAGAGATGGGAGTACAAGAAGATGTTTTGATCTTATATCGAAGATCTCATGATGTAATGTTGTGTATTGGCTAAGTTATAGATGTTTTGGTGAAGATTGGTTACTGGACAGTGACAGTGAAAGTTGACAGAGTTAGTTTCTATGTTTCTGGTATATCTTACAGAAGGTATGGATTTAGTGTATGCGAGCTTAAGGGATGACAGACAAGGTATTAAAGAATGTTCGTTGGTCAGCGCAAGTCACATAAAACAAGATGATGTCAGCTGTGGCGTGTGATTTGGAGAAGACTTATTTGGGAGCCAACTTCTGAAAATGTAGCATGTATTATGGATGACAAATATGAATTAAGGATGTCGGTCCTTAATTGTTGTAATGTAATCATTGTATACTTGTTTTAGATACCATGTGTATCTTAGCAAGGGTTTATGTAATTGTTTGTATATTAGGAAAGCCTAATCGACTGACCTGATCATGTAAAATGTAATAGGGTATATATGTAAGTTCTTTTCTTTGGAAAAGATATGGATGAGATGTATGTAATGTGAAAGAGAATTGTGGAAGCTGCAAGCTTTTACCTGCTGGATGTAGAGAAGAGAATTGTATGTACTTCATTGGAATTGATCAAGCAAAGACAGTTGCTATCAGACAGTTCACAAGTATTGTGTATTTCCTCATATACACTTGTGTTGCGAACAATGTGTTCTGAAGGTGGACTTAACCTTCTTTGGACAATGAGCCTACCCTCTTTTCTTGACTCCTAATAGGGTCTGTCCTCTAACAAGGACTATGTACTGTAATGCTTCAATCAGCTCCTAACATGACTAGATATTCTAACAAGGATATTATACTCTCAGTACATCATTTGTGGGTGCTAATTCCCACTAGGTTTTTCACCTTTAACAGGGCTTCCCAACACCAAAATATTGTGTTATTGTGTTGGCATTCATTGGATTTGATATTGCTGCTATTCAAAGTTTAAAGTTTAATATTCTATCATACAACTGATTCACCCCCCCTCTCAATTGTATTGTGGACTATTATTCCTAACAATACATGTGTGTATATATACACACATACACACACATATATACACATACATGTGTGTATATACACATGTATACACAAATACACATATATGTGTATATACATATACATATATTTGTGTATATATACATACATATACACACGTGTGTATATATATACATATGTATATACACACGTGTATATATACATCCTTATAGCAATATAATATACATCCTTATAGTCACGGATCCCACGAAATATTAAATTTGGTTTTATAAAAATTGGAATTGGAATTCGAAATTCCAATTCCACCGATTTGAGTGGAAGATGCAAATGCTCATTTAAACGTAAAATTAGAATTTTGAAATTCCAATTCTAATTCCAATTTTTTGGATGGACACAAACATGAAATTGACATTATCCGAAATTAGATAATTCCAGTCTAATTCCAGCCCCCAAACGGGCCCTAAGTGTTAGGAGGCGAAATTTTGGTTAAAAATTAATTACAAGTCACTTTGTTTTTGTTTGGAGGATTCACAAATTTCGCAACCAGGTCTGTTTGCAGGGTTCAGGTCTGCTAGGGTTTTTGAACTCCCACATTGAAGCCATGCCCACTGTAAGCGTTGGGCGGGATCGCCTGTTTGAGGCTCTGGGACAATCTTACAGTAAGCATTATTAACCAAATGATATTTTCATAATTTTTAAACTCTCATTTTATCTTTTGGCAGCTTCGCTTAAAATGAAAAGTAGGATTTCTGAATGCTATGATTTAACAGCGCAGGAGCAGTTCGAGGAACTCTGCTTTGACTTTGGAATTGAACTGGACGACGTTGTGAGTAACTAAATCTATGATATAGAACGGAGCTTTTAAATGCCTTTTGTTATTCATATCTATTTCTATTGATCAGAATATACTGTTGAAAAATTCGTGCGTTGGAAAACCGCTTTATAATTTAGTTTTAATTGTTTATAATGCACATTACAAACACTTTCAGACTACCGAGAAAGCGGTTTTGAGGAAGGAGAAACATTTGAACGAGGAAGCTTCTGAAGACGAGGAGGTTATATACAAGATAGAAGTTCCTGCAAATCGGTGAGTAGATAAAGGGCTTTGTTTTCTTGCGGTTGAGAGTTGCAGTTTTTTGTTTTCCCTAAATAATTTAAGAAGTTAATGAAATAAAAACACACCTACCTTCGGGTCTGCTGTAAGACATTTTTGTCAATTCTACCAACAAGCAGTAAGATCAGCCACTCATGTAAGCAGTACACCAGTTTGCTTATCATCTCAAGTCCGGGATGACATCCCTCTGACATCCTGGAGTTGTCAGGATGTTCTCCGGCAGTCGCAATTATTGAAGCTCAAAAGAAAAAGATTAAAACAACACATGGGATGGTGAAACCAAGAACAATGTATCCCCTTTCCCCGTTTTTGTAACAGTTGCACTCCGCTTCTCACCTAGGTAATGCATGAAGTTTCTGTAAGGAATAATCCAGGTCAGTTCTGGAACAAAGAAAATAACTTTTACACTACCTGCATTATTAAAATGATTAATAAGCACGTCCGAACTAGTTCTAGTTAGTGCGTCTTGAAATTGAGGCCTGCAATAATAAACATTTCCAGATGACAAGATCAGATGTAATCGATGAAAAAATGAAAGGCAACAAATGAAAATACAAATCAATTTATTACCCAAAATAAAGACAAGTATTAAAAGCACATTGAGTAGATATGACAATATACCCATTGGAGTACCTAAAATGTTTTCTATGGACCTAAAATTTGCATCCATCTTTAAAGAAGTTACTTCTTATATCTCCTTAAAAGGTAGAAGCCAGATAAACTGGTTAAGGAAATGCCCATCCAGTCCAAAAAGTATAGGGAATTGTGGTTTTGTGTTTCCAAAGTCTAGTGTCCACTCAGCTTCCCTGAATGGAAGAAGAATGGAGGCAAAATTTAAGTTCATTTGAGAGAGATAAGAGCTTGCTTTCATAATGTTCCATAGTGTCTTGGGATGGGTGGATCAAGGGTCTAAATTTGGGGACAGTGGGGGGTCAGCGGCAAGACAATGGTGGAAAAGTGGTGGGATAGCAGTGACTAAGGGTGGAGTTCTCTACAGGGTCAAGGGCTATGCATTATTTCAGAAAATTAACAATGAAGGTAACAAATCTATCCAGTCTAAATGTTGAGGGTTACATCGTCTTTCAATGTTCCACAAAGACTTGGCACTTGCTCTTGCTTGCACCCTACCTAATATTCCCTCTCAATTGATGAAGGCTTGGCTAAAGCTCTCATTCTTACTGTTGCTCTCAATTTTCCTGTCATAATACTCCCACTCTTGCAGTCTCTCTCTTTTTTTGTATCTCTTTAGTGTGTGGATGGGGCCCATAAATCATTGGGGTTAGGGTTATTGGCACAAACATGAACAAAATTCCAATGAAAAGAAAAACAACTTTTTGAGTGGAATGACCTGAGGATGGCAGGGCATTTCTGGTGCTTGTAGGAGACACGACTGGGTCCTTTGAAGGTCTTAGTGACATTCATAGCATCTTCTTCCAGTCCCCAAAACAAGTCACCTTCCACAAACATCCCTTCATCAAGGGAGATGTCTCGTGGATGTCCTCTGACAGGTAGTGTTGGTGGTAGCAGGATGGCAGGGGAATGTTTCCCGGAGTCCCCTCATCCCGGGGACATCCTTGGCCTGGAAATAACTGGATTTTTACGGGGGTCACGTCCTTGTGCAATAATTTATTACAGTGTTTTTATTTCTTCTCTCATTCTGGAGCTCTCTAACAATGAGAGCTTCTGGAAGTTGTCTGCAAAATCTGCAATGCAGCTCTCTAACATGCAATAGTGACCTTCGTATGCCAAACAGTGAACTATCATCTTTCACTTCCAAGGTTGTTTGCCCCTCTGACCATAACACATGACCTAGCCACTTGTATTTACTTTTGGATGCATGTTTAATGATTGTGCTTATAAAACTAGAATCCCTTAAATGGTCATTGTTATAGAGCCATTTGCATATGAAGAATTCCTTTGAATCTTCTTACGGCTCAAATGCGTTCTTTAACCAGGTAACAACACTTTCTGTGTACATTTTTCTATGCAATTAACTCATATTCCCCTTTTTCTTTTCCTTAATTACTATATTGAGTAGTCAGTATAATGCTAGAACAGCCGCAGAGTCACGTCTTCTGTTATTGGGATTACGATGTCCTTTCAAAGAGCTATCCCAGAATCATGCGTCTCAAAAAGAATATTAAGAAGCTATTTGTAAAAAGCTTATATAGAGTAGTTGTGATCCTCAGCTCACTTGGACTCTTATGTATCTTTCATTGATATAAATAAAATTTTAAAATTGTATTATTATATATGTCATGATTATTAAAGGAATTCTTGGATTGCTTCTTTTCAATTACGTTAAGCTGTTTCTAAATCTAAATTTTAAATATATTTTATCATCGACTCCCAAAACCTAGGAATTCTTTTTTCTTCTCCAAAATCAAGTTGTTCTGGCCCTCCCTTGCTGTAGCTTGAAGAAACACCGAGTACAAGTAGGTTATAGAATTTGTACTTTAGGATGTACAACCATAGTAGATATTTTAGTTGCACAGTTAGGTTTCAACAAGACCAAAAATCTACATTTGATCCAGCAAGAGAAAGGTATGAATTGGTGCCAGTTTTCCAATTCAATAGCAATTGCAAGAGGTTCTCAGTGCATATAAATATAATTAGATTTGGTAGTGACACACACTTGATTCAGTAATAGAATGGTATGATAAGGTGCCAATTTTCCAAGGAATTGCAAGAGTTTCTCAATGAATGCAAACATTATAAGATTTGGTCATGCCTCACAGATTACAATAGGGTCATACTGTTAGCTTTGGTTATGCCCACATTTTTAAATACATTATAGACTTTGAGTTTGACAATGTGATTTTATGCCTGTGATGTCTCCTCTTGCTTAAGTGAAGAAGCTGGAACTCTACACTAAAATGAGATTACGTTAATCCATATTCAGATTACTGCATTCTTTGTTTCCTGCTATCCTTATTAAACCTTTAAACAAAATACTTTTTGATTTTGTTCTCTGTAAATGTTATGTAAAAAATAACTTGGAAGTACATGAAGTGCTTGAATTTCAAGTGTTTTTGTCTCCATAGAATTATTGACAAAGCCTTCCAATACCCTTTTTTCTTAGTTCATAACGGATTTCTTTTGCTCGTTTAAGAGCAATGCCGCTTAAACTAGAAAATAAACTATGCATTATAATGGATCCTCCATGCACACTGCAATGTTAAAAAGCTTTTCTGATTTCATAAACTTGTAGTTGCTGACAACTGTAGATTGTATTCTGTTTGTAATCAACAGGCCCGAAGTGATAATATAAAGAAAATGTTAACAATGTATTTTTCTTCTATTCTTACAGCTATGATCTACTATGCCTTGAAGGTCTTGCACAATCACTGCGCATATTTATTGGCAAAGAAAAAGTTCCTAACTATAAAGTGACGGATATATCAGTCAATTCTATGCTGAAGATGCATGTCAAACCAGAGGTAAGCATTGGGGCTCAGTTTATAAGTTCATGAGTGCAGGAATTGCTGATTTCTCATAGTGCGCTTTTGGTGGCAGACGTCGTTGATAAGACCATTTATTGTTTGTGCTGTATTGAGGAATATCACATTTGATGAAGCTAGGTATAACAGCTTTATTGATCTTCAAGACAGGCTCCACCAGAATCTTTGCAGGTACTTGTTTCATCACTAGTTTCTTCATTCCTCCAATTTTGGCATCAACTACTCTGTTGAAAACTAAATTTAAGACAATGAGAAATCTTTTATACAATCTTGTAGGCAACACTTGTTTTTTCGAAGGGTTAAGCTTTTACAGTCCATTGTCGACACAAAATAGTTTCTGGAAAAGATCCGTGATCAAAACTTTTGGAAACTTTTAAATATTGCCAAAGTTTCATTCCATATTTTAAGTACATAACTACTTCGATGATGCCAAAGTTATATGAAAGAAAATTATTTTACTCCTTTCCTACAACACACCAACATTTCTGAAAGAAGCTTTTGGTCAAACCATCTGGCCTTGCAGCTTTATCTGGATGTAATTGTGTTAATGATATTTTGATTTCCTCCTCTGTAAATGGTGCCATTAACATTTTATGTTGACCATTAGTGACCAAGGATTGGGTGTTGATCATAGCTCTATTTTGGAATTTCAAGTTAGACCCTTTTTAATACTTAAGGTGACAACAGTTGCATTGCGGGGTGAACCCCAAAAACTCTTTATTCTTATTCCCTTCTTTGAACCAACATCTTCTGGATTTTTGATGTCAGAATATTTGCTCTCTTGCTAAGAGTTCTGCATGAACATTTTTTGGGAATTTTTCTCGCAAGATAGCATCCCAATCCCTTCCATCCCTGATAATTATTTCATTGAGAGATGTTATTTTGTCTTTTACCTTTTTCTTTTCTAATAATATATTATTTAAATGAGTGGTGTTCTAATATTTCAAGCAGGCCTTTATGTGAGTTTTTAAATATATAATAAACATTTTTGTGCATCTCTCCTTGGGTGCAGAACATCATAACTTTCTTATGTTTGTAACAAAATCAGGATCTCAAAGCTACATGATCTCAAATTTGAAGGCATTCATGGGCAGCCTGGCATCTTTGGAAAGACTAATTGAATTGGAAAGCGATCTGATCTTGACACTGAAGTGTAATATCACCAATGAAATATCTCACCAATTTAAATAAATTTGTAGGCCACAACAATATCTGATGCAAATTATGATATTTCAACATACATGTAACTACTTCCAACATAAACTGAAATATCCACAAATTTCATCAATCTTACCCATGTTTAGGAAACTGGTTCGACATAAAACTTGCATTAATCAAACTTCACAAACTCCATAAAACCCAACAAAATTGCAACACAAACTAGCAACTAGTCAACATCGGAACTGCACCAAATGACTCCGAAATGCTTGCAACTTAATACAATCATATGAATGTGATCTTTGCATCAAATAGGACTGTTATTACACTATCAACCCTACAGTAAACCTGCAACACAAACAACAATTCTGATCCTGCTAACACTCATAAGACCAAACTAGCTGAATCACATTACTCCTTGCAGCTCTGTTGTAACCTTTGATTGAGATCACCCTCCTGTACGAAAGGGGTTTCGTCCTTTGAATCTACTAACTGCCATCTCCTCTGGGTTTCTGTCCATAGAAGTAACTTGAACACTAAGTGTTCCAGCAGATAAACTGACATAAGACAAGATGATTCTCCAAATGGAAATGTTACAAGTTTTACAATTTGTAACCCAAACTTGGACACCTAAAATCCCACGCCTTATTTTGGAGGGAGAACGAATTGAAATAACTCTTCAAAACTGTTAGCTTAACCCTAAATGAGCTCTTGGGTCCAAAATTTACAAAGTACAAGTTACATAACAAGGTTGGGCCCTAAAGGCTTTACAAGAAATATATCATCTTATTTAAATTGAATGATTTATCCGTGAAATTAAAAATTAATTAAAAATGGGACATGACAGGAAGAATAGAATATTAATTAGTCTTCTGTTGGTCCATGCAAAACTGCTAGTTTTGGGTGTTATATCTACAAGATTCCATTGGTTTACAAACTCTTCAAAGTTTAATTGGGATTGGGTGGGTTGTGAAAGACAACCTTTTTTCTCCAACGGGGATAAATTTGTGTTGAAATCTTCTTTAATAATGATCAATTCCTTTGCCAAGGAAATTAAGATGTCGGAAATCTGATTTTACACTTGGTTTTATTTAATATAGCTTGTGGGAACATACAGATTAATTAGGAAAAGGGAAAATCAGAAGAAAAACTTGCCACTTTACTTACCTACAAGTTCTGTTATGAGAAAATTAAGTCAACTGAAGAAGTGAAGCAGCTCTTGAGGATGCTCAGACTACCTAAATAATCATCCACATCCATAAAATGCCATTCCAAAGTTCCTTGCTTGTAGAAGACGAGATGCATCTTTTGAGTTGATCTTTCTCTCTTGTATTAGGAATATATCAGCCGTTGATATATCCATTTGATGCTTGATTACATGTTTAAGTCTCAAAGATTACTTGATATGATACTCATTGATTGCTTAAAATCATACTATTTAATGTGCAATTTAACTTCATTTGTCCGTCATCTGATCCTTCAGTGTGCCGGAGTTCTTTATTTGTTTTTCATTTTTTGCCTCTCCTATTGTGATCTTCATAATTAAGTTCTCTAACAGTGTATTGATTTGGCTAATTGATTTTACTTCTAGAACACCCTAGTTATTATCCTCTTTTGGTGTTTTTGAACCCTCTTCTGGACACCTTGATTTTTGGATTTTTGGATTTTTGATATCCTATTTTTCAATTGTGGGGCAATTCAAAATATCAACATTTGATATGGTGGAGAAATCTAATATTAGAGTAATATCGAATAATTATGAAAAGATAAGGCTTGAACTTGTAATAAAGTCACCTCAGTGACAAGTTTTTTTAATATTTTTTGAGTTTGCCATATTTAGTGTTGGGTGATTCATGTCGTGTATATCTATTTGCATGGTTGCATCTTTCATTCTCTATATAAGGACATGAACCTCCTTGTAATCGAAATTCTACTACTATAAATAATTTTAAAATATTGCATCTTATTAATTTTTACAATATGGTATCAGAGCAGGGAATTACGCAAAAAGGAGAATTGTTTACAAGGGTTTCAACAGGGATATTCACAACTAGGTTTATTGACAAAAAATGTGGCTTCCTCTTCATGAATTGATCACTAGGGTTTTGTAAGTTAAAATCACTCTTTTTTTCAGAAAAAAATGCGAAGGGTTTTCTTTTGAAAAGTGTTGCTATTTTATGAAATAAGCCATGTCTGTATTTTTTTTAAAGAAAAAATGTACCATTTCTGGTCCTGAAGTCATGCCTCCCAAAAAACAAACCTAGGTCAAAGGGGAAAAAATACAAGCTCCTTGGTTTGGAAAAGACGTGCTTGTTATTAAAAAAAAATGCCATTCTTTTTTAAGGGTTTTCAATGTCACAAGTACACGTGTCTACCAAGAAATTGTATGGTTTTTTATTTTGGTTTGAAGGTTGCATGGGCAGAAAAAGTTGGCAATTTGTTCAATTTCTCGAGTCATTTTTTGCTTGTGGTTAGTGTTTGAATCAATTGTTGAAATTCTGTAGCTAGGGCACATGTTAATCTAAGTTTTTCTCATAAACTTGAAGCTAGGGTTGTGCCAATGTTCATATACGGTAAGTATTTTTTGTGATGTTTTATGGCAACCAGTGCCCTAAAGTTTTTCAAAATATTGGCAAGGAGGTATTAAGGTTTGAAAATACTCAGCTTTATTATATTTTTTGAGAAAGGAAATTCTGTTGGATAAATTATTTTGGTTTCAATTTCCACACTTGGAAAATTAAAATCCAGATGCATTTAATGCACAAGAACCTATGGTGAATAGTTAATGGAAATGAAACACTTCCTATAGGTGCCAGTAAAGTATTGGAATGGTAGAGCATAGATGATAAACCCAAAGTCATTATTGGTCTCGTCCTCTCTGATTCTGAGTTACATCATGTAGATTTGCAAAACCATCTATGGAAATTTGAGAGAATTTGAATACACCATTTGGAGCAGCAACAATTAATACAAATTTTTTTAAAGTCACATGAACAATCTGAGATCTCTTGTTTGTCAACTAGAAGTCAACGTTGTAGTGGATGATGAGGCTGTTAAAGCTATTTTACCAAACAGGTTATCTTCAAAATTCAGCAATGTCATCTTTATTCCTAGTCAACTTTCTTATAATAATTAACAATATCAGATTTCCACAATCCATTATTAATACAAGTAAGTTTCTGGATTTGATTGTGTGTGTTTTTTTAGCATCAACGTTTCAGATCACACTCTGTGATCCATCATCAGGATGAGAGGGTGCAGGAATGGATCACTCATCCTGCACTCTCTCATCCTGATGATGGATCACAGAGTGTGATCCGAAACGTTGATGCTAAAAAAACACACACAATTGAATCTAGAAACTTACTTGTATTTCTTCTAATAGTTTGGAAGATTTCATTTCCACTCAACTAGCTGAAGAAAAGAGAACTGTTGCAAGAGATACAAAAAGATGATCCTCAAACGGTAGTATTAGAAGATCTGATAAGGACAAAAGAGGGACAGAATGCTACTATTGAAAGAGAATGGGTCACAGAATTTATAGCAACCCCTTCCCTTGTAATGATAAAAAAAATTGTAAACAAAGGAACATTAAAATTAGTCAATATATCTAGATTCTCAACTGGCAGCTGAAGTTGAACTTCACAGGTCTTCCATGTCCTAACTTTCTCATCGGTGCTTTCTGGTATATTCATAAGTAAAAGTTTATGTGTCATGCACTAGACACAAATTTCTTCTTGAAAACGTTTGGTACTACTGAGAAGTCAAGCTACGGACAAAGAGGACCTATGTTGAGAGTACAACTTTTCAATGTTCCAAGGATGATGAGCTGTTGTCTTGAAAAAACAAGATAAGTCTCATGAAAGACCATGGACCAACCTATTTTTGGCTAAGTTGATTGCATAAATGAGTTTTTAGCTGAAGGGTCGGCATAATCACAGTTTTAGTGGATGCTTTTTCTTAAACTGTAAAATACACACTTTTTATTCAAGTTGAAGTTAAAAATTCACAGTTATTTATCTTTTGCCCAGTTAAAAGACAAGCTGATATATGGTTGGAGTGGTATTGATTAATAACTGATTGTCCTTTTTAATGTGATGAGAATGTGATTATAGCATTATAAGGAGTAGATTTGTGATGTTATGGGTGATTAACAGTCAGTCTAAGTTTCTGGTCCTTTGTTTTGACTTCCTGACTATTCCATAAATGATAAATGCTTTGGGTCAGAAATTTAATATCTTAACATTTTTAATGTGTTTGTCATCTTTGAATTTTAAAAATAATTCTTTCTATAAAAATATAAATTTAACAATTGGTTGATTCTGATCTTGTAATTAACTTCACCAGAGTGGAGACAATATTATTACTGTCAGCAAGGATGTACACCTGTTTAGTTGTAGTATATGTGTTTAAGCTGCAGCAAGAATAAGCTGCAGCAAGAATAATGCTGCCATTTTTATTTTCTGGTTGCTTCATGCCTTGTCATAGCTGTTAGTTAAAATTGTGTTACAATCTTAGTTCATTTACAGAAGGTAAAATGTCTATTCGTTCCCTCTTATACAGGAAGAGAACCTTGGTTGCAATTGGAACACATGACTTGGACACGTTACGTGGACCTTTTACATATGAGGTATAATTCTGTTTAAACATCTAGTTTGGCCCTATAATGGTTTTTCTATCACTAAAATTTGTGCGTTGTATGCTTACCTGCTTATCAATGAGAAAGAAACCACAAGAAGTTGAAATCATCGGAAATTAACTATATGTAGTTGCCATTTTTGAATATTTTGTAACTGAAAATGTATGAACCATGATCCAAGCGAATATCTCGCTGATGAAACGATGACCAAGATCGTCTAGAAAGAATGGCTTCTATAAGCTCAGTATATTATTGAATAATGAAATTGAGATATTTTATTTGTTGATTTCTGTAAAAGGGGCGATTTTGGAGGTCAGTTGGCCATCTTCTTTTGTTGAAATTACCTGTTTTTTCCTTGAATTTTAAATAGAATACTTTATTAATAGCTCAAAGATGAACTTGTATACACCCATTTCACAGTCTTATTTGAGTGAAAAGATTCAACATCTATAATGTAAGTATGGCTTCACAGCTGATGTTTTCTCTGCTAACATCTTGAACAGTAACTCTGGAACTACAAAGCACAACCAGAGCAAAGTCCACTTCTATCTACTAAAAAATCCTAAGTTGCTTGTTCTGATTTGCAGATTCAGTTCATGGATCCAGCAAATTATTTTTGGCGGTGGGTTTGTCCATACAAAAAACATGTAAAAATCATGTACACATTTACAGCCTAAAAGCAGGAAACAAGTTTAGAGTACAACATAGCATCATATAATCAACAAAACCACAATAAACTTGAATGTCCTTTAAAATATTGGCATAGTGCAACATGGAGAATCCAAAGATGGATAGTCCAAATCTACACTAGCAACAACAATACAGTGGAAACACAACAAGAGAATACTCAAATAGAATTTTCATTCAACATACCCGGCTGTAAGGCCTTCGGGTTAGGGCCAATTACAATCAATTACAACAGTAATTCTACAATCCTCTAGCTAGTCCAACTCTGTAACACATCAGCAATTGGTAGAAACACTAAGGCAGATCTAAACTTGAGCTCACAGGCCACCAAACAATCTCCTTGTCTCCAAGCATGCAAACCACTAGCTCTGCTATCACAAATATCAGACAAACAATCTGATCTGCAAGATCTCGCAGGATCCAAACACTATTTCCTTACTCCTCCCCTTTTTACCCCCTCTTAAACAACTACCCAACCTTCCTTAAATATATTTCTTCAACCACAAGTCGGCTGGAAGAAAGAATTAACTCTAAGCCCAAGTCGGCTCCTAAACAAACAAATATTAAATGCAATACAAGTCGGCTCTCAAATAGCCTTACAAACAATTAATTTTCCATGTCGGCCTCTAGATCCACATAGAAGAATGTAACACAAGCTACCCACATTAAATACATCAAGTCGGGCAACCAAATCCCCAAGAATTCTAGTCGATAAGCCAAAACTACCGAGTGTTAGTAAAAACAACCGAGCCAGTTAGGCATCACTGAGCAAGCATGTCGACCGAGCACCACAAGCATCACCGAGCATAGGTCCTGCTGAGCGCTAGAAGTTACCGAGCACCTTTAGCTACCTAGTAACACATAAACACTCCAACATGTAGGATTGCCAACTACCCTAGGATGCTCCTGCATCAGACACCCCAGGTGCGAAAAGATGTTCTCAATGGCTAGAAGAACATCATCCGGGATTCAACACATAAACCCCGAATTGGTTCTTCACATACATGTCCTCCAAGTCTTCAACTTGCATAATCTTCCACTTCTGCTTTCTCTGCCTCTTCAAGTCTTTCCTCGAGAATCCATAGGTCTGTTCTCCATACTGATCTCCAATCCTTTCGGGATCCTTCAACTCAACTCGGCTCCCAAATCAGGTTCCTCCTACGAAGTGTTGTATCCAGCAAAGGCATCAGGGAAAACTTCCTACCACTCTTCTCAACAGTAAACACATTCTTGACACAGTTATGCACAATGCTACAATCATATTGCCAAGGTCTACCGAGCAATATGTGACAACTACTCATATCCACAATATCACACAACACTTGATCCTTATACTGGCCAATCTGAAAATCAACAAGACATTGCTCCTTCACTTCCAAAGCATGAACATCTTGCAACCAACCAATCCTATAAGGACAAGGATGTCTCACTCTCTTCAAACCAAGTTTCTGAACCATCTCCTCAGCTACAAGGTTATCAGTACTACCACTATCCACAATCACAGTACAAAGTTTACCTCCTGACTTGCATTGAGTTCTGAACAAGTTAGTCCTCTGACAAGGTTCCACCTTAGTACCGAGCAATGTTCTTCGAACCAACAAGTTCTCTGACTCTATCTCAGGTTCATTTAGTATGTTCTCATTCACTACAGTAGTCCTTCGATCACCAGTCTTCTGGGAACATTCAAATGACCGATATCCTTCTTCACCACAATGAAAACAAGTACCTTTAAATCCACCTCTTCCTGTTCTCTTCCTCGGTTCAACAGGTTTCGGTTCATCTTCAGCAGTCGGTTTATCCTTCACCGAGTGACCCTGTTTCTCCTTCCCTCGGGAATTATCATGTTGTCTCCTCTTCAACTTATCTTCTGCCTTCAAAGCATACTGATAATCTTCCTCAACCGAATCAATCTTCAACATACCAATCTCATCTTGAATATTGAATCTCAAGCCATTCACATACCAAGCTACCTTTTCCTTACCGAGTTCTCTGTGTCCAGACCGAATAGTCAACTTATGGAACTCCTCGGTATAGTCTTCCACATTCATCTCTTTCTGCTTCAAGTTCTGCAACTTCTTAAACAACTCAAGTTCATAGTTGGCAGGTATGAACTTAGCTTTCAATTTAACCACCATCAACCTCCACCTATTGATCTTCATTTCACCTTCATCTTCTCTTTCTCTCTGCAATTCTTTCCACCAAAGAGTTGCATGCATGTCCTTTCAACTTAGTCTGTGCCAACCTCACTCTAAGAGGATCTTCAATTTCTTCAAGCTCAAAGAAGTCTTCTAACTCACCAATCCAATCAATCAAGTCCTCGGGTCTCAAAGTACCAGAGAAGTTAGAAACTTCCATTCAGTAACTAGTACTTAACCGAGCCCCAGATCTCTGCAACCTACCAGTTCTATCTTCACCAGATCTGCCCCTCTGACCGGTTCTATCATCTCCACTAGATCTAGCAGCTTCAAAGTCTTCAATAGCTTCCTCGTGACCATCTTCAGTACCAAGATTCCTTAGCATACTAGCAATAGCCCTCATGATCTCAGCAATCATGTCATTCTTCATCAATTCCATCTCAGATCTGACATCCGATCTGATCTACTCAAAAATCTTTGCTTCCACAACATCAGAGAGATCTACAATCGCCCTAGGGTCCAATCTTCTCGAAGGCATCTTCAAGATCTTCGAAAACCCAAGGCAACAAATCACCAACCCAAGGTCCTAGTGCAAACTGCCTCAACTCGGCGATCTGTCCATACACTCAAGAACTTCAAGCTCTAAAATCACTTGACGCAGTGCAACATGGAGAATCCAAAGATGGATAGTCCAAATCTACACTAGCAACAACAATACAACGGAAACACAACAAGAGAATACTCAAATAGAATTTTCATTCAACATGCCCGACTGTAAGGCCTTCCGAGTTAGGGCCAATTACAATCAATTACAACAGTAATTCTGCGATCCTCTAGCTAGTCTTTCCAACTACAACAGTAATTCTGAACCATAACGCCATACGCGTTCAGCAGAAGAGGAAATATGATTTGTCTTTCCAACTAGCCCCTCAATGGAACTGTACACCATTCTATAGTTTGCAGTCTAATAACAAATTCAGATTGTTGACAGTGCCAAGAATGCCTCACGGATTTAGCACCCCCTCACACACCAGCAAGGATATCACCCACACTTTGCAGTCCACAAATATAAAACATTTCCAGGATAGAGTATCCAGATTGAATGCTTTCCTCTGGTCTATGATAACTTCCAGGAAGCACCAAATGACTCAGTCAGTAAAGAAACTCGGGTTCAAGAAAGCTTGTAAATTTCCTTATCTTCACACCAACAAGGAATGCAGACTTCATGCCTCACTCACCTATTCAAGGCATAGGCACGGCATGTCTCTTCAACCAAAGTAACCTCTAGTAATATACAGGTGACAACCAAAGCTCATTGACTGGGCATATAATAACCACGTCACACAAGCTCTTCAATTTCCCCATGCCTGTGTAAGGAACCGCACCAAATTCGAGGCTCTTATGGCTGGAAAGTTACTCACGGAAGCATATATCAGAATCCCTCAAGAAAACGAAGGTATGGCTCATGCCTATCAGAATGAAGGTCCACGAAATTGATATAATCCACACCAAAAATCATTCCTGTGAAGGTCCATGCACTAGAATTATTTCAGACTGATTAATTCTTTGTTTCCAATAAATTGCACTCCCCTTAATTTTTCACGGCGGCAGTAGAAAGAAATATTTCATATTCAGCGCTAATACTTTGCCTTTAATACCATTTAGACAAGGGTCGCACTTTGTCTCCAAGTCTCTGATATTCTTTTGAAATATATTAATCTGCCTATGAGGACTAATCACTGGCTTCAAACAATTGTCAAGCTTCTGTCAAATAAATATTTTTTCTTGAGTTTGATTATTTCCAATATTTGGGAATAGCAGCCAATGTCAGATAGGAAGGTTTGCCACAAATATTAAAATCAAAATTGTTAGTATTTATGGTCTTTTCAGTAAGATCCAAATATTGAGGCAAATAATAAGTAAATTCATCTCATAAAGAATTGTGTTAAACTCCTTAGGATCATCTCTATATTTTCCTTATGTTTTGGCAAGAGGGACGACTTTATGTATATAAGGTGAATATTGCAATTTACAAGGAGGTCGGCCTGTCTTGTAAAGACCGACTTTCATAATGTTTTTCGGCTGAACGAACATAATTATTAGTGCCGACTTGCATGAGCAAGTCGGCCCCTTTTACCTTGTTAAGTGTCACCTCTTGTTGGCATATTTAAGAAGACTCATGGTGTGAATTAAAGGAAGTATCAACAACATAACATACTGCCTTAAAATTCGCACCTTAGCAGCAGTGAGCAGCAGTCAACATATACCTACTAATCTGATCCAAAACAACTATATTTCATACTAAATATTGCAGCAGACCTAGAGCGAATTAGAGCAGACCTAGAGCAAATTATAGCAGACCTAGAGAAGACTTGAGGAGCGATCTAGGGCAGACTTGAGGAGTAAAATATAGCAGACATAGAGACACAATTCATAGTAGATTTGGAGGACAAATTGAAGCAGACTTAAAAGGCTCAATTATATCAGCTTGAAGACATCATCAAGGAGAAAACCGGGTATTATCTATTCCTTCTTTTATCTATATTTTGTTAGGGGTTAAATCTTAGTTTTGAAAGATCATCTATAGATTGAAATTTCCTTTCAAAGTCCGAAAATATTAACAAAAATATTCCAATAGACTTCCATCAAATATATATTTCGGCTGCAGAAATTCCACTGAACTTATTATGTTTAGAATATAATAACTTTATTTCTCAAATAAGAGACAGAAGCAAAATATCATTATATCTGAAAAACCTTACAAATTTGTCTACAGACACACAAACCTGAAACTGAGATGGTATGCTTCCATTCGAAATCTGAAGTGCTTATTGGTGGCGGACAATAATGTGGTTGCAGTGCTGTTCAGATGCCAATGAGGTGGCAATCCAGTCCTAGTACATCCTGCTCTATTTTTCCTTTTCTGTCATTTTCCCCGAGCTTGAATTCACTTTTGTGTTCGAGTTTCCTGTTCCCGATTTCATTTTCCAGATCCATTTTGGGTCAGATTTTTTTTTTCAGATACACTCTCAAAAAACATATAATTTGCAGAGAGATTTTCTTTAAGAGTAGGTTGGCTTGGTTCCATCTGTGCATATTGTCATCAACTCATAATGTTCGCTTCCATGCAAACATTAACTGTTTTACTTTTCTTATCACATTTAACTGCAAAACCCAAGGATGCGAAAGTGGCTGCATGGCATGATAATTTTTGTTTTATTATAAGTAAATTCCAACTGCAATTCACAATCGCATTGATATATGGATCAGCATAATGGAGTATGGAGCAGGTTAGAGAAAATATGGCGTTAGGGAAAGGGAAATGTCTTACATTGCCCTATTACAGCAAGGAGTTAGGATCTTTGACTATTTGGGAATATGGGGATCTAGGAGAAAAAAGAAAGGGGGTGCTGAATATGGAGGATATTAGGAAGAGCTTGGAGAGGAAGGTTAACAAAAAAGATTAGATTGATTAATTCAAGGTTGGATGCAATGAAATTCATTAGGATATATTGGCAGCCAGATTGAGTCAGCATCCCCAAGGACAGTCTTAGGCCTATGGCTTTGTTGTCAAGTCTGCAACTTGGTTCCTGTCCCTCACAAGGATATGGAGGATTGTGTCTGATTCAATATGGGTCCATTTAGCTTCATCTCCATGTGTTGACTTGATCCGATTTCATTGCATAAAAAATAATCCAACAATCTCCTTCAACAATTAGTTTTGACCACTTTCTTAGGACTGCAATTTGTGGTCCTTTGAATAGAGCCATATCTTCAGCCTACATATTAGTGTCAACACTAATTTTTGCATGAAAGGTAGTTTTGGTTGACAACACGCCTTGGAAAAATTCCATCCAACCTACAAGACTGAGATTTCCTTTGCCTGCACCATCAATATTCAGTTTTGTGTGTTGGTGTGAAAGAGGGTGCCATTTGGTTAGTGTTTTAACTCTTAACCTTCATGATACCAAAGCCAGTAGTGGGGTCTTGCATATTAAGTTAAATAGTTTGTTAGGTATTCATCAAGACAAACATAGCGTTGTCTATCCTTCTTTTTCCATTGGTTTGTATCATTCTTACTACCATAGTTTATAATGTTGAAGTTGATTGTACTTCCAATCTCAGTTAACCAATTTTTGTCACTTGTGGACTTGAATATAATGCCTTTATTTTCCTTTCTTTCTTTTGGACAAATTATTTTACCTATGCGATGATCAGAAATGTATATAAAGCTACAATATTATCTCAAAATTTATTTCTCATCATCTATACACTTTTTAATGTAAACATAATCTCTTTTTAGCCTCACTATCGGGTTGCCCCATTCACCCCCCCACTCCCCTTCCTCTACCTTGCTCGCCTTTCCCCCTCGTATCTCCCTTGGCTATGACTGTGGTGACCAGGACCTTTTCACCCGCCATCTCAGGCAGCTGCTCCCCCATGATTCCTTCTCCACCATCTCGTGCTCCTTAGATTGACTGTCTCTCCACTTCCATTTGGGAAGCCACTCTCCTCGCATTCTCTCATCACACTATTACCTCGATCCCTCTCACCATGCATAAATACACATGTCCTATGAATAAGTGGTATGATGATGACTGCAAATCCTTCCACCACACCTTATGCTCTGCCTTCACCCATCACTCTGCATTGTACGCTCTGCTGAAAAAGTCCTACCGCCATTTCCTTCACCACAAGAAATGCCTCTTCATCTCACAACGCTGTGATGCCCTTCGCGCATTTCTCACCTGCGCCCCCAAGTCCTTCTGGTGCACCCTTTTCCCTCGCCACTTCCCCCCTCCCACCCAAACTAGATCACAACTCACTTGTCTCCCACACCTCCACTCTCTATGATATCCCTGACCAACCTCCCATTCTTGTCACCCCTCCCCACCCCCACTGCCATCTTTCACTTGCACTAGCATCAGGGAGGTTAGATATATGAACAATAGCAGAGTGGCGGATGAGGAAGGGTTCCAAGTGGAACTCTTCAAGCACGGTATCACTTTTTTGGGCCCCTTCCTCGTTGATCTCTTCAATCGTGTGGTTTGCATAGGGTTCTCCCCTCTTGGTCACGACATTTTATCCATTCGATCCACAAGGCAGGCCCCGCCTTTGATCCCGATAACTACAAGGCCATCATGGTTAGCCACACTTTCTCCAAATTGTATGCCATATTCTTGCACACTCATCTCTCTCGTGAGTTGGGTTAACGTCACATTCGGGCCTGGGGGTAGGCTGGTTTTAGACCGGACTATCAGACTATGGACCACATTTTTACTCTCAGAGCTATTATTGAGGAGGGTCGCCATCGCTCCTCGAAGGTCTACTGTTGCTTTGTGGATTTCCACAAAGCTTTTGATTCTATGCCCAGTATGACCCTTTTCCGGAGACTATGCAACATTGGTATTTTTGAGACTCGTTTGGCTGCCATCATGAGATTCTATGAGACTGTTATCGGTTGCATCAGGACCCCTTATGGGGTCTCTGACCCCATTAGGAGTACCATTGGGGTGAAACAGGGCTGCCCTTTGTCCCCCACTTTGTGTGGGATTTATATTGATGTGTTAGAGGCTTTTCTATGTGAGCACTCCTTGGGGACGGGTGTGCTCTTCACCAGGTTATGATCTCTACTTTTCTCTTTGCTAATGATGTGGTCCTCCTTGCTTCCTCTCCAGAGGGTCTGCAGAGACTTCTTGATGACCTTGCTTCTTTTTGTGATTCACGACAGTTGACATTTAACCTGAGCAAGACCAAGGTGATGGTCTTTAATAGTCTTAAGACCTCTCACTTCCACTTCTTCCAAGGTGTGGAGGTGGAGATCACTTCCTCTTACACTTATTTGGGGGTCAAGTTCTTTGGACCTTGTTTCGGCATGAGACGTGCCCTGTAGCCGCATATCAACGAAGAGTATGGTTCTTTAGTCCTTCTTGAGAGTCAGTGCTTTAGACACCACTTCCAGGACACTGTGTCCAAGATAACTCTCATGGATACTCTGATTAGACCGACGGTCCTCTATGGTTTTGTTTTTTGGGGGCCCTCCTTGTTTGAGTCGGATTGGGCCTCAGTGGAGGGGGTCCAAACTCTTCTTCTTTGGCGCATTAGCAGATGTAGACAGCCCACCCCTTAGCATTATTTTGGCCGAGTTCGATGCCCACCCCTTTAGGCTTGGTACCATCTTTGACCTTGTTTGGTTCTTGCACCGGCTTAGGGGCTTTGCAGACTCCCTAGAAGGGCATCACATATACTCACACTTGGCCTTGTGTTCCTCAGAGGCTATTGGAGCTTCTATTTCCTCGGGCCGAGCTCGGGGTTGGTTTTCTCAAGCTTCGGCTCTTTTGGGTTCAATTGGGATTGTGATCGATCATCTTCCTCCGCACTCATGTTCATTGGATGCCCCCCATCATCTCCTTCCTTCTAGGCAAGAGTTAAATATGCACTTTAGGTCATACATTTACAAACAATATATCGAGACTACTTGGGTTAACCCCCACGGGGGACTTTGTCCTAGGATGGCTTTCTATGTTGAGCAGTTTTTAGATATTGAGGATGGGATTATTGTCCGCCCCTTGTACCTTTCTTGCCGCTTGTCGCATTCTCTTTATATCTCCCTTGGATCTTTCAGGGTGGGATAACATCGAATATGCATCCAGACCGACTATTTGTTGGATAGGGAGGATAGAACTTACCAGCTCTGCAGTTTTGGGGAAGGTGGAGTCCGAGACACTTCATTTTCCGATGTCCTATTTACTATGAGATTAGAGGAGATTCTATTGCTTGTTCAGGGAGACATACTCTCTTTCGACCTTCTTTAGGTTCAGTGCTGCCTGACTCTTTATCTTCAAGAAGCCTTGAGGTTGCAGGACCGCTCCGTTTAGCATTGGCTCCCTTCAAGTCAGCACTCCAGTCAGCTTATGACCTCTTTCTTCCCGGTGCTTTCTTCGACGCATGGCACCAAGCGGTTGCTTGGGCCTCTTCCTATTCTAGATCTGTGAGGCCTTGAAGGGTCTCTACTCAATAGTGATCTTCCGTCTCTAGAGGTCATCGGGGTCGGCATGGGGTTTTCTCTCGCCCTTTGGCTTACCCTTCGGTTTTGGACTTTTTCATGGCTGCCCCTGGGCGGTAGCCTGTGGTTTTGTTGTTCCTTGCTTTAGTTGTTGTTTTCTCTTCTTGGGCTCCATTTGGCGTCCCTGCTGTGGGCTGGCCTCTGCTTTGTTTCGGCAGTTCCTTGGACCCTCTTTGTGGTCTTTGCGTTGGACATTAATAAATTTATCTTATCTTATCTAATGTTCTTGTGTACTGTTACCTTTTTGCAAGCATTGCTACCATACCATATTAAGTTTATCCCATATGTAGATTAGTGTGCAGTTCACTTGTGCAGTTTACTTCCAATCTCTGTTAACTTATTTTTGTCACATGTGGACTCGAATATAATGCCATTATTTTTCTTTCTTTCTTCTGGACAAATTATTTTACCTCTGTGATGATCAGAAATGTATATAAAGCTGCAATAATATCTCAAATTTCATTTCTCATCATCTATACACTTTTGGACGTAAACATAATCTCTTTTAGTTTTTCGTCTTCTCTAGCTACTGTTCCTATTTAGTAGCCAGACATAAAATATTTGCAGTCTTGTTTTCTGATGTGGAAAACTAGCATGAATGTAAATTCTAATGTTCTTGTGTACTGTTACCTTTTTGCAAGCATTGCTGCCATACCATATTAAGTTTATCCCATATGTAGATTACTGTGCAGTTCACTTGTGGACATAAATATAATCTCTTTTACTTCTTTTATCTGCTCTATATACTGTTCCTATTTAATAACCAGACATGTATTGTATTTTCTAATGTTCTTGTGTTCTGTTACCTTTTTGCAGGCATTGCCACCATCCCATATTAAGTTTATTCCATTGAAACAGGTTCATATCTTTACATCCTCCTTCGTTTCAAGTGACTTGTCTTGACCTTAGTGTTGTAGACTAGAAAATAAGTAATTATGTCTCCTTCGCTCTTCTATTTTTCAAGTTCTTTGAAGTTGCCATTACTATAGTGATTCATTCAAGAAATTCTTGATTTTTTAGATGTTCATTTCTATTGTGATTTTTTTTTTCGAATGAGTAGCACATGCATTCTTCTAAAAAACAGTTATGAAAGAAACAGAATGTAATATATAGAGGAAATAGATCTATTTCAAAATGAAGAGGTGGACTTAAGATGCACCTAGAAATAAAGGTTAAAGGAAGATCTATTCTTTAGGAGGAGATCCTAATTTTGAGTTTTCTCAATTCTATGTAGGTGCAGTCAGAGAAATCTGTTTTAGATTCCTATCTAAAAACTAAAATTTGTGGACTATCTAAAAACTGGATTTGTTCCTTGATGCCTTTTATTAGGGATTTTTAAGTTTACCTATTTCAGAGATTTTAATTTTCAAGTTTACTTGTTGGGTATCCTGGTTGCTCAATTTTTTCCTCCTATTGGAATTGAATTTCAAGGAAACTGTTGCGAATCTTAGTATAATTAAAAAGGAGTAAAATTGAGTATACATTGGATGCTTACTGGATCAAATTTACGAACAGCTAACATTTACTCCTTTTCAATAAGGAAACTAAATAATAACAGGAAATGAAAGATTGGTTATAAATTTGAGCATAGTTCAAAGATTCGGACTAGCCATGGACTCGACAAACTAAAAAATTGGAGTCGGACTCAGACCTGTGAAAGGACTCGGCAAAAGGAAAAAACCGTAGTTTTACATAAAACACAAAGAAATTAATGCATTTAAAGAACATAAGAGCCATAATTGATGTATTTTGCTGATATGATCAAGAGCAAAGACCAAACAAGAGAAAACGTGAAAAAAACCCTTTTTTATCACTTGGCTGGGCATTTGGCTAGGCTGCGCGAGTCAATCAGAAAAACTCGCGAGTCCATCGCAAAGACTTGTGTCAGTCATTGGGCCAAGACTCGGCTGGACTCGGCTGGCCATTGGACTCGCGAGTTCACGCGAGTCTTGCAATTCTACACAAGTTTTTGAACTATGGATTTGAGTGTACAATAAGGGTATGGAATTATATGACTTTGTATATAGTTCCATTACTTTTTGAATGTTAATTGTAATTGCACAAACGTTTGCTTGAGAAATTAATGGACAAAAACTGGACAAACAAATTTTTTGTGATACAAACGTGACATCAAGCATGCCACATTGTACTAGTTGTAGAAGGCGCCATGGCAAAATGAGATGACACAATTGAAATGCTTACCATTGCACTAATCATGGTGACACAAGTGGAAGACTTACTACATCACAGGTCTAGACATCATGATCGACTTGAAGAATAAGATCCAGAAGATAATTAGTGTTTGCATGCCCAACAACAGACCTGTGTACCTCAATTATTGAGCCACCTCTTAGGATTGCAGGATGTGGGAAAGGAAGAACATTCTACATTGGTTTGGACTTAAGGGATAAATCTAAAGAAATTTACACTCTAACCAGGCTAAATGTTCCCATACTAGCTTGAACTTTACCCCCTGCACCTAAGTCACAGGGTTCGACGAACTTTAGACAAGAAGTTCGAAATTCACCGAATATTCAATAGTAAAAAAAAATTCGTTAAAATTTGCATTAAAAAACGTGTTGATTTTTTATTAAATTTTATTTTCTTTAGGTGCAATTTTTCCTAAGGTTTTCGATATCAAGAGTTGAAACACGAGCTTGAGAAGACAGTTTTATCCGCTCTCAATTCACTGACGGTATTCTCTGCTCTCAATTCGCTTGGTAAGAGCTCACAGTTGGGTTTTCACGATGGTTTTACCTGCATATGCTACACTGTTTCACTAGCGACGCCCAACAAGTCTAACGTGGATGCGGACACAGCCCAACAAGTCTAGCCAGTTGGATGTGAACGCAACCTAGTAAGTCGGACGTGGATGCCACTCTTGCGCGACTTCAATTAGGTCGTTTGAGCAAACAAACTTTAGTAGATATTTTTTTAGGTTTCTTCTTTGGCTTTTGTACTGACATAAATGAAAACTTAAAAATGTTTCTCTTTAGGTTTTATTGTTTTTTTTTTATTATATAAAAAATAAAAAATGCATTTCTAAATATTTGAATTTTTAATTTAAATATTGACTTTGACATCAATATAAAATTTAAATGTTATTTTATTTTATTTTTGTTTTTTATACAAAGTTATTATAATATTTATTTCTAACTCAATTCAAATTTAAGAATTTTCCTCGGAAAATAATAATCAAATTAATTTGATAATTCAGTTGAGTATATTTCTATATTTAAAAAAAATTAAATTTATATAAAATGAATTTAATGTCGAATTTTTTTTCGAACTTTTTATCCTTGTCGAACTTCGTCCAAATTTTATAGTTGTTGAACTCGAACTCGAATTTGAACCTTGTGACTTAGCCTTGGACTGTAATTTACAATCAGTAGAGACAACTCCGACTTTTGGGCCAGGATTGTAGGACAATGGACTTCGGGGTCTGATTTGCAATTTGCATAGCTGCAAGCAAACATTGAGATTCTCATTGAACACCAAACACTAAGAGCTTGAACATTGGAGAAGGATTTACAACAAGCATCTTAGACTTTGGAGTTGGATTCTCATTTACAATTTGTACTCCATGCAGTAGGCCATCCATATGTGTGTCGAAGGGTCTACAGCCTAGGCATCGGACTATAGGAACAATTGATAACTTTTGCAAACTATAAAGGGTAGACTCAATCCCAATGGATGGCCAAAATGTAGCTTGGACATTGCGGTCCAAAATGCAATTCACCACACTAGAAAACTTTAGTATGAGTTCAAACTCTTGGGGAATAATAATTCGGACTCTAGAGTCCAGTTTGTAGAATGGGTTTTGGACTTCAGGGTTCAAAATGCGTTTACTGACCAAGCAAATTGATGCAGTCTGTAATTTGGGTACTTGCAATATGTAGCCAACTCAGGGAGCTATACAATGGATTATAGAAGCAATCACAACCCATAACATGTTCATTATTCCTCAAAGTTGGATTACAACTTTGCCTTTAGGCATACTCAATCAAACAGTCTCATAGGGATTAATCTTCACATACCAAAAACCAACTCATTATGATAGCAAATTGAAATTTTTTGGAACAAAAATGACATATGGGCTAAACAATCTCTAATCATACTTACAATCAATTAAGCTGCACAAGTCTAATAAGCTTTTGAAAATCTGTCCATAGGAAAAATCATAAAATTGAATAGGTTCGTGATGCTAGTTAAGTATGTTATGGTAAATCGATGTTATATTAAACCAGTGTAACACCGGTGCTTGGGTATGTCGGGACGCTGGGATGAGTTTCCGGGACGGGGGGACAAAGGGCCTCAATTTCGGGACGGCGGGGGAATGGTGGGGGAACGACGGTGGGGGGTGAGGGGGCAATGGGGGGGTGCTATATACGATACATATATAGAACTTGAAATGCTAGTTAAGAAATGATGTTTCAGTATAACATACCAAATTGTGTAATGTCCCCAAATAATTTATCATTACCATTTGGAGTAAAAATAAAGAATAAATAACGAATTAAGAATCTTGGACTATTCCAACCCATATTACAAGACTGATCATATTATTACTTCATGTCTTGAGAAGGGAGAAGACATTGGAGGCAAACCAAAGCGCTTAGACGATTAATAGACTCCCTCAAAGTTTACAGACTCAGCCTTTAACCTGTCTCGAGCTCAAGCTCTCAAGGTTAAAGAGGGGGCTGGTCCCTACCCTATCTTGAGAGCTAGCCTATTGGATTTAGACTGCCCCTCTTTGGTGGCCTCTGCCTTCCATTCTCGTGTCTGAAGTAGTAATCGAAACCAATTTATATTATGTTTGGGATATCTGATTATCTTAATTCCCTACCAGATAATATAGATTAATACCTCCTCCATAATATTAGTGATATTAGTTTAACCATATATATATATATATATATATTAGAATCTTAACAATATACATATACAAATGGTCTATATGTTAGCCCTGATGTTTCTGATTATTATTTATATATATAACAGTATATATCTTAATATATATATATTTCTGATTCATTAATATTAGCACATACATAAATGCAATATATATGAACTATTCAATATATATATATATATATATATATATATTAGTTCATATATATGTGCTTGTGATTTATTGTTAATCTATATGTAAATGTTAGCTATGCAGGTTCATATATATGTATGTATATATTCCTGATATTGCTGTTATTCATATATAAAATACTATATATTATAATATTAATATATATGCTAATACATTTATGATCCAACTATATTATATATATCTTTATACTATGTATATGTATAATTCTGATGTCATCATACTATATAGAATTTAGTTACAGAATATGATATTCTGTAAGACAATATTTTCCATAGCTACATTACAACTTTATTTGCCATCACCCTATGCTTACAGCACTGTCACTGACTTATTTAGAATATCTATTATATATATAATTCTGATTACTATTATATATATTTCAGATATATCCTTAGATCTGTCAGATATATGCATCTATATATAGATGATTCTAACTCTTTATTCTTTTATATATATATATATATTATGCATTATATATAACATATATATATATATATAGTTCTGAACATTATTATAAATATACATCACAATATAAGTGATTCTGTTTACATCATTATATATATTACATATAGATACATACAGTATAATATAAATAAGTCTGATTATATCACAATATATATTTATATAGAATAGTCCATATGTGGATACCTTTCCTGTGATAGAATATACAATGTTAACTTCATAAGCAATTCCCTGCATACCCGTTTCCTGATACTGATAATGGGTATTGATAGATATATGGTTAATCTCTGATTTCTTTATCAGAATGAATAATTCCCTCATCACCTCAATCTATGATCCTATTTCCTTATTCCTCTTGACTTAGCCACGTAAGTGTTGAATGAGATGGAGTTAGTCATGTAACCTTAGCCCCGTAAATTCTGGTCAAATACCATCGTTGTCTTTTCTAATCCCTTATATCTCCTTGATAATCCCTATATATGTTTCTATCCTATGCCCCGATATATGTTTGGGAAGACAATCTTATACCCCTGTGAAGAGTCGGTTGTGAAGGATTGCATCTAATCAACAATAATACCGTCTCTTGATAATTACATAACTACATCATTTGTTAATGATAATCTTTGCTTTGTTTAGCTGTTATACAGCCAATTACCTAGCGATTCAGTTCTTTATGAATTGGAGTTATTAATTAATTCGTTCTCAACGTACATAATCGATGATCAAATTGTAATATTGTTTTTCTATTGTTCGAACCATAGGTCTTTCACCGTCAACCCTCATTATCGGGTATGGTCGTTATTAATTTATTCATGGCTATTGTTTATTTAGTAGTTAATATAATTAATATTGTAATTACTTCTTTGTGAATTTAATCATTAATAATGTATATGTATAATTGATATATTCACTGACAATAATATTGATAATCAATTTATTTAATTAACATATTTATTATTGTTAATTTTGGTATCAAATTGGGGGATATCACAAATTGAAACACTTGAACATAGCAAAATTGCAACACGAACCAGAACCATTGAACATTCAACATAGTACATACCCAATAGTAACATTCAAAAATAAAAATTCAAATAGAAATTCAAGTACTCGTCCCACCAACGGCGTGGTTGCAGAATGGCGAAGGTGGGGGTTCTCGGGTACTCCAAGTACCCGGTGCGGGGACGTCTTGGGGACGGGTACTCTGAGGTTTTTGAGGGGGTGCGAGTCCCCGGGTTTCACTATATTAAACAAAGAAGAGGAAAGCTCCTTATATAGATTACAAAGACGGTGTTTCTATTATGAAACAATCGTGTGAACTAAAGACAAAAATAGAAACTACTTAATAAACTAAAAACTAACTAAGATGACCATTAAAGAAACATTACAATATTTTATTACTCTCCCTTAATTTTCATCGTCTAACTACGTTGCAAAAGATTGTACATGTCTTGTGGTCATAAGCTCTTCAGAACATTTTGCTGCTGTTGAGACTCCTCCCTGGATTTGCAATATGTTAATGACCAAGAGTAGCCAAAATCCGTCTAGAAAAAATAGAGAAGGCTGCCCCCTTTTTCAGAATGCTCTGCAACAAGAGACATGAGCCTGCCATTGGCTCTGCTAGTGAGATGAGTCTGCTACTGTCTCTGCCAGTGAGATGAGTCTACCACTAACCCTCCTAGAATTTGCAAAACTTCTGACCAAAAATCATCACAAGACTTTCAACCTAATGTTGAATAATAGAGCTGTCCCTCCCTATAGCTAGAGACACACACCAAGAACAATTGCCATGATTTTGAGGAAAAATCGACAAACCCTCCAAACTTTTGTAGAAGAGCACGATGCCCTAGAACAGACTGGAAAAAACACAATTTTGGAGGAAAAAATAGCTAAACCCAAGATTACAAATCAATGCTTTTTTTTTTCCTGAAAAAAGCAGTAAAAATTCTCAAAGGAATCTCACACAACTTTGCAAATTACAAAATCCAGAAATGATTTTTGAGGATAAAATTGAAAAACCAAACAGATAGCTGGCACAAAATCCAAGACATGGATCAACATACAAAACATCTTTTTTAAGGAAAAAATGGTAAAATCTTTCTAGAAATCACAGAGCCCTCCTTGACAGGAGCAAACCCTTAAGTTTTGAGTAAAAAATTATATTAGAATATTGTAATGTTTCTTTAATGGTCATATTAGTTAGTCTTTAGTTTGTTAGGTAGTTTCTATTTTCATCTTAGTTCACGACTGTTTCTTTTAGAAACATCGTCTTTGTAAATCTATATAAGGAGCTTTCATCTCCTCTATTTAATACAACATCAATTTACCATAACGTGGTATTAGAGCGGGTCGACGAGATTTCATAAAATTTGGCGAATCTTTTAAGAAAATTTTGAGCCTCTTTTGATCTGGAAATTTTTCCAGAAATTTGTTTTTCCGATTTTTTAAAATAAAAATTGTTGAAGTTTTGTGGTTCGTATTCAAAGATTTTTTTGTTGATAATCACGATCCTTGTCGAGGGTTTTGATTGCACGATTTCTCGATTTGAACAAAAGTCTTTGATTTTCGAAGGTTGCATGTACTTGCATTTTTGTTGCATGTGCATTTTGTGAGTTGCATGTTGTTTACCATGCGAAGTCTCGTGTTTTGCTGCATGAAGGTTTCTTTGATCGATTTTCATAAATTTTTCCCTTAAAAAATTTGTAATGGGTTTCCATAATTTTTTCTCTTGAAAAATTTCTAATGGATTTTCATGATTTTTTCCCTTAAAATTTTTTGACGGCTTTTATATTTTATTTCCCTTTAAAAAATTTCTAGTGGGTTTTTAATAATTTCCCCCCATGAAAAAAATTAATATATAATTTTATCCTAAAAAATTAAGGGTTTGCTCTTGTCAAGGAGGGTGCTTTGGTTTCTAGAAAGGTTTTACTATTTTTTCCTTAAAAATGATGTTTTGTATGCTGATCCATGTCTTAGATTTTGTGTTAGCTATTTGTTTGGTTTTTTGATTTTATCCTCAAAAATTGTTTCTAGATTCTGTAATTTGCAAAGTTGCTTGGAATTCCTTTGTGGGTTTTTACCGTTTTTTTTTGAAAAAAAACGATGATTTGTAATCTTAGGTTTGGTTTTTTTTTCCTCAAAAATTGCGACTTTTTGTAGTCCATTTCAGGGTGTCATGCTCTTTTGCCAAAATTTGGAGGGTTTGCCGATTTTTCCTCAAAATCGTGGCAGCTATTCTCGGTGTGTCTCTGGCTATAAAGAGGGACAACTCTGTTATCCAAAATCAAGTTGGATGTTTTTTGATGATTTTTGGTTAGAAGTTTTGTAGATTTTGGGAGGGTTAGTGACAGACTCATCTCAGTGGTAGAGTTAGTGGTAGGCTCTTGTCTCTTGTTTTAGAGCATTCTGAAGAATGGGGCAGCCTTTTCTATTTTTTTCAGATGGATTTTGGCTACTCTAAGTCATTGACACTTTGCAAATCGATGGAGGGTCTCAGCAACAACAGAATGTTCTAAAGAATTTATGACCGCAAGACATGTATAGTCTTTTGTAGGGTAGTTAGACAATGACCATTAAGGGAGGGTAGCCCACAAAGCTTGTCATTCCACACTAGATATTACCCCCTGCTGAGAGGAAGGGCTTAATTTGTATTAATCTACTCCGTAAGGAGGAATTTTTTTACCATGCTGCTCTATATTCTCCTTTCTATATCTTCCTTTAGATCCCCCTTTGCACAAGTCTATATTCAAGTTTTATTTTGAACTAGCCACTTGCAATTGAAACTATTGTAGTAGTAACAATTACCACAATATAAGTGTGGGCAAGATATCATGGACTGACATTGGCAAGTGTTTGCAAAAGATTGTAAAGTGGAATTGGTGACAAACATAAAGGTTTGACTATGGATAGAATTAGGTGAATGGAGGATAATTGCTTGTGCTATAGCTCATAATTTTTAAATACCGCATTTGACATAATAGGCATTGTCAACAACTAGGCATAAATACCCACAATTTATAATGATGCTCACAAATTTTTTGGGTTCTAGTGGTAATGTGGAGGTTAATAGTTTAACACTCATAATTTTGCAAATATGTGGTACCAATATGGAACTTGCCCAATATACATAAGATTGTTATTTGGAAAAGTGGGACTGAGAAGATTTTAATTTCGGTAATACCCCTTACTAGTTTTTGCTCAAATTTAGGGTAATTTTATCAAACAATTTGCATGTATACAGATCATGAATTCAAGTAGCTAGAATCACTGCAACAAATGCCAATATTATTGAAGGCATACAAATTTTATCAACATACTCGCAGATTAAATACATCAAGAAATAATTATTGCTTGTTATTATAAATTGATCTATACAATAGAGATGAAAGGCGCTATTTATAAAAGTTTACAAGATGATGCTTCTAAATGAAACAATCGTGAACTGAAGCTAGAATTAGTAACTAACTAAACTAAGATGACCATTATAGAAATATTACAGTATTATTTTAATACCCTCCCTTAATGCTCATCATTCTAACTACCCTATAAAAGACATAATCTGAAGGTCTTTTGGTCATGAATGCTTAGAAGGATGCCCCCTTCTCTTTAGAATGCTCTACGACATGAGCTTGCTATTGAGATCTTCCTTGGTTCTATAGACTTCTGGATATGACCATGATAAGTACAACCCTTCCAGCTTGATGCTTGTAACCAAAGACACCAATATCAACTTCTTAAACTAAAACCTTGATTTTGAGGAAAAATTGCCAAACCCTCCTCTGCTTTAGAAAAATAGGCATGATTTTGTTCAAAAAATCATCAAAAACTTTTGCAGATAAACGCCATGCAACCCAACAACTCTAGGTTCCACCCAAAACAACTGTAAGAAACCACAATTTTTGTGGAAAAAATCAACAAACCCTTGATGTGATGTTGCAATCACCCACGAGTTCGTTGAAAAATCGACAAACCCTTCGTTTAGTGAAAAAATGGTAAAACTGATGAACATGATTTTTAGGAAAATTGTGCAAAACCCTTTCATGAGATTTTAGGAAAAAATCAGAAAACCTAGGCACAATGTTTTTGTAGAAAATCTTAAAAAACCCTCCAATAGAGAAAGAACCCACAATTTTTATGTGAAAAAATCGTGCATCAAATGAAAACCCATGACCATGATTTTTGGGAAAAATTGAGAAAAACCCCTTTACAAAAAAAATCATGATTTTTGTGGAAATAATTGTACAAAACCCACTAAAAAACCACCACATTTTTTATTTGAAAAAGTGTAAAACCCTAGATCCTTGAAAATGATTGTCGATTTTGTAAAAAACATGAAAAAATGTGCAGAAAAAAGTAGCCTGAGATAAAGAAAGGTTGTAGGCGCTTCAAATGATCCTTGCCGACATGAGAACAGCTCGTGTGGGCGGGAAAGTCCAGAAAATGTCATCGCGCAAACTTGACGGGTTGCAAGGAAATAAAAACTCCAATTTGGAGCCGTCACCGGTTGCAAAGGTGTGGGCTTTGCCAAAAGCAATGCAATTCTTTCAAAAATCCTTGCGTCAGATGGGAAGAACAACTCGTTTTTATGAAAATCGGGTCACGTGCGAGAGAACCTTGCAAAAAAATTGTAGAGAAGTTGCACGGGAAGGAGAAAAAAATGCCGTTGAAAGAAAAACAGCTTCAAAAATCCATTGCAATTTTTGCCAAAAAATGTCACAATTTTTAACAGCAATAAGAATCTGTGATTTGCCTTCAATTTATATCTACCAAATTATGGAAAAAACATAATATTATATGGTAAATGTATTAGAATATTGTAATGTTTCTTTAATGGTCATCTTGGTTAGTCTTTAGTTTATGAGTTAGTTTCTATTTTCGGTCGTAGTTATTGATTGTTTCGTTTAGAAACATTGTCTGTGTAAATCTATATAAGGAGATTACATCTCCATTTGTAATTACTCGTTTATGAATAATGAATTACCATTATATGGTATCACAGCAGGTCGATGGGTTTCTTTAAGATTTGCAAATTTTTTAAAAGAAAAAATCGTAGCCCTTTTTGTCCTGCAATCTATTCCATAAATTTTTTGATTATTTTTAATAAAAAAATGACTTTGCAAATTCATTGGCGAATTCAAAGATTTTTTTGCTGATAATCATGAACTTGGTTGAGGGTTTTGGTCGTGCGATTTCCTAGTTTGAGCAAAAGTCTGCAAATTTCATGAGTTGCATGTACTTGCATGTGCATTTTGTGAGTTGCATGTTGCTTGCATGTGTTGTTTTACCACACGAAGTTTGCTGTTTTGCCACGTGAAGGTTTTTATGAGGGGTTTTATAATATTTTCACTTAAAAAAATTATTTGATGGTGCTCGTGTTTCTCCACAGTCATGACTAGCTTTTTGGAGCTGCATATGGGTTTTTTAATTTTTTTCCCATAGAAAAATTATTTGATGGGTTTATAATTTTTTTTCTTAAAAAAATTCTGATGGGTTTAGAATTTTTTCCCATTTAAAAATTATCTTGCGGGTTTTTAATTATTTTTAATCCTTCAATTTTTCCCTTAAAAGTTCTCGGAGGGTTTATAATTTTTTCCTCAAAAATTAAGGGTTTGCTTCTGTATGCCTTGGTTAGGGTTTTTGCAGTTCGTGAGGGTTCTCTGGTCTATGGAAAGGTTTTACCATTTTTTTCATTAAAAACGATGTTTTGTATGCTGATCCGTGTGTCAAATTTTGTGTTAGCTATGTGTTTGGTTTTTTAATTTTTTTTTTCTAAAAAAAAATAATGGTGACTTTTTGCAGTCTATTTTGGACCGTCGTGCTCATCTGCAAAAGTTTGGAGGGTTTGCTAGTTTTTCCTCAAAATTGTGGCAGCCGTTCTCGGTGTGTCTCTGGCTACAGGGAGGGACAACTTTGCTATCCAACATCATGTTGGACATTTTGAGGTGATTTCTGGCCAGACGTTTTTGTAGATTCCGGGAGAGTTAGTGGCAGACTCATCTTAGTGGCAGGTTCAGTAACAGGCTCTCGTCTTTTGTTGTAGAGCATTTTGAAGAAGGGGGCAGCTTTCCTTGTTTTTCCTAGACGAATTTGGCTACTCTTAGTCATTAACATTTCGAAGATCCACGGAAGGTCTAGACAACAGCAAAATGTTCTGAAGAATTTATGACCACAAGACATGTACAGTCTTCTACAGGGAGAGTCTTAGCAGTAACAAAATGTTCCAAAGAATTTATGACAACAAGACATGTACAGTCTTTTGCAAGGTAGTTAAACGATGACCATTAAGGGAGGGTATTAGAATATTGCAATGTTTCTTTAATGGTCATCTTTGTTAGTGTTTAGTTTATTTGTTAGTTTCTATTTTCGGTCTTAGTTACAGATTGTTTCATTCAGCTACTTGGCCTTTGTAAATCTATATAAGGAGATTACATCTCCATTTGTAATTACTCATTTATGAATAATGAATTACCATTACAAAATGACAGAGGAGCCTGTGCAAACAATCCATGAGGTCCCAATGGTGGTTTTGTGATATTCTAAATTGAATGACCACAAAATAGATGATGTGGATTTAGAACATCACATGCACATCAACCTTGTTAATAATGTGGATCGATTCATTCTTGCTCTAAATGGTGAAAGCCAGTCTAGTGCATAAATATTTGATGGACTCTCCTATTTTTGAGGATAGGGAACCTCCCAAGTGATGGCATTATAATTGCTTGAAGTAGGGGTTGTCACTTTCACTCACCTTTTGAAGAAAGAGTCTTTAGTGGCAAATTATGGTATTGCTTTGTGGGGTTGGATGCTGAAAAATGGATGTGCTCAGGGGTTGTCTTGTGGCTTGTTGGAGCATTTTTAAGTTGAGTTTGGTGTCGATTAGTTTGATGAGTTTTGTCTAGAAGGCTTTATCTCTTGTACAAGACTCTTCCCTTGTTTTCTCTTTTGACTTGCCTAAAAAGGGGCATGCTACCTTGGCTTTTGTCCAAAGCTAACTTTCTTAATAGCAAATTCAAAGGAGAATGATTTTGGCATGTTGACCTGCTTTGTTGAAGTTGTGACATTTGCTTTAATTGTTAAATATTCATTAAATGCCTCGTGATGGTATGGATGGCTTCCTTCTTGTTTTGCTTTTTGGATATTTGGATGATTCTAGCTAAATACATTAATATGATGCATGCAAAGAGTTTTATTTACTTTCCTTTTTTTTCTTTTCCAAATTGTAGTGTGAGTAATTAATCTACATGCAAATAACAACTTCTATATGGCTTTGCAATTAAACTACATGCTTTTTTGGCTATAAAATCCATGTGGCCTTCACAAGTATTCTTATTTGTAATTAGATTGTAGTCACATTCCTTGCTGGATTGGACCTTGGCATACAAGCTTTTATGTTTCAATGTACATGGGGTGCATATTTTGTTTTTATTATGAATTCAAGATTACAATAAATAAGCCATGTTATATTATTTTTCTTTGACATCTTGCCTTTTCACAGATCGAGATGTCTAGGGATGTGACATTCTGGTTTTAACGTTATGTAGATGTGTAAGGTCCGTGTGAAATGTTTTTGTGAATTTGTAATAGAAGAAAGTCTTTTGGTACCCATTGATAATTTGATATTCATGAATAGAGTTCTGTGTATGTCATGGATGCACAAAAAAAAATGTCATTTAATTATAGAATGAGAAAGGTGTTTCGTACCCAGGATTGAACAGGCCATGCTCAATGGTTACATAATACAAACACTATATTTATGTTGGAAAGAGAAGTTTTTGTCATGCAGTGATTAATAAAATTTCTGAATATCATTCTCTTTTTGTTTTTCCTTTATTAGATTTATTCAATAACAAGAGATGGATATATAGTCATTTTCGAGTTGAGAAACTTTTTTCTATAGTTTGCTTTGTGTTATATTGAGTTGTTCATAATTTGTCCTGCAGGTGAGGGAATTTAGAGCCGATGAGCTCATGGAATTCTATAAGGTAAGATATAATCTCTATAATAGTGCTGCTAGTCTTACATGTGAATTTGAATGGCAAAATGGTTGAGATGTTTCTTCTAACCTATTTCCCATTTATCTTGTATGATTTACTGTAACACTAGAAAATATAGCTATGCGATGAATGCAAAAATCCTTGTAATACCACTGTCTACATGTATGATAACAAATCAAGCTTAAACTGGCATTTTGACGAGAATGTTTATTAACTCCATTACATAGAGTCATGATATATTTATTATTATTTGACTAAAATAAAGGTTGTTGTTCTCTGATTTGTTTGCTTATAGAACATTGTGTCATTTTTGGCAGTCGGACATGAAATTAAAGAAGTTTTTGCATATTATTGAGAGCTCTTCTGTATTTCCAGTGATTTATGATAGCAAGAGGTACAATTCAGTTTAATTATTCTGTCATCTTTTTTCAATGAATGCAGTAGATGTAATTTCAATTTCTTTTGGTAATCTTATATGTTTCTAGACATGATAGTCATATGATTGGCACTAGCAATTCTTCACGTGAATTGAACCTTTATGCTGTTGATTAACATCAACTAGATTTTACATCTTAATGACATCTTCTTCGATAGGCTTTTATTTTCCCTGCTGATATTTCCTATTTGTATGTTGCAGGACGGTATTATCTTTGCCTCCGATAATTAATGGTGCTCATTCTGCAATTTCTTTGAAAACAAAGAATGTATTCATTGAATGCACAGCAACTGACCTGACAAAAGCAAAAATTGTTCTGAATACAATGGTAACTTATTTATAAATTAGAGTGCTATTCTATAAATTAGAATGCGATTCTTTGTTGATTTTTGTTGGGAAAGTCAACTCTGCAAAACATTTATGCAATCCCAGTAGGAAGTTCTCCTCTGCCAGTGAATTTGGTTACTAGTTCACAACTTTGAATATTCCATTTCTGTTTGTATTTCTTTTGGTTTAATAACAATATGTAATATAATACATAAAAAGTAGAGTGAAGTGCTCAGAAAAGGGAAACGAAGAATCACTCTTTAGTAATGTGTGGGTTTTGAAGAATGTATTCATGATCTTCTATTTACATCTGTGTAGGTGACGATGTTTTCAATATACTGTGAAAAGAAGTTTGAGGTAGAGCCAGTTGAGGTGATAACCCCAGATGAAAAATCTTTCATTTATCCGGATCTCTCTGTTTGGAGCTTGGAGGTTGACATACCATATATTACTCAATCAATTGGCATTCCTCTTAAAGTGAACGAGGTGAATATTTTTTGATTATTTTATATATTCTTTAAAATTGATAATGCTTCAGTTGAATATACTCATTTATTAACCAAAGAAATAAAAATTCGCTCAAATTTTAAATATGGATGTGCCATTTCCCCTTGTCCACTAATTCTCCATCATGTTCTGTAAGCCCATTTCCTATTTCCCGCCGGCTTAGGGAATTAATTTGGGTGAATTATTAGTTTGAAGTATTAATGTTTTCGAACCAGAATACTAGAAATGCAAATACTGAATCTCAATAACAGATGGCACAATTATTATCCTGGGAAAACCCTCCTACTCGAGGGAAAATCCCAGCCACAGCGCAAAAACTTCCTCTTTTATTATGATCTCAAAACCGGATACAAATGATTCTTGCTCCTTATTGACATCTACAGCTTGACAGTCAATAAGCCTGAAATTTAACTTGTACAAATGAATCACAGATACTGTTAAAATGATCACACAATGATCGGATGCTATATAACCAAGAGCGAAAGAGTGTATAAGCATAATACACAGATGTGAGATAACTCATGCTAAATACAATGCACAGAAAAAACTTCGATATCACTCACACACAGAGCAGAGCATATATGTTCTGCAAAATACTCACATTTCTCCTTTCAGAGACCCACAAGACTTGAATTGCAACACAATATCAGATGATTTCTGTAAAATCACCGTTCGCGTTACTAGAATGAATGCCCGCTAATGAATAGACATGGTATATATGAAGAGTTTCTTACTCTCGATAATTCCCCTTCGGTTACAAAAGCCACCACAACATAGGAATATGAATTGACACCCATAATGAGTGACATTAACAATCAAAATGGGAACCAACCGATGCCTACATGAAGAGACTTGACGTCGAGAGCAAAATGAAGACTGCCACATATGCATGAAGACACATATGCACGTTGCCACACATATTGCCACATACGGATGATGCACACGCATGAACAGAAGTTTGCTGAAGATAACCAACACAGTTATGAAGGAGCTCTCTTGCAGCTACCTTAAACATTAATACTCCCTCTTAGCAAGAGAGAGATCATTCATGTCATAGTGTGTCTCAACCTGACAAGCACAATGAAGCTGCAACCAAAAAGTGTCGATAACAAAATCTCATCACAGATTCTTTCAACATAATATTGTCATCTCATCATAACAATATTCACCATAGCTACTCCTAGAGGGTGAATCAGAAAAACAGAAAATAAAGTCATGGAGTCACACTCGTGACTTCCACCATGGCTACTCCTAGAGTGTGGATCCACCATAGCTACTCCCAGAGGGTGGAACAAGGGATTTCACCTCGAACTTCTCTCGCAGAGAAGAACTCATTAACAAGGGATTTCACTTCGAACTTCTCTTGCAGAGAAGAACTCATTAACAAGGGATTGCACCTCGAACTTCTCTCGTAGAGAAGAACTCATTAACAAGAGATTTCACCTCGAACTTCTCTTGCAGAGAAGAACTCATTAACAAGGGATTTCATCTCGAACTTCTCTCGCAGAGAAGAACTCATTAACACGGGATTTCACCTCAAACTTCTCTCACAGAAAAGAACTCATTTAAGCACATAAAGATCATCTGAATGCTGAGACTCCCTCTCAAGAGGGGCAGCATACTTACAGTTTGAATATCACAATAAATTAATTGACTCCAATGTTTGACCAAGGAAGGAGCTTTTGCACTCTCCCTCTGCCACACAAGCTCCCTTTGTATATCATTTCTTCCTTTTCGAAGAAACTAATCATAATGACAATCTGTATAGGTTCTTCCTCTTTAATGAAGTTAAGTATCATCAATTCAGTCCCATGGTTCCTTGAATTCCTTATGTAATCTCGTCTTCATTCTGATGCCTCTCGATCTGACCTGGAAGCATTTTGGAGAGATTAGTAATAGTTCATAAAATCAAAGTATCCTTAAGAGAATTATACGGATCAATGCTAAAATCATACACTATTCCCAGTGTTATAACATGAATTAATATTAACTACACAAAATTCTAATCTTCCTCAAGAAAGATCTCAGCACATACACAGCTATCTCTTTTAACAATATTGAAGAATAATCATAGTCCAACATCCATACGATGATCATAGCACTACATACATACTATCTCGCACAATGAATACCAACGAACATCTCCTTAAAGAATACCTCCCGTAAACATCAACAATCCTCAATCTTGAATGATCATAATTGAACCAAGAAAACCTATCCATAACTTGTGATGATCCAAGAATATTCACCGTAAATAGAATATCTCAAGGCTTAAGAGTTCTAGTTCTGGATCTTTTCTTTAGACCCGCTCTGATACCATATTAATGTTTTCGAACCAGAATACTAGAAATGCAAATATTGAAACTCAATAACGGATGACACAATTATTATCCTGGGAAAACCCTCCTACTCGAGGGAAAAACCCAACCACACTGCAAAAACTTCCTCTTTTATTATGATCTAAAACTGAATACAATTGATTCTTGCTCCTTATTGATGTTTACAACTTGACAGTCAATAAGCTTGAAATTTAACTTATACAAATGAATCACAGATATTGTTCAAATGATCACACAATGATGAGATGCTATATAACCAAGAGAGAAAGAGTGTATAAGCACAATACACAGATGTGAGATAACTCATGCTGAATACAATGCACAAAAAAGACTTCGATATTGCTCACACACAGAGCAAAGCATATATGTTCTGCAAAACATTGACGTTTCTCCTTTCAAAGACCCACAAGACTTGAATCGCAACACAACATTAGATGATTTCCGTAAGATCACCGTTACTAGAATAAATGCCCGCTAATGAATAAACATGTTATATATGCAGAGTCTCTTACTCTTGATAATTCCTTTTCGATTACAAAAGCCACTGCAACATAGGAATATGAATCAACACTCATAATGAGTGACATTAACAATCAAAATGGGAACCGACGCTTACATGAAGAGACTAGACGTTGAGAGAAAAATGAAGACTGCCACATACGCACATTGCCACATACGCATGATGCACACACATGAACAAAACTTTACTGAAGATAACCAACACAGTTATGAAGTTTGCTGGGGTCTTTAATCGTTGCAAGCGTCCACTATGTAACTCCCATTGCATTGCATAATAACTTTTACCTTTGCTAGCGTACTATAATTTAAAATCCACACTCCTGATTGCTCCAAAATCTTCAAAAATCTCATCCACATTATGATTCATTAATGCCATGGCAATATTTGACAGTGTATTCGCCAATTGATTGCCACTCCATTTTACTGATTTTATTGAGGTTCCATGCACATGCTTCACCTTTAATTATTGAATTTACCATAATCAGTGAGTCCTCTTCTAGGTGGATATGAGACATGTTTAATGTTTTAGCCATTAAGACCGCATTCAAGGATGCCTAGACCTCATACCTCATTGTTGGTTCCATCACCAAGACACTTTGCTCCTATAGCCAAAAGATTACCTTGCTAATCCCTCGCTGTGAACCCTGCACCAGATGGGCCTTGGTTCATTCAAATATTTCGCTATTTTTAGCTAGCTTTTTAGATTCTTCTATTAATGGTCATTTAGGAGTTTTATTTATTACTTTATTTTAGACTTATATTTTTAGAAGACTTTTGCTTTAGTTTGAAGCTTTTGTAATGGTCTATATATTCATTGTAAATCTTTCATTGAATACATCAAAATATTTGAACATGGTATTAGAGCAGGAGGCCGTATGGGTTTGACTCCCTCATGGGAGGGCCTAGGATATTGGGAAAGTTTTTTTTTGGCTTAGTTATTCATGTGTGACACTTTTGTAATTTATGTGAGGATTTTCCATGACGGTTCTAGAAGTTGTGACTGCATTTTTCTGTTGTTTGCTAGCAACCTAGGGTTCTATTTTGAGATCGCATTTCGTTTGCAACGTTGCCTGGAGTTGCGTTTGTGTTTCGACGCTTTTTTTTTCCTGTTCAGCGACAATAACCATTTCAAATGCTCGCGTTTTTTTGCTTCTCCCGTGTCATTTTGAGTTTGTGGCATTTCTGCTTTGTGCTCGTGTGTCGTGAAGTTGTGTCAAGAGATTTTGAGTTTTTATTTTGGTGAGGAAACTTGTATTTGTGCAGTTTGCAATCTCGTTTTGACGAGATCTCTTCTGTGTTTGACTTTGTGCTTTTGGTGAAACCCGCGTCTCTGCTCTTTACCACCCTTGGACGAATTTTTTTTGTGCCTTGTTTTTCGCATTTATGTGCGTTTGTTCCAACATTTTTAGACTTTCAAGCTTGCGACTACCTCTGTTTTTAATTCAATTTCAACAATCTCAATTTTCTTTGTGCGGCTAGGGTTTCCTTTTCTGTAGACGTTTTGACTACGGTTTTTGGTGGTGGTTTTTTTTTATAATTTTTTCCTTGTAAAATAAAATTCCGGGTTTTATAATTTTCCCTCCAAAATTAGTTATGGGTTTTCATGATTTTTTTCCTAAAAAAAATTCAGTGAGGGTTTTATGATTTTTGTCCAAAAAAAAATTTGAATTTTTATAATTTTTCTCCTTAAGAATTTATGTCAGGTTTTCTAATTTTTTGCCATAAAAATTAGTGATGGGTTTTGATCAATCAAATTTTCACCTTAAAAATCATGTCTAGTTTTTTCGATTGTTCTCCTTAAAAATTGTTTATGGGTTTTGTAATTCACGAAGTTGCTTGTTTGTGTGGGATTTTGTTTGTTGGGTTTTATAATTTTTTCTGTAAAAAAATTACTGTAAGGTTTTATAAATTTTTCCTAATAAAATTATTTGTTTTGATGTTTGGTGTTTTGCATGATTTTGTCCTAAAAAATCATGGGTTCTCTTTTGGAGGGCTTTCTAATTTTTTCCTCAAAAAATTATGAAAGGTGTTCTTGTTTTAGGGTTTTTACATTTTTCCCGAAAAAACAATGCCCTGTAAACTTCAGTTTTAGGGTTTTGTTTGTTTTTTCCACAAAAATTGTGGCTTATTGCAGTTTGTTTTGAGTCGTAGTGATCATCTGCAAAAGTTCTTGGTGAATCGTGGTATATTGCAGTATGTTTTGAATCATAGTGCTAATCTGCAAAAGGGTTTGACAATTTTCCTGAAATCGTGGTTTCAATTTCATCTTGTTGTCTGGCTACAGGGAGTGATACCTTTGTTTCACAACATTAGGTTGGCAAGTGTTTGGTTATCTTGGTCATTTGTAGAAGTTTTGCAAAATTAGGAAGGATCTCAATAGCAAACACATTTTGCAAAGTGTTTTGACGAGAAGGGGGCAGCCTTCTCTATGCATCTGTGACTAGAAGGGGGCAAATTCTAGGTATTCATGACCGAAAGACTTGCTGATTGTCTTCAGTAGGGTAGTTGATAGAATGTCCATTAAGGGAGGGTATTAGAATAATTCGTTATTTTTAGTTTGCTATTTTCAGCTAGCTTTTTAAATTATTCTATTAATGGTCATTTAGGAGTTTTATTTATTTCTTTATTTTAGACTTCTACTTTTAGAAGACTTGCTTTAGTTTGAAGCTCTTCTAATGGTCTATATATTCGTTGTATATCTTTCATTGAATACAATCGAAATATTTGAACAGGGTTTTGCTTAGACGCTTCATTGAAATTCAACTTTGCCTATCCTAGTTTTGGACCTTCCCAATGATCCTTCAAAAAAACATGGTCATCTGGATTCACCTAGGATGACCCCTTAAAACGCCAGCTTTGTCTTAATTATTATTCTTAGTTAAAACAAGGGATTGTTAGGTGTACACTAAACTAAAAAAATTAGTTTAGGAATGTTAGTGTTGTTAAAGTTTTGATCAGATTTGTGTGTAGTATTTTAATCTTAATTTCAAATTGTGTAGGTATATATATAATCAATGTAGATATAATTGAACTCTACACAGTTCAATAATATGAATTATTTCTGTTATATCTCACAAGAATGTCACTGAATTTATGTCAATATTGATCTACAAATTTGATATTCAATATTGAATCTCTTTTTATCAATATTGATATCAATATCAATATGACTTGCTGCTGTCGATAAACTCAAGCTTGATCTGTATTGGAGACTGAATGTATGTTTTATCACTATATTTTTCAAAAAATGATTTTGATGTCATATGAATATCATCCAAGGTCTCACGAGAAGACACATCTCTTCGTGAGATCGTATGTCTCACGAAGAGATGTGTCTCTTCGTGAGACTAATCTTAATACAAAGTAATCGACTTTGAGTTTATATAATATCAATCTGCATTATGAGGTGGTCGATACCGTTATCGACTTGAGATAATATTAACATCAACTTGCAATATATGATAGTCGATATCGTTATCGACTTTGTGATTATATTGTTATCGACTTGTAATATATGATAATTGTTATCGTTATGTATGATAGTCATTATTGTTAACGATAACTATTATAGTTATTGATGATAACTGTCATAGTTATCGGTAATGATAACTACTATCATATCAGCCATAAACAATTACAAGTTTGATAACAATTTTCAGCGAATTCTGAAAACAACAATAACATTTATAATAATGATAACATATAATATTATATTATGATGTTTACATAATCACAATATAATATTTTATGTATAATCAGATTTTATCTAGTGGATGATAGATATCAAATGCTTAAGGCCGATAGGTCAATTGAGCATTTGATTTCATCGGTTAGAATAATCTGACTGAAGCTACATAACATTAACACTCCCTCTTAGCTAGGGATGATTAATTCTATCCCATGATAGATTCATCAAAAGAAGACATCACTTCATTGGAGAGAGATGACATATCCATGAATATCAAGTCACATGATATTCACCATTACTCTCAAGGATATATCGATATGATATGTGCACTGGCATCACGTTACATGATGCCTATCATAGGGATATCAAATCATGGCATATCCACGGATATTAAGTCACATAATATCCACCATGTTTATCTCAAAAATATTATGGTTTATCCAGTGATATCAAGTCTCATGATATCCACCATAATGTCTAATGAGATATAGTTCATGATATGTCCACAGATAGCAGATCTCATGATATCCATCATGATGGAAGAGCTAATTATTGCAAAGTCATTATTTTACAATATTAACCAAATACAAGTGTTCATCATTGAAAAGTCGTCACCTTTCAAGGATGTTCACAAGGCCCATTAAGTCATGAAGTTACACACATGACAAATAAAAGAGTTTACACATTAAACATCTTTAGTAATATAAGTACAAATGAATTTAAACTTAATCTCAAATTAAGTTATATTTCAACCATACCAAGTTTATCCTGAAAGTGTGCAACCTTTGTCTTGGATAGAGGCTTGGTGAGAATGTTTGCAGTCTGTTCATTTGTACTAAAATATTTCAACTGAATCACGTTCCTTTCTACCATGTCTCTAACATAGTGATAAGGAATCTCAATGTGCTTCGATTTGTCATGGAATATTGGATTCATTGAAAGTTTTATACAACTCTGGTTGTACAATGTATGATAGTAGGATCCAAAGATTGACCAAACAATCCCACAAGGAGTTTCTTAGCCATACTGCTTTGTTCGCTGCCATGGAGGTTGCAATGTACTCGGCTTCAGTAGAACTCTGTGCAACTGAGGATTGTTTCCTACTAATCCAGGAGATCATAGCCCATCCTAAATTGAAGCAACATCCTGATGTGTTTTTTCTGTCTACTATACAACCATCCCAGTCTGAATCAGTGTATCCATGAAGATTTAGGTCTACATTAGTTTATTTAAGACCATACCTAATTGTGCCACGCAGGTATCTCAGAATATGCTTTGTTGCAACCAGATGTATCTGCTTTGGTTCACACATTAATTGACTAAGTGCATTCACTGAATAACAAATGTTTGGTCTCGTGTTGACCAAATACATCAAGGACCCAATAGTCTGCCTGTATATAGTGGGATCTGCACTTTCTGAGTCTGATGTTTCTTCCTTTGACTTGTGCAAATTTGTTTCCATGGGTGTAGTCATGAGGGGTTTACACTCCATATCAAACCTTTTTAGAATGTCAATAGTGCACTTTGCTTGATTTAGAATAATACCATCAGCTTGCTGCCACACTTCTAAACCGAGGAAGTAATGTAAAGGACCCAAATCCTTCATGTCAAACTTTGATGCTAGATCTTGCTTACATTTGATAATTAGGTGATCTTATCCTTGTTGTGAGGTTTTCACACCATCGCCCCAAAGAATTTGGGGACCCCAATTGTCGAGCAGGCCTTGGCAATTTTCTTGAATCCGGGAATTTGGATGTCACTTTTGAGAGTATTTGGATGCCTTAGCAAGTTTTGGAGTGACCCAGGGGTTTCGAGACGACAAATTTGCAAAATTTTTAGACTTGGATGAATTTTAAAAAATTGATATAATTGCATAACTTGAACATTTTCAAAATTTAATTGTGGAGTTGGATATTTTTTTTGGGAAAATCTTGTAATTTTGGTGGTGAAGATAATTTTAAATGAAATTTAATTGCCAAATTTGAATTAAATTGCCAAATGATTTAAATTGCCAAATGATAAATTGCAAAATAATAAAAATTAAATTGCCAAGTAGGATTTTCAAAATTTTAAATGGAAAGAGTAAATGAAATTGGAAATTTATTTGAATTTTAATTGGCTTAAATTTTTCGATTTTGGATGGTGTTGTCAAGATTAAATAGGCTAAAATCATTTTTTCTTGGGCAAATTTCAAACCTACAGCTGGCAGCCTCTTTCATTTTCGAAATTTGCTTGGCATGGGCCTAATAAATTAATTTTTTCACCTCCAAGACAGCCCCAACTCTATTCTAACCCACTTGCGATTTTATTCATGCATTGAAGTTGGCAATTTTGAAATAAAATTTAATTTATCCTCCACCAGCATTTTTTTTAATTTAATTTGGGGTTTAAATTTGGCAATTTTTATTTATTTTCTTTCTCTCCAAGGCCAAGTCGGCCCTATAATTGGAGGCAAAAATTGAGTATATAATGAAGGCCTCCCCTCCACTCTTTCCTCATTCTCTCATTCCCTGTTTTTGTCTTGGCAGCAGGGAGCGAAAATCAGAGGTAGGGCAGCAAAATTGTCAAGGGGGAGGCAGCGAATTTGATTGAGGAGGGCGAGCAAAAATCTGGAGAGCATCAAAGAGAGTTGTGAAAAGTATAAGAAGAGCCAGCGAATTCAAGGCAAGGACAACGAATTTGAAGAGGACTGCTATTTTCTGAGAGTTGTGATTTTTGAGAGGCTGCAAATTTTTTGTGTTGACTTCTTCTTTGGTGGAGTTGAGAGCTTGTTGGTGTAGAAGAGGATCTTCATGCTTGAGGGTGAAGGCTGGTTGATAAGGCAGATTTTTCTCCTTGTTTCTTGCTTGGTTCATTCCCATTTCTTACTTGCATTTTTCATCCACCACTTCATCATTTCATCTAGGGTTTGAAGAAGGGAGATATAAGTGTAGTTTTCATTCATAGGAATTGAAGAAAGGAGATATAAGTGGTAGTCCCACCCCTAGGAATGAAGTGGAGAGATAAGTGTAGTCCATCTCATAGGATTCGAAGAGGCAGAAATAAGTGGTAGTCCCATCCCTAGGTATGAAGAGGCAGATATAAGTGTAGTGTGATAGGAATTGAAGAGGCAGAAATAAGTGGTGGTTCCATCCCTAGGATTGGAGGGGCAGAGATAAGTGTAGTTTCATCTCATTTTGTAGAAAGAAGAGGCATAAATAAGGGTTAGGATGGCAGATGCTAGTGCAAGCAAGAACCCAAGGGGAATGTATACCAAGAAAGACAAGGAGGACATGATGCCTAAGACCTCCTTCTTCTCAAAATTGAAGCAAGTGGGTGACACCAGCATTGGCACAGTGAACATGATACAGTTGAGAGACAAATTGATGGAGAGCTCCTCCCCCTTGGCCAAGAAGGATAAGGAGACAAGTTGCCACCACATTTTCATAGCTCCATCCTCCATCTCCATCTTTCACTTACATCCGCTTCACCCCCACCCTCCATTCCATATTTTCATTGCAGGTACAAGCGAGGAGGCAGGTTGGAAGAGATTTGAAGATATTTGAGGCTAGGCAAGGCGTGGCTATTCATGCAAGCTAGCTTGGTTAGATTTGAGAAGGTTCTAGCACCCAAGAGGGTCATGCATATTGTTGATAAGTTGTAACAGGCTAAGTAGGGAAGTTCTAAAGGTCAAGAGGTAGGTGTTGGAACATTACACCAATGTAATAGGAACTTGGATTTGGACTTTTTTATGTGGTTGGCCCTGCATGTTTAGGAGTTTGCCCTCGGTGGTGAGCTTCGTGGAGTGGAGTTATGTGTTTTCTTTCCTTGGCTAGTTGTTTTCTTTCATTGCAAATCAAACAAAGACAACTAGTAATTAGATTCAATCACATTAAGAGGAAAGATAAGAATGGACTACAAATTGATACAAACAAAGCAATCATAACTTGGATAGTAAGATTGATCAACACACAAACTAAGTTGTAATTATCTATTAGAAATGGACTTAATGAACAATTCACATAATTTCGGATGTAAGATGTTCTCCACATAGCTTAATTAGGCGGTGAAGGAACCAACTCACTAACTAGCTAGGAGGCAATTGATGAACTTAATGATTATTTCAAATCAAGTAATGGGTGGATTGTGGGCCTTGCAAGAGGTATGGCCAGGGTAGGTGCCCCCAGAACCCAAGAGTATTGAAGCAGAGGGGGGTGCATGCAAACCAAATTCGAGTAGGAAGGAAGGTTAAGGAGGGAAGGTTAAGGAAGGCAAGGATAATGAAGGAGAAAAGCGAGACGAAAGGTTGAAAGAGGTCAAGTTTGATTTCAAGGCGGTGGCCAAGAGCAAGGCTCTCAAATTGCAAGAAGGTTCACATCCAGGCAAGCCACCGAGGCCAAGACAAGATTACCCCAAGTGCATAGAGACCTCACCCTTTCAAGGTCAGGACATCAGGTACAAGCAAGTTCAAGTGGTGATGAGAAAGTTTCTAAGGACAAGCTCAAACATCCAAGGCTTCACCTCATCTCAAGGATTAAATAAATTTATAAGATAAGGTTGATGAGGTGGCAATTTCATGTGCATGCAATCAAATCATGCCAAGTGTCCCATGTTCTCATTGGTTGACAGATTATTGTAATTTTCTCATTGGCCCACAAAGTTGGTGCCCTCATGTAATTGGTTGAAAGATGATAACCCTAATTAGGGTTTGTAAGGTTTAATCTTGGCCCTTGATTTTGCCCCTTAATCTTGGCCACTCGTAATTTTGAGCCTCTATATAAGGCCATTTGCTCACATTTGTAAAGGGAGTTATGTTGGAGAATTGTTGCCAAAATACTATCAAAATTGTTCTCTATTCATTGTTGTGGTTTGCATGGTGGATATACATGATCATTTTGGTGTATTACATGGTTCTTCTCGTCTCTCAAATTAAAGTAGGATTTCATTTCATGTTGTTAGAGTAGAAGTAGATGGCTAGTTGTATGGTGATGTTAGTGAATGTTTGATAGGGATCTATATACTAGGCCACTAGCATCCTAGTGGCTTGTTAGAAAGCCTTGTGTGGTAATCTAGCCCAATCGCTCTCAAGTTCTACTTGCATTTCATCTTTCTGCTTGTACTTCAAGTTGGGCTGGAAGATAGGTGTTAGTGTGAAAATTCTAAGAGTATCCCTTTGAATCATTGCACCAATGGAGGTAGTGCTGCTGACAAGCTTTCATTTGGTTGGATCCCCGTCCATTTGCTAATTTCTTCATTCATATGTGTAGTAGTAAAGCAGTTAGCAGTTAGTGGTAGGAGTAGTTGAAAGTGAAAGTGATCAACGAGAAAAGAACAAGTCAAGCAAGCGAAGTACCACCAAGTTATCTTTGAATGAACAACGTAAGCCCGCCTACGTGATTAACCAGTAAATCACATTAATATAACTGAGTTAGTATCCACAATTGTAAGGAACCTTGGAGTTTTCTCATGTTCTTCATGAGTATTTACTTTTCAAGAGAGGGTTGAGTGTTTGGTATTCTATATCAAGTATTCAATTGCTATATGTTATGTAGTGGTACAAAACTGACATCAACAATCCTGTAATCAATAAATCATCAACATATAGGATAAGAATCAACATCTCACCGTTAATTACCTTGAAGTACAAATTCGGATCTGCATCATTCTTGGACAAGTTTAAGCCCAAAAGATATTTGTCTATCCATTCATACTAGGCTCGAGGAGCCTGCTTAAGCTTGTATAATGCCTTCTTCAATTTGCACACATGAGAATCATTACGATGTATAACAAATCCTTTAGGTTGCTCTAAGTATACTTCCTCTTCTATTATTCCATTTAGGAAGGCAGTCTTCACATCCATCTGGTGAATCTTCCATCTTTTAAATGCAGCAATGACAATGATAACTCTAACATAAGTATATCTAGCAACTGAGGCAAATGTTTCTTCATAGTCAATCCCTTCCTTTTGAGAGAAGCCTCTGGCCACAAACCATGCTTTATATTTCTCAATACTGCCATTTGCAGCATGCTTGATTTTGAAGAGCCATTTTGAAGAAACTACTTACTTCCCTTTTGGTTTGGGTACAATGTTCCAAACATCATTCTTAACAATGGACTGATACTTTTCCATCATAGCATCTTTCCAAACTTGAAGTTTGGTACCTTCCTCAACACAAAGGCTCTGTTTTTATGATCACTCATTAAGGCAACATAACTGGAATACCCGTGAGGTTGTTTTTTGTTTTTTTGCTTTCTCTGAAGGTTCCTTCTGGTGCAACATATTTTTCCGCTTCTTGAATCGTCTTCCTTTCCCAAAGTGGCCTTTTCTGATTTACATTAGTGTCTCTAGGTTCATTGGCAGGATCTATGGATTCGACTTAACTTTCATTTTCCATTTCTTCAAGAGTCTCCCTTTGAATCTCAGGAACATGATCCTCTTCCATGTTTTGTGGTGAATCTGGATTTTTTGACTGATGAATGCTTTTGGATTTTCTGAAAGCAACATCTTCCTCAAAGGTAACATCCCTGCGTAGTTCAATTAATTTCTGACTTGGTATGAAGATCCTATAGGCTTTATATGTTTCACTATAACCTACAAATATTCCCTTTTTGCCTGAAGGTTCTAATTTGGATATTTTCTCTTTGGGTACATGAATGTAGACTGGACAACCAAAAAATCTTAAGTGACTTATGTCATGTTTAACTTCTGTGAATACTTCTTTAGGGGTTTTGTTATATAGGAGGAAGTGAGGACATCTATTTTGGATGTATACAACAGTACTAGAGGTTTCAACCCAAAAATAAATTTCTAGGTTTTGATCATACATCATAGCTCTAGTAGCTTCAACAATAGTTCTACTCTTCCTTTCTGCATATAAGGAACTGTGAACTCCCTCTTAATCCTAACATTAATACAAAAAAATTTGAAGTTTTTTGAATTATATTCCCCCCCATTATCAGTCCTTACAATTTTGATTCTTTTCCCAGATATATTTTCCACAGGAGCCTTAAATTCCTTAAACCTCATAAGGATTTCTTTAGATTCTTTACACTTTAATAAATATATCCATGTTTTCCTAGAGTAATCATCTACAAAGATAACATAATACAAAAATCCTCCTATAGAGGTTACATACATGGGTTCACATAAATCAGCATGAATAAGTTCTAGTACATTTTTAGATTTGCTTTCACTATTGTGAAAAATGCTTTTAGTGTTCTTCCCTAAAGCACACCCTTTGCAAGTTCCTTCAGTGGTCTGGTTTGAGCTTTGGAAGACCTATCACGATTTTCTCCATTGAAGGCAGACCACGAAAATGGAGATGTCTTAGTCTTCTGTGCCAAATCTCACAAGTATTAGCAAACTCATGTATTAGGGCTTGAGAGGGGGAAGTACATAGTTTGTAGAGGCATCCATGCCTTACTCCAATAGTGTGAGCCTTCTTGATGTTGTTAATCTCATACATACTTTCTAATGTTGAGAACATTTTGTATGTGTGATGCCCCCGTTTTAAAATAAGGCTTGGTAATCAAATAATAATTATTATTATATTTTTATTAATATATAAATATGATTGTATAAATAATAATATATTAAAAGAATAATATAATAATATAATATATTATTAGTGTAGTAATTATAAATTATAAATAAATAATGATAATGATAAATAGTAATATCCCAAACATAAACAAATAAATAATATAATAACAATGATATACTATTATATCATAAATATAATAACAAGATATATAATGAATTCATATAAGAAATAAAGTATAATAATACACATCAATATTATTATTTATATATATCAAAATATAAAAATAGAAGTAACATGTCTAATATTACAATATATTTACATCATCAAAATATAATTAATGTATAAACAAATAATTAAATGGAACACCTCAGTGGCCAACGGTCGCAACCTTCTTGAAGTCACGTCTCCTCATGGGGGATAAGAATGGAGAAGACAAGGAAAGTCATGGGAGGTAATACAGTCAGCCTTTCATATATACTCAACATCTAATCAGAAGACTCAACAGAAAAAAATGCACAGTCAATCACTCAATCAGCATGTTTATATCTACTCAGCCATTGATACAGTCAGAGGCAACATACGGAGACAATAGTCGATTCAATATTGAGGATGACTCTAACATCAGTGAGAATCATTGATGGAAACCATGTTTCATACTTCCGTGAAGACATATTATGGAGGTTGTAGTTACATGATACGTAATCTATTCCATTTGGACAGGCTAAAGCAAGACAAATAGATAGGAGAATAGATAAAGAAAAGAGAATGAAACGGAGATAGATCTGCGCAGAAGGAGGATATAATATGGTAAGAAGGGGTCTAAAAACAAATATGTATAAAAGACAATAAACACTAGAAAAAGCTTCGACCAGTAGCAGAAGGGACTTGAGCGTCTGTATGATTAATCACGGGAAAGACACAGAGTAAGTAGAGATAAAAAAAGAGTGTATATGTCAAAGGAATATACAATGGAATAGGAATATATCTATCATCAAGCACTTGCATAGTTTGTATTGGACATCGTGAGGATCGTGCATTGCCAGGAAAGAGTTAATCGATTCCTCTAGTTAGCGTATAATTGCAACTAAATTGCGGTGTCAGCAACAATTCCCACATACACCATCAAAGACAATCCTATGGGAAGATCATAAGGAAGAATGAGATAGGGTTATAGAAGATCAAATAATATGAAACATAATTGTCCCATCAGGACACAGATCATTATATACATACATCTTGGGTACTGATCAACTACGGTTTAAGCAATTAGTTCATATGATGGATCAATCCACCAAACCAAATGAAGCAATTCAACATCCATTGAGTCAACAATTAAGTAATAATCTAAGCAATCAGCGTTGAAATGTCAGGCAATAAGTCTTATCACCAATCAAAACGGGAAGAAAACATATGGTAGAAATAAGAGCTGTGATTGTATTAAGAAATTAATGTATACTGTGATAGCGAAGTTGTGGTCAAGTATGGAGAGAATTGATATTGTAAACATGCACAGATTATGAGTAAGACTTCATATGGGCCAACCTTACAAACTGACTCACTTATAGTAATAGATTTCCACCCAAGGAGTTAATAAAGATATAACATACAGACTTAGTCAAAGTAATATATATTTGAAACAACACCATAATACTAGTCTTGATATGAGACAGCAGCATATCATGCCTGGTGATTTTTATATATTTTCATAATCAAACTTACCTAATGAATATAGCAAGGAATTACTGAAAGCATACTAAATTGATCGATATAGCGGTTGGTAATCTATATGACTTCTCTTATTCGATCAAAGAGTAAGCGCTTGATAGAGTGAGAGAGAAAGTTAAGGCAATTGTCCCTTGATTTTGGAATTTTCTTGAACAAGGACATTACAGTATGCAGTATCCAATTTAGAAATAATTGGAACTATGTGATCTTTAACCGCATCTACCAAAAATTTCAAGGCCTTGTTATTGCTCTTTATCCATTGGCGTTTTTCTCCATCATCTTTAGGCATAGCCATCTCATTCTCTACAAATGCTTCTAATTCATGCTCTCTTAAAGTGAGCATGATTCTGAATTTCCATGAGACAAAATTTGAGGCTCCTTCAAGATGATCCTCGAATCTAACTCCATTTGCCATTTTGAAGAGTGAAATATGAATTTAAAAAATAATACAAATGATAGTTGGATTGCCTTTTGTACCAAATCTGATTGGATCTTCCTTAGCTCTGATACCATGTTAAAGTTTTGATCAGATTTGTGTGTAGTATTTTAATCTTAATTTCAAATTGTGTAGGTATATATCTAATCAATGTAGATATAATTGAACTTTACACAGTTCAATAATATGAATTATTTCTGTTATATCTCACAAGAATGTCACTGAATTATTTATGTCAATACTGATCTACAAAATTGATATTCAATATTGAATCTCTCTTTATCAATATTGATTAATTGAAATGTTCCGAACCAATTTCTGATATGTATTTCTGAATGCTCCTATCCACTGTAATGATCTAATCACAAACTGCACTGTAATTTTTTGTTTAAACTTTATGTGCTGGTGGTGTTCACACAACTGAAGGTACTGTTTTGTAGCTATGGTGTACGTAGATGTTTTCTTTACCAGTGTTTAATAAGTATGGGCATTTGGATATTGTATTTTCTCTCTATTAATAAACAAATTTGTATTTTTCCACATGCAGTCAGCTCAAGTAATAAACACTATTCAATTCAGTGGAGACAAACACTATTCTTATTCAATATTCAAATACACAGTAAACTGCCAGTAGAGAAGAATGAACCAACCACAAACTCCAGCATGGGACGGAATGAAGGTGTCGCTGCAGACTAGGCAATGCCCAACGCTATGAATGCTCCAACGCTTCTCAACAGGGGAGTCGTTAATGGTTTACAGCTACGGCCATTCACCAAGATCCCGAGCTGGCCATGTCCAGACCATGCGGACTCTTCTTCCCTCACACCTCGACTGCCGAAGCAGCTCCAAGACCCCGCTGCTGTAGTAGCTTATGCGTGCCCATTCACGTTTCCAGACAATGCGAACTAGAGCTATTTTTAATGCCCAGTCACGGGCTGCAAGCCCGTTCCAGCTGCACACGCCCTCAACATGGCACACTCCCTTTCGTGCTGACTGGAGTGTACAGTCACCTCCTGGTAGGAACTGTGTGCAGATCATGGTTTATGAGTAGGCGGCAGTATAACCAGGGTGCTCGCATTTACTAACCATCCCGTATATGTTATTCACTGTTGCGATCCACTGCAGGTGTCTTGTACCCAAACTCCTATACGTATTCAAGGTGCCAGACAAATCAACACAAATGCAACTGTTGATACCAGAGGTGGACGTTGCTGGGAACGTAATTGCTATTAATCCTTCAAATATTTCACTGATGAAGTTCGCTGCTGGAGTGAATATGAAGAGCTACTGAATATCACTGGATGAATGCAAAGACATGAGAGCAGATTAACAACTGAAACTAATTTCACCTTTTGGCACCAATGTAGATTCTGAATAAATCTACCCAAGAAAGAAAGTCAAGTTTGCGTCCAACCTTCTTCGGAATTCCTAGAGGGTTTGCGTCCTCGGAAATAACCAGTCATAAAAAGCAACCATAATACTTTTCTTTTATTTTATATTTTCTCATGGTGCTTTTTTCCGAGATGTACTTTTCCTTTTTATAACCTCAAAGTGAGTGCAAGTACAACAAACTAAGCCATGTGGGATAAAAACTCACTTAAGTCACTTTTATAACATAAAGTAATTTTATAACATAAAGTAACTTTATAACATAAAGTGACTTTATAATAAGACATAAAGTGACTTTATAATAACACTTTATAAAATAAAGTGATTCTGACTTTAGAAACAGAGCCCAAATAAGAAATATTTGCCTACACAAACCTGTGACTGGTTGGCATCCTCTGAAACGAAGCCATTAGCCTATCCGGATGGATAGATAGACTAATTAGGCATCTAAATGGCCTACTGCTGGGAAGGGACATTACAGTCCTCCCTTCCCAGGATTGCTTGCCCTCAAGCAATCTCAATGCTGGGTGCTGCAGAATCGACTCACCCTCTCAAGTGGCATCCTCGTAAGGTAAGTCCCTCCACCGAATCAAGTACTCACGGACAATCCTATTCTGCAGTTTCCTCTCCCTGACCTCAATAACCTTTGCTGGAACTAAAACCAGTTTACCCTCCTCATCCAGTGGGGGTAAACCATCTGAAACCACTATCTGCTGTCTGATTGCCTTCTTGAGGCAAGAGATGTGAAAAACATTGTGGATCCTACTGTCTGATGGAAGCTCTAGCTCGTAGGTGACTTCGCCAACTCTCCTCGAGATGCGAAAGGGACCATAGAATCTGGGTCTGAGCTTCTTTGACCCACTCCGCTTAAGGGAGCTCTGTCTATAGGGCTGTAGGCGAAGGTAAACCATGTCTCCTGTCTCAAAGCTCCGCTCTGCCCTGTGCCGATTAGCATACAACTTCTGTTGGTTCTGTGCCCTCTGGATGTTCTCTCTGAGAGATTTGAGTATATCCTGGTGACCTTGTAACCAATCTCTCGCAATCGGAGCCCTGCTGTCTTGTGGAGCCAAATCTATGAAAGAGAGTGGCTCGTTGCCATAGAGAGCTCGAAATGGCGACATGCCAATCGTCATGTGGTATGTGGAGTTGTAGCAGAACTCCCCCAAGTACAACCATTGGACCCATGCTGCCCACTCCATGCTGCTGTGTCTGAAGATTGCCTCCATCCTGTGAGCTGAAACCACCTGTGACCCACTATCTGACATGGCCTTAAGTGTAACCAACTGATCACCCTTCATAAACTCTAATTGTTTCTGCTGATGATTAATGGTATACCGCTCTAGGGTCTGTAGCCTCTGCATGCCTAGGATGGCGTCAAGACTATCTAAGTCTATAGCGTAGAAGTCTGCCTCTAGGAGATAATCTCTAAAATGAATCTGGAGTCCTGTGATCTTCCTTGTGCAACTCAATAAGTCTCCCCCGACCACCTTGACCTCAAATTCCGAGATGCTATCTATCGGGAGTCCTCTCCTGGAAACCAAACCGACGCTGATGAAATTATGTGTTGCACTTGTGTCAAGAAGGCAAATGATTTGCTGTCCCCTAACCACTCCCTTGAGATGAAAAGAGTGACATGTGGGAATAGCAGAGAGGGATGCTAAAGTAATAGGAGGTTGTCTTGAACGAATCTCCCTCTTCTTCCTCTCTGCTGAATGCTCATCCCGAGTCTCCGCATCGCTGCTCTCCTACTGCTCACAATCATCATCAGATACCACCTCAATATAGTGTACCTGGCCTTTCCCAAGGCACTTGTGATCCAGAGCCCACAACTCTCTGCAAGTGAAGCACAACTTCTTCCTTCTCAACTCATTCAGAGTCTCGAAGTTGAGTCTAGGAGACATGCTCTTATTGTGATTTTTATTTCTCTGAAAGGAAGAAGACCCCTTAAAGGTTTTCTTTGGTGGCTGTAGGATGGATGATGGCGAGTCCAAGTCATGTGCCAACTTAATGGCGTCATCTAGTGTGTTTGGCTTGAGGACTCTAACCAGCCCTTTGAATTTGTCTTGTAGTCCCTCAATAATTAACTTTACCTTCCTCTTCTTTGCCATATCCGGAACCATGATGGATATCCTCTAAAACTCATCAATATAGTGGTCCAATGACCCACTCTATCTCAGCTGGGCTAACTCCCTGTAGTAGACCTCAATGTCCTTACGGTCAAAGCGGGTGATCAGTTTAGTGCTAAAGATCTCGTAAGATGCAATCAACTCGTGGTCCTGGGTGACTAGGCCATGATGCCACCAATCGTATGCTACACCTTCTAAATGCATGGTTGCGAACTTAATCGCCTCCGTCTCTGACATGGGCTTTAGGGTCATGAAGGTATCTAGCTTGTGAATCCAAGCTCTAGTGGGGGTCTTACCACTGCCATCAGAAGTAGGGAGGGTCAATTTATTCATAGCATGTTTTAGATCCCTGTTTGGACCCCTAGGTCTCCTATCTTGCTGTGTTCTTCCATGCTCTCTCTTTTGTGCCATGTACCGAACAAAGGTCAAGTCAGCCTTGACTCTATCAGGTAACATCTCCCACTTGTCGTGTGCGGCTACAACATTACCCGGGAGACCGATTGTTGCCTCGGGCTGGGCTATCTCTTCCTTGGCATCATTCCCTATAAATGTAGGCATAAGGGGCCTATCTGTAGTGCGAGTGCCTGCTCTAGCAGCTCAGGGTGTCCCTGCTACACTACTACCACCACTGTGATGGCTCTGAGGCCTCCTGGCTATCACTGTCAGCTACTGCATAACCCCTGTGAGCTGGTGTAACACATCAGCGATGTGGTCCTGTCCCGCACGAAGAGCCCTCATTGTTTCTCTGACCTCTCTATCCTCATCTGCCATGCTTGTAACTCGAGTGCCCAGTTCAAAAATAATGTGCTCGTCCTCCTCTGTATGACTGTTTTCAATGTCTACCTGTACTGATGGTTTAGACTGTCCCTATTCAGCCTTGTTATGTCTGAAATGATATTCTCTGTCTACTGTGCATGCCTGGACATCATTGCCCAATACTGAAAATATATGCCCACGAGGTTGGCAAGACCGTTGGCTCTGATACCACTGAAATGTTCCGAACCAATTTCTGATATGTATTTCTAAATGCTCCAATCCACTGTTATGATCTAATCCCAAACTACACTGTAATTTTTTGTTTAAAGTTTATGTGTTGGTGGTGTTCACACAACTGAAGGTACTGTTTTGTAGCTATGGTGTACGTAGATGTTTTCCTTACCAGTGTTTAATAAGTATGGGCATTTGGATATTGTATTTTCCCTCTATTAATAAACAAATTTGTATTTTTTCACATGCAGTAAGCTCAAGTAATAAACACTATTCAATTTAGTGGAGACAAACACGATTCTTATTCAATATTCAAATACACAGTAAACTGCCAGTAGAGAAGAATGAACCAACCACAAACTCTAGCATGGGACGGAATGAAGGTGTCGCTGCAGACTAGGCAATGCCCAACGCTATGAATGCTCCAACACTTCTCGACAGGGGAGTCGTCAATGGTTTACAGCTCTAGCCATTCACCAAGATCCCGAGCTGGCCATGTCCAAACCATGCAGACTCTTCTTCCCTCACACCTCGATTGCCGAAGCAACTCCAAGACCCCGCTGCTGTAGTAGCTTATCTGTGCCCAGTCGCGTTTCCAGCCAATGTGAATTGGAGCTAGTTTTAACGCCCAGTCACGGGCTGCAAGCCCGTTCTAGCTACATCCACATTCAAGAGGGCACACTCCCTTTCGTGCTGACTGGAGTGTACAATCACCTCCTGTTATGAACCGTGTGCAAACCACAATTTATGAGTAGGCGACAGTATAACTAGGGTGCTTGCATTTGCTAACCAGCTCGTAGATGTTATTCACTGTTGCGATCCACTGTAGGTGTGTTCTACCCAAACTCCTATACATATTCAAGGTGCCAGACAAATCAACACAAATGCAACTGTTGATACCAGAGGTGGATGTTGCTGGGAATGTAATTGCTATTAATCCTTCAAATACTTCATTGAAGAAGTTCGCTGCTGGAGTGAATATGAAGAGCTACTGAATATCACTGGATGAATGCAAAGACATGAGAGCAGATTAACAACTGAAACTAATTTCACCTTTTTGCACCAATGTAGATTTTGAATAAATCTACCCAAGAAAGAAAGTTAGGTTTGCGCCCAACCTTCTTCAGAATTCCTAGAGGGTTTGCGTCCTCGAAAATAACCAGTCACAAAAAACAACCAGAATACTTTTTTTTTATTTTATATTTTCTCATGGTGCTTTTTCCGAGATGTGCTTTTCATTTTTATAACCTTGAAGTGAGTGCAAGTACAACAAACTAAGCCATGTGGGATAAAAGCTCACTTAAGTCACTTTTATAACATAAAGTAACTTTATAACATAAAGTGACTTTATAATAAGACATAAAGTGACTTTATAATAACACTTAATAAAATAAAGTGATTTTGACTTTAGAAACAAAGCCCAAATAAGAAATATTTGCCCACTCAAACCTGTGACTGGCTGGCATCCTCTGAAATGAAGCCATTAGCCTATCCGGATGGATAGATAGAGTAATCAGGCATCTAAATGGCCTACTGCTAGGAAGGGGACATTACATTAATATCAATATGATTTGCTGCTATCGATAAACTCAAGCTCGATCTGTATTGAAGATTGAATGTATGTTTTATCACTATAGTTTTCCAAAAATGATTTTGATGTCATATAAATATCATCCAAAGTCTCACGAGGAGACACATCTCTTCGTGAGATCGTATGTCTCACGAAGAGATGTGTCTCTTCGTGAGACTAATCTTAATACAAAGTAATTGGCTTTGAGTTTGTATAATATCGATCTGCATTATGAGGTGGTCGATACCGTTATCGACTTGAGATAATATTAACATTGGTTTGCAATATATGATAGTCGATATCGTTATCGACTTTGTTATTACATTGTTATCGACTTTGTTATTACATTGTTATCGACTTGTAATAAATGACAGTGGATATCATTATCAACTTAACGATAACTATGATAGTTATTGATGATAACTATCATAGTTATCGGTAATGATAACTAGTATCATATCAGTCATAAACAATTACAAGTTTGATAACAATTTTCAGTGAATTCTGAAAACAGCAATAACATATAATATTATATTATGATGTTTACATAATCATAATGTAATATTGTATGTATAATCTGATATTATCTAGTGGAGGATAGATATCAAATGCTTAAGGCCGATAGGTCAATTGAGCATTTGATTTCATCGGTTAGAATAATCTGACCGAAGGTACAAAACATTAACAAGTGTTAGATTTATGTTATCACGTGTAGCATTTAGTAAACAAAATCTTAGTCTTGCACCATTTACGTTTAGTTAAAAAAACAAAAACAAAACCTAAGCCTTACCTTAAGTCTAAGCTAAAAAAATAAGTTTATAGGTTATATTTTGAATTTAGGAATAAATGTAGCATTTTCTTTAAAATGTGAAAAACAATAAAATCTACACTAACCCTAACCCAAAAATCTAAGTTATTGGTTCATGCTTAGGTTTGGGGGTTTGGATATATCAGTACGACAATTGTTTTTGGGTATGCCCACTACACACACTCTCTCTCTCTCTTTCTCTCTCTCTCTCTCTCTCTCTTAGCCCTCATTGAATCAAAATTCCCATTATATGCTTAACAAATGTCTATTTAAACCATAAAAGTTCTGGATTTTACAATAAACAAGAAACCAACCAAGATCTAATGCCATCATGATAACTACAACACTAGATAATATGTTGAACAATGCCATTTTCATATAATCATGAGAGAACAATACAAGTCAAAAGATTGAATAAAAAACAAAGATTACCGAATGTATTTATAAGAAATGCAGAGGAGGAAGGTGGAGCATGAAGAGACACCACTTACTTCACTCACCTCACTTACCATTATTAGGCCTAAATAATCTTACCTAAGCAAGATAAACTAAAGATGTTGGAAAACGACTAATAAACTAATGAGAAGAGAAAAAACTATACTAATAGGCTCCCTAAGTTATATGTGTCTTGGCAATGTGTAATCTGATGAGCATGAAGAGACACCACTTACTTCACTCACCTCACTCACCATTATTAGGCCTAAATAATCTTACCTAAGCAAGCTAAACTAAAGATGTTGGAAAACAACTAATAAACTAATGAGATGAGAAAAAGCTATACTAATAGGCTCCCTAAGCTATATGGGTCTTGGCAATGTGTAATCTGATGAGATATACTTGTACATAAGAGTCTTCCTGTAGAGAAATCCTCCTCATCTCCCCCCAAAAAATCAAGAGAAGCCCTAAAAAATAGAGATAGAAAAATATCCAATAAGTATAGGACAAAGAGAGAGGGAACATGTAGCCCCTCTAAATAAACATCAAGGTCTTTTGAGACTGCTCAAACATTACCATAGCAGTGCTAAGAAGTCTGAGAATTCAATCAGGAGTTTAATGCCTAGCCGTGAAGACAAACTCTTAGAAAATAAGATATAATGTAATGTGTTAAAATTAAATCTCTTTAATGTCTTTTTTTAATCTCTATAATTCTCTTAGTAGTTCCCAGTATGTGGAGATGACAATTGATTAGGAATTGCCAACAAAGACGAAGGCTAAGTCCACAAAGGTGTCCCAAAGATTTCTAAAACAGTGCGAAACACGCAATGGATTTCAAAGAATTCATACATTTATAGAATGAGCAAGACGCTCATAAATAATACAAGAGTATTTACAAGAATAGCAAGTTTCTAATAAGAAACTGCTATGAAGATCGAAGACGATCTTGACTAAAATAGAATGTACACTGATTGAGCATTAATACTAAATTTAACATAATTTAATATTCTATTACCCTCCCTTAATGCTCAATCTATTAACTACACCTATAGACCCCCTGAATTGTACAAATTTATCAGGACCAAGGGGCTTCGTGAAGATGTCTGCTGGCTGCTCCGAAGTAGGAACATACAGCAACTGGATGGATCCGTCTTCAACCAGCTGTCGAATATAATGACAATGTGTTTCCACATGCTTGGTTCTTTCATGGAAGACTGGATTCTTGGCGAGTTTGAGCACTCCCTGATTATCACAGAACAAGGGAGTAGGACCTGCCTGGGGGACATGCATATCCGCAAGCATTCGTCGAAGCCAAACCGCCTCACAAGATGCCTTAACTGCTCCCCGATACTCTGCTTCTGTCGAGGAGAGAGCTACTGCCTGCTGCTTCTTACTAGTCCATGTGACAGCACCAGATCCCAAACTAAACACATACCCTGCTGTAGACTTACGATCATCAACCGAACCTGCCCAGTCAGAATCTGTGTAACCACTGAGTATAGGATCAGAACTCCGAGTGTACAGAAGTCCATAATCAGAAGTGCCACTCACATAACGCAGCACACGCTTCGCTGCTAACCAATGATCGGCCTTGGGAGCTGTCATGAAGCGTGAAATGTAGCTCACTGCAAAACTGATGTCAGGTCTAGTGGCAGTAAGATAGATGAGGCTGCCCACTAGTTGCCTGAACAGAGTTTCATCCACAACTGGTGAGGATGACCGAGCTGAAAGTTTGAGCCCGGGTTCCATAGGAGTAGAGGCAGGTTTGCAATCCTGCATTCTGAACCTGTCCACAAGACTTCTGGCATACTTGGACTGAGAGAGAAAGATACTGGTCTCAGTCTGCCAGACTTCAACTCCTAAGCAGTAATGTAGAAGTCCCAAATCTGTCATATCAAAAGTGCGGCACAAATCCTGTTTGATTCCAGTGATCAAATGTGCTGAACTGCCAGTAATGATTAAGTCATCCACATAGACAACCACAAACAGAATATCATTACTAGTATACTTGATATACAGGTTTGCATCAGATGGACTCCGCTGAAAGCCATGATCTGTCAGGTACTTATCAATTTTCATGTACCAAGCCCGAGGAGCTTGTTTCAGACCATAGAGTGCTTTGACTAATCTACAGACCTTCTGTTCTTGACCAACAACCTTGAATCCTGGGGGTTGCGTCATGTAGACTTCTTCCTGTAAGTCACCATTCAAAAAAGCACTCTTGACGTCCATCTGATGGACTTTCCAACTGAACTGGGCTGCTAAGGCAAGAACGAGCCGTATGGTACTCATTTTGGCTGTAGGAGCAAAGGTCTCCTCGTAGTCAATGCCTTCTTTCTGTGAGAACCCACGAGCAACAAGACGAGCCTTATACTTGTCTAGGGTTCCATCAGCTTTGTATTTTACTTTGTACACCCATTTGCAGCTAATGGGCTTCTTCCCTGAAGGAAGGTCAGAAAGGGCCCAAGTGTGATTCTTCTGAAGACTCTGGAACTCAGCTTCCATAGCCTGTTCCCACTCAGGTATACCTTTAGCCTCTGAGTATGTCTGAGGCTCAAAAACACTGTGTATGTTAGCCATGAGAGCAAAATTGATTGTATGTTGTTGTTTGCTCTTATTACGGGAGGTTCTACCCTCAATGAGCTCAGTATCCCTGAGATCACTAATGGTCTTGGCCCACCATTTAGGCCGGAGAGTAGAAGTACGAACATCTGGAGGAGCTGAAAGAGTCTCAGGATCAGGAACAGGAGCAGCAAGAGGAGAATTGTTCTCCGGAGGGAACTTAGGTAGTGCATCATCGAAAATGGATTCTGCATCATCCCTCCCATCAGGCGAACCTAATGGAATAAGAACACTGTGAGGCTGATCCTCAGAACTCTGCTCAGAAGGAGGAGACTGAAAGAATCCTCTGTCTTCATCAAATACAACATCGCGATTGAAGATAAGACGATCAGTGTCTATATCTATCAGTCTGTAGGCCTTATGGTGATCACTGTATCCTGTCATCATGAGTTTCTGACTTTTGGAATCCAACTTGGAGCGCTTAGCATCTGGAATCCAAACATAGGCAACAGAGCCAAAAACCTTCAGGTGACTGATCTGAGGCTTCTGACCAGACCAAACCTCTTCTGGAGTCTTCCCCTTAATAGCCTGAGTAGGAGAGCGGTTAAGAAGGTAGACAGCAGTAAATACTGCTTCAGCCCAATACTTGTTCGGAACACTCCTGTGTTGTAACATAGAGCGAGCCATCTCAACAACCGTACGATTGCGACGCTCGACAACACTATTTTGCTGAGGAGTGTGGGGTGTAGTCAACTGGCGTTTGATGCCATGGGTATCACAGAAGTTGGATAATGCAGAAGAACAAAATTCCCCCCCATTATCTGTCCTAAGAGTAATGATACTATGTCTAGACTCTTTTTCAACAAAGGACTTAAACTTCTGAAAGACACTAAATACATCTGATTTATGTTTAAGAAAGTACACCCACATCTTTCTACTAAAATCATCTACAATGAGCAAAAAATATTTGCAACCAGTAACAGAAGATGTATTCATAGGACCACAAATATCAGCATGAAGTAATTGAAGTACCTTAGATGCACGCCAAGACTGTCCATGTGGGAATGAAGTCCGATGCTGTTTGCCAGCTTGACAGGCGCCACATACTCCAATATGCTGAGTCTGAATATCAGGTAACCCTGAAACAAATCCCTCCCGAGACAGCCGAGAGAGATACTGAATGTTGAGATGTCCATATCTCTGATGCCACAGAGTGCTGAGAGGAGAAACACGAGCTGCCAGAGCCACTTCAGGAGAATCACCACAAGAAGCCTATATAGGCCATGATCCTCTAGACCAACAACAACAGTAAGACGAGTCTCCCGATCAATGATGGAGCACTTGTGAGCACTGAACACCACATCTAGTTGAGGAGAATTCCTCATAATTTGGCTGACAGAAAGCAGATTAAGTGCCATTCCAGGGACATAATACACATTCAGAAAAAGAAGAGTCCTGCCACCAGACTGTATCTGAACAGTGCCTTTGCCAACAACTGTATACTCCTCACCTCCGCCAAATACAACGGAATCACTAAAAGGTGAGAAGTCTGTAAACCAGTCACGCCGATGAGAAAAGTGACGTGATGCACCAGAGTCGATGTACCAAGCAGAAGACCTGGCATGATCTGAAGACCTCTTAGCCATAAAAGCATAAAAGGCAGACTCCTTCTGCTTGGAATGTTCCGCAACATGCGCCTTCTGGTGTGACCCTCCCTGCTTCTTTTGTTCAGAAGCGAGCCTCTGACGGCAATCTTTCTTCATATGGCCGTACTTGTGACAGTAATTGCACTGTACATTTTCCTTCTTAGCTCCATCCTGTGTCTGAGAAGAGCCTTTCGGCTGAGAAGACTGAGAGGACTGAAATTTGCCTTTATCCTTCTGAAAGGATTGAGTTGTGAAGGCATTTTCCGAGGAGGCTGATGTAGTACCACTACCAAATTGCTGTTTCCAGCGATCCTGCTGTAGAAGTTTGGTGCACAATTCTGAAAACTTCAGATCAACATTAGTGGAAGTAATATTGAGAGTCTCAATGAAGTGTTCATACGATTTCGGAAGACTTTTTAAAGTAATTACAACCATATCTTCTTCCTCCATAGTCCGACCAATAGCTTCGAGTTGATCTCGAATGTCCTTAATCCTCGTGAGGTGCTCCTGTAAGGACATACGTTCGTCCATCATACTGGAGAACAACTGATTCTTCAGAAAGAATGCTCGGCTCTTGTCGGATGTCTCATGCAATTCCTTCAGATGCTTCCAGATGTCAGAAGCTGTCTTGCCGGAAGGAATCTGCGGTAACTGATCATCAGTTACTGAGAGTTTGAGAAGCATGACGGCCTCCCGATTGCGTTCATCAAACTTATCTTGATCTGCACCAGGTGTACCAGGACTGAGCTCTTTTTCCAAAACAAGCTGGTCAAGACGCCTATATTCAAAAATGGTCAACATACGCTGTTTCCAGATGTTGTAGTTGTGACCATTAAAGCGTTGACTGCCTTCTAACATCAGATTGGTGAGAGAAGCCATTTGCACGTTTTCCAAGAAAAATTCCTGGCTGACCCAGAAAAATCCAAAGACAACCCAGAAAAGCGTGCAAAAAACCCAGAAGGAATCTCTTGTCAAAATTTGAATTCGTGGGCTTGAAAATTGAGGCACAAAAATCGAGGCACCCAGAAAATTCGGACACCAACCTAGTTGAGATTTTGAAAAACCCAGAACAAATCTGGAATCAAAATAAATTTCTGAGTTCACTAGGTAGGGTTTTTGAAGAAAACCCTAGCCGGATATGTATATATATAAAAGAAATTGGTTGCAGACGCCAAATACCAGTCGCGTGTGCTGTGGTGACTTACAGGAACCAGTTGCAAAGACTAGACGAATACCAAATACTAGACGCCAGTTGCAAAATACCAGACGCGAACCAGTTGCAGAAACTCGTGTGCGCGAAATACCAGACGTGAACAGAAACCAGCTGCAGAAATGCATGCAGAGAACACGCCAAGAACAGAAAGGACTGAATAGCAGTCGCAGAACAGTCTACACGCGGGTTTCTTAGCCACGAAACACGTTCCAGGCGCCGAATGCGAGACATGTCCCACTCAAGAGTTCGAGCCACGAAATGTGTATATGCCAGGCGTCGAAAGACACAGATGAAACAAAGTTTTCGAAAAAGTTCAAGACTAATAATTTCATGAGAAATTATAACTATTTCGAAAAAGCTTGATCATATAGCTCTGATACCATAAAACAGTGCGAAACACGCAATGGATTTCAAAGAATTCATACATTTACAGAATGAGCAAGATGCTCATAAATAATACAAGAGTATTTACAAGAATAGCAAGTTTCTAATAAGAAACTGCTATGAAGATCGAAGACGATCTTGACTAAAATAGAATGTACACTGATTGAGCATTAATACTAAATTTAACATAATTTAATATTCTATTAATTTCAAAGGTGGGAATTTACAAACAAATGTGAAATGTTTGGTAAGTAGACCTCCTAATGGGGTGGATTAGGAGGATTGATATGAATCTGTTGCAAAAATATGTTGGAAGTTTTTGATAAAGCATTGTTGAACTTTGATGTAGTAACATGTGATGGTTGTGGAATTTTAAGTGCATGTCATCAAAATATACTATTCATTCCACAATGTAGTGGTCACATCAGATGACTAGTATGAGCAAGAGTCAGGTCTACCAATCAAACAGTAGAAGAATTTGTTGTTTAAGTAGAAGAGCATCAGTTGGAATGTTGAAGTCCACAAAATGTACAAGATCTTGTTGTTCAATAAGCTGCACTATGGCATCACACACTTATGGTTGACATACATTGAGGGGTATATGATCATCCTTAGCAACATCACTTGGGAATGGAGGTTCATTTAGGTCTCCATACATTTCTTTGGTTTTGGTACCAAGGGCACAAAGGAATCGATGTGCTCAATGCTCCACATGGTGTTGGTATTGACATAACCACAAATTTATCCCAAGACATGATCATTTCTTTCGTCCCATACTTGCTTCGGCTAAGAAGAACTACGTTTGAGAACAAGTGCATGGACATGGGCAAGAGATGAAGCCACCTAAAATGCTTCAAGATTCCACATTATTATGATTTTCAATTCCCTCAATTCAACTTAATGATTGGAAGATGAATATTTGAAATTCCCACAAAAAACTCCTCAAATCAGTCACACAAAAAAATAAGGAGAACCCTCAAGATTGGATCTCTATTTCAGTTTGATGGATACAATATTCGTTAAAAGGCCTCAAAACAAGTACAAGGATGCAGCATTTTATCATTAGTGCATTTGCAATACTTGATAATGTTTCAAGGTTCTCAAGTAGCAGATAATGGAGAAAGTGTAGTTCAGATATTGAGAGAAGAAACAAAGGACACCAACAAGAATCACATAAAAATACACTTTGAAAGAAAGGAACAGAAAAAGGTGTTGATTGCATAATTTATAGCCCTCAAAGATCTGAAAAATGGAACTACATGACAAGAACTTTGAGAAAATATGGTTTTTTAAAAATTTGAGTGTCAAAACTGACAATGGACTAAGCCATTGCAAAGCTCGTGAAAAATTGGTCCACATAAAAATTTGGTTGAAAAAAGATGCCCACTGATAGAGTTATGCCACTTAAAAGTTTGGGTACAAAACAAAAGCTCATTTGTGCTACAAGCAAAATTGATGATGATGTCATCAAAGGAACATACACAATATTACTCTAGAAAGCAGTTCACATTTGGAGCCCAAAAAACTAAGATTTCTCACATGCTGTCAAAAACAAAAAGATGGACTAAAGTATGATATTATGGCTTTGATACCATGTTGTATTTGGCAATAGGAATGAAACTAACCAAGATCGATTAACATAGTGATAACCACAAAAATATAGAAGTCCTTATGAAGTAGACTAGATGTACGAACCTATACGAACACCGTCTTGTTCTTTAATCAATAAATATATAAATCATGACGTTTTGTTCCTTTAGTTTTGTTATCAATACTTATGTTGAATCAAAGATTGAAAGGAAAAACTAGTGCACCTTTGGGCATCTATCTCGGAGAAAACCCCAATGAAAAAGAGCTAGATGCTTGGCTAAGAAGGGTGCCCTACTAGCCACCAACAATGGACCAATGGGAGTGGTAAAAGAAAAAAGAAATCAGTGGGTTTCTAGTTCACGGGCTAATAGAATGACTACCTGTAATGAAGTAAATCTGACCTTACAAGAAGGAAACTATGTTCCTTTGAGAGTCAGTTTCACAACACACACTTAGATATCTCCAACTACTCAGACTGGTGAAAATATCTAATTATAGATAAAGAAGATGAATATTTTGATTACAAAAATGGAAAGAGTAGATTATAGGGATATTTGTGCCCAAATCTGAGTGTCTCGACCAAGGATGCCAGCGTGATGCACAAATGTCGGCGTGATGTGTTGTAAGTTCCGTACGGATCACAACATAGAATCCTTAGAATGGAAAAAACTTTACTTTGTGTACTGTCGAATATGCAAAACATAGAAGTTAGAAACATGACAACAAATATAAGATAAAAAGATATACATAAAAATGAAGTAAATAAATGCATGCAAACCTTCGTGTGGTTGAATGTCTTCAATAAACTTGCACACCACCAAGAGAGGAAAAATGTTTGGGGCTGTTTGGAAACTTGCCTCAGTCAAGTCCTTGTTTTGATGTTTCCACCTCCACAACAGCAAGATAGATAGATAGATAGATTAAAAAGATAAATAGATAAATAAATGATTTGATAGATAGGGGATGTGATAAATTCCAAGATGCTCAAAGATACACGAGAGATAGAAAGATATTACCAAATGGGCTTGAGAAATCCAAAAGAGCTATGGATATTGCTATAAGAGATGGCTGTAGCAAGTTGCAGAGAGCTGTACAAGCTAGAGAGAGAGAGAGAGAGGGGGGAAAAAGAGGCTGATGAGCTGTTTTGGAAGATTTCAAGACATTTTCACCAACCTGTGAAGGTGACAAAGTGTCAAAATGCCCATAACTGACATTTGGACTTGAAGATGCCATGTGATGCATGCACGACACTCAGCCGTCTGCATGGCACGCTAATGTCTAGATAAATCATGCTAAAAAATGACGAGAGTCAAGAGAACCACATGGTTAATGCGAAAGTGACACGAAAAGAAAGGTGTTGAAAAAGGAGCCTGCACATCTTGAGAGGGAAAAGGATAATGCAAGGGCTAAAATGGACCTACACAAATGCTATGGGAATGGACCCTAAAGTGGCTACAAAAGTGTAGCTAAAATTGCAAAGGGGTATGCAATTTTCGACTCTACACTACCTTTACACACTTAGGAGACTTGTTGTCATCTTTGACGAATAATTTTATAATTTAAACCCTTGCAGCAATTCAATGATGTTTTTTCTTCTGTGGAATATAATGACAACAAAAATCATAATTGTTTTTTTGAAAAATACAGTTTGTAGAGTGTTGGGGCATGGACATACTATAGTGAATTTGGGCCCAAAATTATACATCTTGCTTGCACCCACAATGAATTGGTGAGCAAAAATGGATAGGCAACAAAACATTGATTTGAGTGTTTTTCTCTAATCAAATTGGTAAGATAGACTAAAAACATCAGTTCATGGATGTAATTGAGTGAGTTTAGGTCTAAAATTGCTCACCTTGCATGCTCCCACAATTTATCAGTTTGTGATTAGGAATGAAATAGATCTGTATTTATCAGGTTTTTTTGAGAAAACTAGTAATTGAGACTGGAAACACTAGTTTAGGACTGTTAGAGTTTATTATAGTTTATTGAGCGGAGAGTTTGATTAAAAACAAAAGAGAACCCCAGTAGCCTTTATGTTCAGTGTACAAAAAATCAACACCTAACTCAATCCTAGCCATAACTAATAAATTTAATTTATAGGTTAGGATTAGGTTTTAACAAAAAACAACATTTAAACAATAATTCAATAACAACAAAACCAAATCCTAACTCCAACTTTAAATTAAAAAAAGGCTTACAAGTTAGGGTCAGGGTCTGGCAAAAAACATTATTTTTAATGAAAAAACTAATGCTAAGCCTAAACTTTTGCATAAATGGCTCTCAATATGGGATCCTCAGCTTCAAGAACACCAACTGTTCACTAAAAGTCACTAGGAATTCAATTGATGTTTGGTACGTACCATTTATCCTTCACTTTGACAAATTATGGGTGCCTGTTTTGTCCAAGTTATCAATTGATCTTATACTTTGAGCTTGGTATTCTTTATGGTGTCCAACAAGGGACACTCAAATAATATTGCCTTGGTGCCCTTAAGTTTTAACCTTTTACCAACAGCAAATGAGTGCATAGAACAGTGTCTCCCAATATGGGCTCCTTGTAACATCGAATGGTATGCTTGTATAATACCAAAATTAGCGCATGCCATCTCTGCCTCATGATCCTTCTTATGCATATGTGCAGTAGCTTCAAGCAAAGGTTTTACACCAGGAATTAAAGAAGGAACACAAAAATGTTGTGATTGCACTTACCTAGAACTATATAAGCCACACCCATGGGCCAAGACAGGTCCTTACTATACTGGACTTTCATTCAAAAGGAGAATTTATCATAGCTGCTGTTTCCTTCACTGTCCTGTTCTTTTCTGACTTCTACTCCTTGTACAAAAAAAGAGAGCTTCAATTTTTTTGTATAATCTTTGGTTCTACTAAATTACACAACTACACATCTTGGCCAGTGATTTGTCTAAAATGTGATATTTAATTTGATTGATGTCTCCTGCTATCCTGAAGGAACAATAATTGGACACAACCATTCTTGACATTGCCTCTGCAGCCTGTTTGCAATACCTCCATGTGGGATTATTGTCCTGGTCGTCACTATTGTTACCTGCAGATGCCATCTCTATTTGCTAAGTTGGAAACACTAGCAAATGAAAGGCAGTCGAGTGTCAAGTTTAAATTTTTAAATTCTAATTCTGAATACTGAAGAGAAAAAATGCAGAGATTTGAATACTACAGCCGTTGTTTTGATTTGGCATGAAATCACCTCTTTCAGCAGAGTAGTGTAATAATCCCATTTGTTGGGAAACTGCTGAAGTCACTGCCTTTTCGTACAGAAGTGTGTGTAATCGCCCTGTTAGTACCGACACTTACAAGATCAACCAATTAATGTAGCATATTATGCATCTTAACAGTATCATAACTATGTTTTCACTTCCTATGTTTTAGGGAAGTAATTTTGATAGGCCTGTGGACATATTGAAAACAAAGAGCGCATGGTTTTTAAATGTTTTTTTTAGCAATTTTTTTGTTTCCAAAAGGAAAATCCCAGATTTTCAGCTCACAGGGATTGTTTCTTGTTGAAGATTGAATACCCAATGAATATGCGTACTCCATCACTACCAGTATATGTCCAGTTGCTGGTGGCCTTAGGTCATATTGATATGAGGTGATTAAATGGCTTTAGATATAATTGTTAGTCTTTAGATGCAATATAATTCTTTTATTTTCTGATCTCAAGAAGCAAAAATTCTTTTTCTTTAAATTTAGTGGCTTTAACTTATATACTAAGTTTGTGATCCATATTGGTTGGGGTAATGAAACATACTACTAATGAAGGTCAAGTACTAATGTATTTTTTAACTACATGAAACAGGTAATAAGTTTATTGAACAAGATGCAGTTGCCTGCAGTAAGTGAAAATACTAACATCTTGATATCGATACCACCAACAAGAAGTGACGTTCTCCATAAGTGTGATATAATGGAGGTACTTCTCTGAGTGCTTTATCGCTGTATTTACTTTTAAGTTCTACTAATTCACAATTGAAGTTAAATGGAATGCTAAAACCTTATTGTAGCCATATTTATGGAAATTATGGAGAATTTTCTATAATTTAAGTATATTTGATTAATTTTGGTCATGTTTGTCAATAGTAAAGTAGTTCAATGTCCTTTGTAAACAGGATGTGGCTATTGCTTATGGGTTCAATAATATCCCCAAGACCAAGCCAAAGTCCTTAACTCAAGGGAAGCAACAACCCTTGAATCATGTCAGTGACTTGATAAGGTTAGAGGTATGGTAAAAAGTTAAGCTAGTATCTTGATTGATTATTTTATATGGAGGTTATTCAATGATGGTTTTAATACCTATGGCTTGTTTCCAGGTAAAATAGTATCCAAATTATAATATATTTGGCTAATTGATTGGTTAATGAACGTTAGCTAGTGCACGAGAATTTAAGTTAAGGCTGTTAAATAAAGCTTGAGGAATATGTTTCAACATTAGACACCTATAGAAGCAATATTCTGAACAAGTATAGTTTGAAAGTTCTACAGATCAAATTGGCCTAGAAGACATTAAAGTTTCTTTCATCTCACTTCCCTTATTTTTTAAATTAAAAGCCACTTGAGAAATAGGAGTTCAAGGAGATAATCATTACTCTATGAAATGAGAGCAGCATTGAGACAAGGAAGAAGACCAGTATGTTATCACTTTGACTTGTCCTTGGGAACAAGAGTCTAACCATCTTGGTTGTTTCAAATAGCTGTAATGCAATGGTACAAGCTGTGAAAAATTTGAAAACAGTATTTGTTGTTAAGGAAGAAATGTTTCACTTGGGTAACCACCATTGCAATATTTGCAAACTCAGATAAGTTGCAGTAGGCTTCACTTCAACTGGATGGGTATTATGCAGCAATTCAATTTGCTGGTTACATACAAGGAAGGGACACCAAATAATATTTCTCATAATCTTTCAAAACTGCTGTAGACTATGGTAGCTGCTACAAGTAGCATCATGCAATTGGAGCCTTTTAGTCACAAGGAACACATGCAAAAACATGTGGTATGTTTGAAACTTGTTGAAGTGTATTTTGCATCTCAGAAAGAAGGTATGCCAAATTCTGAACAGAAAGCAAATAATTTTCATAAAGAGGGATTGTTGTATGACATGAACAAATTGTGCATAAAAGAAGTAGACGTTTAGATTTAACAATTTATATTCAATAAAATTGTCTCTAACTTACAGAAATACTGGCAGAAGGTACAAGCAGATGCAGTGAGGTTCATTTGTGGATGTGTGTTGTACATTATCATTAAACTAATATATCAGAAGTTTGGATTGTATGTGCTTTTGGAAGTACCTAACTGGCCTTGGGAGAGCATATGTATGACTATCCATGAGGCATTACCTTAGACCATGGAAGTTAATATTTATTTGATCATCATTGGGGATTGTTGCAGTTAGATGGGGCGAACTAATTTCTCGAAGTAGTTAAATAAGGACGAAGAATTTTGCAATGATTGTAGGGCATGGTTTAATTCAATTTGGTTTGCCATACCATCGGTGTTGGATCAGTTTTTTGATTATTGTTGAATTCTGTGACCATTGCAAAGATCAGCAAATTTTCATCCATAGGTTAACTTGTCTGCATTTGAGACTTTTCCAATTCTTTTTCTTTATACTCATTTGGACCATGGATTCCATTTGATGATATGTAGAGTGCATAATTTTATAAGGCTGCAATGGCCACAGAAGTGATAAAATAGATGCACCAAAAGTGCATGGACAACATAAACATTCTCTCAACTGAAGTACAAAGCCGAGCATGAGTGATATCAAGTGGCTTATAATTTTCAAGTTGGGGTTTGATGACATTGTATCATATTGAATGCAACCTTAAGGGTAAAGTATAAAGCAATTAAATCTAAACCTTTTCCCATATTGTGACAAATTTGGACTAGTGCTTTTAGACTTGGTTTGCTTTAAAATATATGCACATTCATACAGTTGTCATGGTAGGAAATATGATATTTGATTGAAACATCCATGTTGGTTGAAGAGGATGTGACAGAGAAAATAGTCATCATGGGGAATACTTTTAAAATAGAAAAAATTACAATTTAGCTGAAAGGAAACTGCAGTACTTTACATTAGGATTTGGAATAGTTTACTATTGTTCAGCAAAATAAATCGACAATCCGCAAAATACTTCGATAGATAAAACTTTTATCTAATTAGGGTATAAAGGAAATTGATACAATATTTTGTTATTAAAAATTGAATAAAGATAAATTCATATGATTGCTTGTAGGGCAAGGAATAGATAAATTCATTAATTATAGAAATATAAATAGATTAGCAAGCTCATTAGAATCTTGATCAACAACACACTCACGCGCGTGCACACACACACACACACACACACACGTGTGTGTATAACTTCATTGCTAGAACCACAACTTGCAGGATAGCTTTCACAGAAAGAAATATTTCACCAGAAAGATGAAAAATGCATTGAGATGCAAATAATAAAGTATATAGCCTTTCTCATAAAGGCAAGGAGGGAGAGAGCCAGTAAAAAACCTACTATCAACTAACTAAAAACTAAATGCACTAATAATTAATAAATGATGCCTAAGTAAAATTAAGCATGGGTAAATGGTAAAAATACATTTACTCCAACATATATAAGTTTATTCACTTATATGGCATACCAATAACTTGCTGGATTGCCAATCTGCTGATTACTGATTGCAGATCCTTATATCTGATCTGATCTCTTGCTTGATATAATTTTCCCCACTTGGATACCTACTACAAATGATTTTTTCTTCCGTTTATACCCTCCAATGTGAGGGAGAAGTCACAACTCTTCAATATTTCTACCCTTTAGAGAGAGTCACAACTCTTCCTCTTAACTGCTGGCTCAAAACTTATTCTATTTTGATTCTCTTATTCTTAGGAAATCACTGCCTTATAATTTATTTATTAAGTTAGATCTTATTTGCCTTTGTTTTATCAATATTGAACACAAACACTCTTTTAACTTGTACATTCGGTGCTCCTTGAAAATTACTGATATCTGATTACTGGGTTGGCCCTTTTTGAGAGGAAATGTTTATTAATCATTGAAGGGAAATTGCCCCCAAAGAAGGGTAAGATGGCAATCCCTTAATCTAGCTTGGATGGCCTCTTGCTTATAATCTAGGTCAGCCTTCATATCTGAATCGTTGCTATTTGAGCCGGCCCATAAACAATCCTAGTCAGCCTTTATAGTGGAATGTTATTTAATGCCTGGGTTTAGTATTACTAAGGATTGGGATCTGATTAATAACGCTGTGTTTCCTTCTAACATGGCAGGGACATGACAGATTGGATTAAAAAATGAGATCTAAACCTAAAGCTTGTTCATTGAAGAGCTGTAAGTTTAGAATATTATTAGTGTTACAAACTTACAAGTAATAAAACACCATTTATGGAGACCTAAAACTTCTCCACTGAAGAGCTGTAAATTGAAATGGTTATCAGAAAAAAAGATTCTCAAAGTATAGGTGAAGATGTTGTCTTGTGTTTAAGGGAGGTGTGAGTGAGCTTCATAGCTTGTCACAAAATTAGTTTGCTTTGACAACACCTTTGGATGGAAAGTGCTCTTTGAGTTATTAATTTTGATATATTGTATCATAAGGTTTTGATAATTAGTTATCCCTATGCATTTCTTTGATTCGGATGTTACAAATTTGTGTGCTATAGGAGGAGCATAGGGTCCATGTTCAAGTAGACAATTTCCATGAGGTTGAGTGAAAGTGAGGGCAATCACAATGAGAACATCTTAGTTCATCAAGCCAAAAGTAACTTATACCCCAATTTGTACATTGCTTTTTTCCACCAGAATGGAGGAAAGATAAGAAGCCAACATTTCCTTTTAAAGAATTGTTGTAGGCATGATCATAGAAGATCCTTTAAAGCATTTATGGTGAGGTTGGAAATGTAGGTATAACTAGAGGAAGTCACTATATTATTTTCGTAATAAGAAGGTATAATGTAGGTGTTTCCAAGATGAGCTTTTTGTATGAAACGGTCAAAACTTAAATGACTTTGAAACTATTTTAAGATATTTTTTTGAAATTAAAATAATTAGGAAATACTCAACAAGGTTTCTAAACTTCTAAAGTGAACGGTTCCCAAGTTTTTTTGATTGGGGGGAATATCAATGTGTACTACCATTTAAAATTGCACAAATGAGCTTGTTTTGGGCATTCCAAGAGTTTAACTTGGAAATCTAACTTGATGCATGTGGGTGATCGCTAAAGAAGTGTATGTTGGTGAGGACTGGTCTTGGTCATTTGTCCCTAGTGTTTTTATGAGTTTTGGATCATTTTCTATTGTTTTAGGGGCATTTCCATAATTTTAGGAGGTAGGCTGGAGTTTAATCCCTCACACCTTGTCTCATTATAGGGGACTTACCCTAGGGGAACCTCTTTATTGTTGACATTGTTTTTGTTGTACACTAGGGAAACATGTTCATATTTTTTAGGGGGTTTTGGAGAGCAATTGGGGACTAGACATGTTATGCAATTTTTTGTTGGATTTAAGTGTGACCACTATGCAATTGTTTCACCAGGATATTTCAAATTTGTGTTCTATAGTGGGAGGAGGACATGACACATTTTCAAGTGGATATATTCCACGTGTAAATTGAGTTAAAGCAAGCATCATAGTGAGAATGTCTTAGACCATCATTGGGCGAAAAGTAACTTATGCACCAACTAGTACATTTCTTTTTGCCACAACAATAGAGGGAAGATAAGTTACTGATATGACTCAAAAATATTATTTTCTTTTCAAAGAGTTGGAGGTGCAATTATAAAGAATCAGGGACAAGGAAAGGCATCCCCCATCCCCCAATATCCCCATCTTGTAAACTCAAGATAACATGGGTTTAAAACAGACCTGTTTGAAATTGTTTTCTTGAATGAATAGGTAGCTTAAGTAACATGGTCACGGAGTCTTCATAGGGATATGTAGAAACCTAATAATCCTATACATGGTAGACACAAACTTGGTAAAAACTTGACAGACCCAACATTTTCTATTTTGGAGAAACTCGACCACTTAAAAAAATGCTTTAATTTCTTTAGAAAAAACAATTTTATTGCAAGATTCAATGACAAGATGTATCCTTTGAGTCCCTAAATGAGTACAAAAGTGTTTTTTAATTAAATTTGATTAATTTGAATACAAAATGGTACCTTGAAAAATCTTGATGGCTGGGAACAACGAATAATTGACTGAATGAAAACACAACATTTTACATCTTCCTCCTCCCTAATCTAGTGAAAACTTTGGGAGAGGTTTGTTGATATTATGGCCTTTCGGCAATATATCATGGATTGGTTGAGATATTTTCGATATATAAATAATAATAATAAATATAGAGATATTTATTATTTATTGTTTATTAGAAGATTGATTTAATATGTATTTGAATGGAATAAACAAAGTTTATTTAAAGGGGCCCAAAATTGGCCTCTTGAGGTGAACTTAAATAAACTAGACACAAGTCGGCCTCTTAAGGAGGCTCCCTATTCTCATATATATTGAGGATCGAATCTTGAGGAGAAGCATATCAAAGACATAACATATTGTCTTCTCCTCAAGGTTCGATTATTCTAAGGCTGCGATTTATTGCTTGCAGCGAATTGGAGCAGCAGCATGAGCAGCAGTGAATTTATGAAGAGTGCAAATTAGAATTAGGGAAGAATGAAGCCCTAAAAGGAGCAGACCTAGGGCGAACAGCAGCAGCCCTAGGGAAGGCGAACTAGGGCAGAAATATGAGCAATCTCAAGGGATTGAAGGGCAGATCCATGAGAGCGATCTAGAGCACTTAGTGATTTATTGTAATCAGATCTTGTTAGCATCTAAGCAAGGATTAGGTTCAGATCTGAGTGCTTACAATATTTGGATTAGAATTGGATAAGAGCCTAGGTGGGCTATATCTACATTGAAGAAGACACATTGTGGAGATTAAAGCTGTAATCCGAGTATTGTCTCTGCTTACTCTTTGTGTTTTATTATGTATCCTGTGCTTAGTTTTGTTAGATCTCTATAGATTGATATATTCCTTGTGAGAATCTGAAAATAATAACAAGGTTGAGGTTCCAATCCTTGGAGTCTGATATGGCTCCACAGTTGGCATAGAAGACTATGGTTCAAACTCCATTTCGTTAGTAGATGGCAATGTCACGCAATCCTATATCTCTTGCTGCACCCACATCCTCTAATGCCCGCGTCTCAAAATCAAGAATTTCATTTTCAGTAAACAATGGAGGCTGCTCATCCTGTCATGTGCAATCACTACAGGGATCAATCTCATTCAAATCAACAAGCTCTTGTGATTTGTCCTCTACCCTTCTTGTGTGTGATGTCCCCTCTCTGAGATATGATTTAATAATAAATAATAAAGTATAAAAATAATATGAATGATAATAATTAATAATATAATAACTAATAAATTATCAACTTTTAATTAATAATATTATATTGATAAATAATAATATCATTTTTAATGCTGCCACTGATAAATATAAAATACAATAAACAATTTATAATGCATAAGACATTAAATTCACTCACTTATCGACCAAACTAAATAAATAAACAACAAGATGATAGGCTATAATATGATTAGCTCATCGTATACATGTAAACTCAGAAGTAGCAAAGATAAATTTTAATTTGTCTTATTCAAGAGATGGATGCAAAGATTAGAATATTTGCCACTTAAGGAAAATAATGGAATAAATAATGCATTGGCAAGATGGTTAAATAAAGTTTTCAGGAGCTTATGTGGTTGTTCCGTTAGAGGGGTACAAATTGAGTTAATGAACAAACCTGAATGAAGAGACGCACTCCATTTCAAAGATCACAGATGGGAGAAGGAATAATAAAATGGGACAATGGATTTAGATGTTCAGATTTCTGTAGAAGAGAATCAGAGAATATAAAATATTTTCTTTTTCTTTATAAGAATCATATGTATTGCTGGCAAGCATTCAATGAGTTAATATTGGTTACAAAATATTATATCTGAATCCTATTATGGATGAAGAACTATTATATGGTCATATATATATATATATATATAAGGAATAAACAACCTTATATAGTTTTATTATATGTATTATATGTTAATAAGGATGAAATCAGAATCATCTATATTATATAAGGTGTATATCTATCTTGAAAGATCTAATATTTACATCTGTAATATATATACTCATTAATAACAAAGGAGTCATAACCATATATGTCCATGTTCAGATTCGTTGCTATTTAGCACTTGAAGAGGAAGGTAGTGAAATGTTTCTGGGTGACCCCACAATAGTGGGGCACACTTTTTTAGGCATGCTGATTTTTGCTGAAAAAACACATTTTTAATAAAATATAATGATTGAAGCCTTGAGAGGTTCCATTTGAAGGAATTAATTACAAATGGTTAGCTCAAAGCCTCTCAGATTAAAAAAACATTGATATAACATCTATACTCCTCATTCATACCTACAATGGAGTCTCCTTCGCACCTATTAAAATGCTGACAAAAAATCACTTCGACTTTATGTTTTGGAAGATCAAATGAATCCATTTGAAAAACCTATCTATGTAGTATGATGCTATTTGGAACAAGTTTTCTAATGAATATAATTTTAATACATATTGAGTTCATTATCACTTTTAAATATTACTTTAACTAAACATAGGTTGTTTGGTCATTCAACAACCTGTCTCTTCAAGAGTAAACTACAATTTTTTTTTTATGAAAAATATGTAGGAAAAGAGTATTTGTGTTACCTTTCTATAAAGAAAAAGAAAAAATAGATTTCGATATACACAGATCAAGTTAGAGCGATCCAAGTGACCTTATGTCTAAATTACAGTTTTTGTCACTTTAGAACTTAATAAACTATGAAATATTGACCCAAAATGAATGAAACCAATTGCATCCTTTAGATATTGAATTTACAAATATAATCTCGAAAGAATTACATCGTTATCATATTGAAAAAAAAGTTATGTTGATCCAAGTGATAGTAACTCCTTAAAAAACATTATTTTTGTAGACAAACCACTTTTCGAAGGAGAAAGAAAAATGAATTTTAATTTTAAAAAATAAATAAATTTAGAAACTATAAAGAAAATTGTAAAAAACTCTAGTTTACATCATCTTCAAATTCTTAATAGTTTTACGGCAACAGGTGTTCGAAAGTGAAGTTTTTTCTCACAATGTTGATCTCTGTGTCAAAGTTGGCCAAAAAGTGGGACACACTATTGTGGGACCACCCCTCTGTTATGAGCCATGATTAATATAATTTAAGATAGACACACATATGATTCATCTCCTATCTCTAATATATTAATATATAAGTGAATAATGTTAATCAATAATATCAATTTATGATATTTTATACTAATTGATTAGTAATTTTTAAATATAACCATTAGTACTAATTAGTGTTAATTAATAATAATGTTAATCAATAACTATTAATATTAAATAATAATAACATTAATGTACTATTAATAATAATATTGATATTAAGAATCAAAATAATCGATATAGTATAAATAATCAATTTGTATCAATGTATAAATATATATCTAAAATAATTATTAATATTAATATATTAATAATAAATATGTGCTAATAAACATCCTAATGAGCATCCTATTAAGTGTATTAATAAATGATAATACAGATGAAAGGATGTTAGAAAAGGTCGTGACCAACCATTTGATTATTTATATTTATTGGAGTGAAAGACATGAAATCACGGGGGAAATATACGAAATAAAATAAAATAAGCAAAGGCCCCAAAAGGTGATAATACAAAGTCAATCCTCATTCTTGAGAAGTACGTGAATATCCTAAGGTATATTGGTGAATACCCTTAGGTGAATAGTATTAAGGTATGCATTCAATACTTCTTTCCATGATTTTAGGTAATATAATATTTAGAAGATTAATCATTAAAAGAATAATCTTATAAATTGAATTGCATTAAAAAATTAATAAATCAATATATTCACTATAATAAAGGAGAAAAATAAGGAAACACTATAGGAGAAAAATAAGGAAATAATATAGGAGGAAAATAAGGAAATATATAATCATTAATGAATAAGGAATCAAATATGAAGAATTGAAAATTCATCACTTTTCTAATTTAATAAGGATATATATGAATATGAAATTAGGATTATTATGTATAAATATAGATTAGTATTTGTATAAAAGAAATTTATATTAATTATTAAAGTGCATAGATGTACATCAAATAATTAATAGATATGCTATATCTATATATAAAGAGTCTATATAATTGATTTTGCTTATTTATTATATATATATATATATATATATATATATCATTTACAATAATGAATTATTTAAATTGAGTAAAATGATTTTTTTAATTATGAAATATTAATATCAAAAGTATTAATATCAGAAATATATAGATGACATGAAATATTAATATCAGAAATGTATACATGTGCAATTAAGATCTATGGAATTATGTTATAGGTATTTTTATGTTTTTTGATTTTTTATTAATCTGAATATATGATCATGTAATTTACATTAATTTTTGGTACATTTATATGTCCACCCAAATTGATGATATGGAGACCATAGAGAGAATTAATCTTATATTCATTAAGAGATGGATCCCATATTTGGAGGGGACTAGAGGAAATTGTTATAGTTTCCCTAGTCTCGAGATTGTTATAATCTCACCATAGATGATGATATGGATTGCATATAAAATGAATCTTATATTCATTAGAGATGGATCCCCATATCTGGAGGGGGCTAGAGGAAATTGTTATAGTTTCCCTAGTCTCGAGATTGTTATAATCTCACGTAGGCAGTCTATATATTGATGCCAGTCATATGCATAGGTGTAGGCTTGAAATGCATTTATTGCTTCCAAGAGATTCTTATGGGCAGTGCTTTATGGGATGACGTGTCGATAGCCCAGTTTCTTAGAGTGGATCTTATATCCCTCAAGCCGAGAATTGGGAATTCTGTGAAGCCCGACCTAGAGGCAGCCTTAAGGGTCAAATCCCCCCCCCCTCCCCTACTAACTTAAAAGTAGAGTATGAGCCATATAAATATAATATTTTGTACTAACGTCGATTTGGCAGGGAATTATAAAAAGGAGAATAAGAAGGGACATTATAGTTTTCAAGGAGAGGCCTGTCTAAACCTAGCCAATAGGTTGATTCCCAAGATAGGGTAGGGATCAACGACCCTGAGTGCCTTGCGGGCATAGTTCCAAGACAGGATAAGGGCTTGGATCTGTAAACTTTGAGGGAGCCTATTGTTATTGGTATCTAAGCAACTTGGTTACATCCCAATCTTCTTCTTCTTAGACTGAAATGGTAATAAAGGTTGTATGGACATTAAGGATCATAAATAGCAAGATTGCTTAATATGTTTGATGAATGTATAACTTTCTTTACCAGTGTAACACCGGCACTGGGTATGCTGAGATGGGGAGCAAACCGCTTCAATTTCAGGACGACAGTGGGAGAGCAGTGGGGGTGGGGAGGAGGGGTGTTGTATACTATACATATAGAACTTGAAATGCTAGTTATGAAATGATGTTTTTGTGTAACATACCAAATCGAAATACTTGAACATAGCAAAATTACAACATGAACTAGAACCATTGAACATTCAACATAGTAACATAGTACATACCCAATATTAAAATTCAAAAAACCAAAATTCAAATAGATATTCAAGTACTCGTCTTGGCGGCGGCGTGGTTGTGGAATGGTGGAGGTGGGGGTACTCAGGTACTCCAAGTATCTAGTGCGGCGACGTCTCAGGGATGGGTACTTTGAGGTTTGGGGGGGGGGGGTGCGAGTCCTCGGGTTTCACTGTTGTTTACCTTGAATAATTGAATAACAGAGAATTGATTCAATGCAACTTAGTCCATTTAGTTTAGGCCACAAGCATATTAAATAGGGCTTAATTCTGGTTATAACAGGCCTAAGCGTAGTAGGGGACATTACAAATGGTATCAAAGCTGTGATCCTGCCATGCTGTAGGGTAAAACATAAAAAGGAACTATTCTAGTCAATGAAAGAATCTAAACATACATATATACTTGAGATGCTATCAGAGTTGCACAATAGAATCTACTCACATAGAAAGGTTTGTATAAAAATTATCATTGCTTGAGGACAAGCAATTTTGGGGAGGATAGGACTGTGATGTCCCCTCTTTGAGATATGATTTAATAATAAATAATAAAATATAGAAATAAAATGAGTGATAATAACTAATAAAATATCAATTTTCAATTAATAATATTATATTGATAAATAATAATATCATTTTTATGCTGCCACCGATAATAATAAAATGCAATAAACAATCTTTAAGGCATAAGACATTAAATTTACTCACCTATCGACCAAACTGAATAAATAAACAAGTTGATAGGCTATAATATGGATAGCTCATTTTATACATGTAAACTCAGAAGAAGCAAAGATAAATTTTAATTTGTCTTATTCAAGAGATGGATTCAAAGATTAGAGTCTTTGCCGCTTAAGGAAAATAATGGAATAAATAATGCATTGGTAAGATGGTCAAATAAAGTCTTAAGAAGCTTACGTGGTTGTTCTATTAGAGCGGTACAAATTAAGTTAATGAACAAACCTGAATGAAGAGACGTACTTCTTCGACGTGGTATAAAATAAGAATTAACTCTATTTCAAAGATCACAGATGGGAGAAAGAATAATAAAAAGATTTAGATGATCAGATTTCTGAAGAAGAGAATCAGAGAATATAAAATATTTTGTTGCTCTTTATAAGAATCATATGTATTGCTGGCAAGCAATCAATGAGTTAATACTGCTTACAGAACATTATATCTGAATCCTATTAAGGATGAAGAACTATCATATGGACACACACATAGACATATATGTATATCTTAATAAAAGTATAATCAGATATATATTATATAATAGTGAGATCATATATATTGATAACAGTATAATCAAATATATATATATAAAAAAAAACAAAAAAAACAGTGAAATCAGATAAAGTTATGTTATATATAAAGCATGTATAAGAGATTGTGATTATATATAAGTATGTTAATAAGGATGAAATCAGAATCATCTATATATATATATAAGGTGTATATCTATCTTGAAAGATCTAATATTTACATCTGTAATATATATACTCATTAGTAATAATGGAGTCGTAACCATATATGTCCATGTTCAGATTTGTTACTATTTAGTACCTGAAGTGGAAGGGATTGAAGTATTTCCAAGGAGAGGTCTGTCTAAATCCAGCCAATAGGTTGATTCCCAAGATATGGTAGGGATCAACGACCCTGAGGGCCTTGCGGGCATAGTCCCAAGACAGGTTAAGGGCTTGGATCTGTAAACTTTGAGGGAGCCTATTGTGATTGGTATCTAAGCAACTTGGTTACATCCCAATCTTCTTCTTCTCAGACTGAAATGGTAATAAAGGTAGTATGGACCATGGTTGAAAATCTCTGCTATTTATTGCCAGAATCGTGATATATCACACCTAAATATGCTGGGCGATTTTATCACTATTAAACTCAGCACCGGTTTAATGAAAATCGCGTGACGTGATAAATGTCAATAACCCGCAACAGTGCGCTAGGTTTCTTTGTTAAATTTGGCTTTTAAAAAGTTAAAAAAATTAAGTTTAAAAAAGCGTTGCCTTAAACTTTAAAGTTTCCATTGTTCATTTTATTTCCTTTGTTAGATGCTGCCCTAAGGTTGCATGCGGCGACAGTGAGTAAGTGTGAAGAAGAGTTTGGCGTCGCCCAACGGCATTATTTCTTGTTCATCAGCATTACTTCCTGGTTTATTTCCGATGACATTACTTACTGAGCTCACATTTGGTCGACGACAATACTTCTTGTTCATCGGATTATAAAACTCTTATATTATATTACTTGCTTTCATCGACTTGCATTGGAATTGGGATTAGGGCTATTTAGAAAATAATATGCCAAAAATGAACTCATAATATATGTCTATAGTTTCAATATATAGTTTAGACTTTAGACATATATTATTATATATATTGAAATAATAGTTTTATGTAGGTAATATATTAATAATTTATTTATATACTTTAACAAAATATTTAATATTTTATGCTTTTATATATTTTTATTATTCAATGTTATTTCATTGTATAATGTTTCATAGTTATATATATATATATATATATATATATAGATTTGTGTGTGTGTGTTTTTTTAAAGAATATTTTAAGATATTTTCAAATGTTCGATAAAAGTGCCGATTTATTCACCAATTTTTTGGCGATTCCGAGTTTTTCAACTATGGTATGGACATCAAGGATCATAAATGGTAAGATTGCTTAATATGTTTGACGAATGTATAACTTTCCTTATTTTGAATAATGGAATAACATAGAATTGATTCAACGCAACTTAGTCCATTTAGTTTAGGCCACAAGCATATTAAATAGGGCTTAGGGGACATTACATTGTGCGAAGCCAAAGGTTGTCTCACACAATGATTAATTCGTTGAGGCATTTTTGAGTTAACTTATTCCTCTTCTTCTTGTGGATGGCTTCAAATATGCTCCTATTGCGCCAACAATAAATTCTCTAGATGGAAAGGCCTTTATTCGGAGGCGGATGGGGCTTCAGGTGGTTTGTGTGTTTTATGGAATGACTACGGTTGTGGTTGATCTTGTGGCGATGGAAAGGTCTTGGATTTGGGTGGAGATTTGTTCTAAGCAGCTAGGGGAGCGGTTTCAGGCACTGAATATCTATGGGCCAAACAATCCGGCTCTTAAAAAGAATCTATGGCAAAAGTTGTCTGAATTGCTTTTAAGTAAACCTAATGATTTCTTCCTTTTGGGGGGAGATTTTAATGCAATTTTAGATCCTTTGGAGAAACAAGGAGGAAAAGGATGGGCTGGCCAAAGTCAAAAAGATTTCTTTGACTTTGTGATTAATAATGGTCTGGTTGATGTGAAGCTTAAGAATGGAATGTTTACTTGGACCAATCATCGCAGCGGTTTCTTAAACATCTCTGAGAAACTAGACAGATTTCTTTTGGCACGTGATTGGGCTGCTACCAATTGGACCTGCAATGCGGAAATTTTACCTTTTTCGGGGTCCGACCATTATCCTATCAGTATTAGATTTTTGGAGGACAAAGCTCCGGATAGAGCTCCCTTCAAATTTGAAGCTATGTGGCTGAGACACAAATTTTCGTGAGCAAGTCAAATCTTGGTGGACTTCTGCCCCTAGGAGAAGAGGTAATAAAGCTTTTGTGTTTTTTAAGAAATTGCAATTTTTAAAAGAACAGCTCAAAAGGTGGAATAGGGAAGTTTTTAAAAATATTTTTGCAGAAAAGATGCCATTGAAAAGGAACTAGGTTTTTTGCATGAGAAAGTGATTGCTAATGGTATGGTTGAATGTGATTTCTTGGAGGAAGCTAGGTTAAACAAGTTGTATAGTGAGGCTTTGCACAGGGAGGAAACCTATTGGAGACAAAAGTCATGGGAATTGTGGCTTAATGATGGTGATTTAAATACTACCTTTTTCCATAACTCTGCGAAAGTTAAACGATCCAATAACAAGATTTTCTTTGTTCTAGATGGTTCTGGCGTGTTGTTACAGGACAAAGAGGCCATTGATGAGGAGGCTGTTAGATATTTTAAGGATTCCCTTTGGGTGGAGGATGACAACCTTGTTTTTGATTTGGACATTGATGCTATCATTCCTAAGTGTATTACGGAGGACCAAAATGAAATGCTCAAACGACCGTCTTCAAAGGAAGAAGTGAAGAAGGCGGTTTTTGAGTTGGGTGTACAAAAGTCCCCTGGGCCGGATGGTATTTCTGCAATCTTTTTTCAGCAATTTTGGGACCTTGTTGGGAAGGATATATGGGAGGTGGTTGAAGAGTCTAGAGCCGGTGGCTTCATATTTCAAGACTTTAATAATACCTTCATTGCTCTCATTCCGAAGAAGGAGGAAAGTAAATCTTTTGATGATTTTAGGCCGATTTCTCTCTGCAACACGATTTATATAATTATTTCCAAGGTCATGGCAAACAGATTGAAGGATGTGTTACAGTTTATTATCTGTGAGGAGCAAAGCGGCTTTACCCCTGATAGATCTATTTATGAAGGAATTATTGTTGCACATGAAGTTATTCATACTCTTAATCTAAATAAATCTGAGAAGATGATGGTTAAATTGGATATCAGGAAAGCCTACAATGCTGTCAATCGGAAGTTTCTTATTAAGGTGCTTGGTTGTTTTGGTTTTTGTCAAGAGTGGCTGAATTGGGTGGAGAGTTGTATTCAGACTCCTCGATTTTCTGTTCTTGTGAATGGAAGCCCTCAAGGTTTCTTCAAGTCGAATAAAGGCATCCGTCAAGGAGACCCTTTATCCCCTTTTCTTTTTATTATTATGGCGGAAGTGTTGGGTAGGAGTATTTGTCAGAAGAGAACGATAGGGCTATGGCAGGGCATCAGGTTGGCTGATAATTTAGACCCTGTAACTCATTTACAGTTTGCTGATGACACTAATTTAATGGGGGAGGCTTCTTATAGGGAAGCTAGGGTGATCAAAGAGACTTTGGACTCTTATAGTAGAGTGTCGGGGCAGTGCATTAATTGGTCAAAATCAGAAATTTTTTTCTTCAATGTGGATCCTAGAAAACAAAGGGGGATTTGTAGAATTGTTGGTATAAGAGTTGGTAGTTTGCCCAATAAGTATCTTGGTATCCCCCTTTTTAAAGGTGCTTCAAAAGCTTTATTATGGAAAGACCTTGTTGGGAAATGTTCCCAAAGACTTGAAGGCTAGAAGAGCAAATGGCTTACCTTTGCGGGTAGAATACTCCTGCTCAAATCGGTTATTTCTGCTATCCCAGTCTTTTCGACGATGTGTTTGAAGATTCCCAAAAAGATCACTCAATTAATATCAGATAAAATGCGGAAATTCTTGTGGAATGGCAAGAATCTCGAAGATAAGAGACCTCTGTTAGCTTGGAAGAAGGTCTGTTGCTCCCAAGGGCGTGGGGGTGCTGGACTGAGGGATTGGAGTATAATGAATGAAGCGCTGGGAGCTAAATTAGTTTGGTGTATGTCCCAATACCCTAATCTACTTTGGGTAAAAGTGTTAAAAGCCAAGTATCTAGACTCTATGGACAATTACAGGATTCTCACAACTTCAAATCTTCCGAAGGGTTCTGCTGTATGGAACTTCATCTTTAGTTGCAGGCCGCTCATCACTCAACATTTAACGTGGCAAGTGGGTAATGGTCAGAGAATCAAATTTTGGGATGACTCTTGGAGTGGGTTTCCTGTGCTGTCGGGTAATCTTGGGTTTCAAGATCTGAGGGAGCTTTTTATTGAACGCTGGGGAGTTTTTTTTTGTGATTATGTGGAATTAAGATTTGGACCCTTGGGACAGTATTGGGAATGGAAAAGCATTGATGACTTGGGCCTAAATGATCAACATTATAGATGTATGAAGCAGATTTTTGATGAAAGGAGTGCTATTATCAATCAAATAGAAGATGTTATTAAATGGTGTGCGGCTAGTAGTGGAAATTACTCAGTGAAAGTGGGCTATCAACTTTTGGACAGAGCTTAGGTTGCTGATTGCTGGCCCACAAATTTGCTTTGGTGTAAAGACTGTCTTCCAAAAGCGGGTGCCTTTGCTTGGCTAGCCATCAAGGAAAGGATTCTCACTGGCATGAGATGGAGGAAATTTGGTATTTTTGGTCCTACTCGATGTCTGCTCTGTGAGAGTGAGGAGGAAGATGTAAATCACCTTTTACTCTCTTGTAAGTTCACTGCTCAATGTTGGGATATGTTGCGTAAGAAATTAGGATGGCAGGGTCCTCTTCCCAACAGCTTGATGGAGGTTTTTTGTGGTTGGCCATCCTCTCCATCAAGGACTGCTTTTTCTTCAATATGGAATGCCAGTCCCTCTATCCTAATTTGGGAAATATGGAAAGAGTGTAATAGGAGACTTTTTCAAGAAAAGGCGGAAAGCATTGAGAGATTGGAATTCAGAATTAATCATTCGATTGAGGAAGTAGTTAATGCCAGGTCTTCATGTCTTCCTCCTACTCCGTTTACTCTTTTGGATCAGTAGTTGCAACGGGCTTGGCCTGGATTAAAATGCAGAGGTTATCAGCCTAGTAAAAGGCTTGTGAACAAGTGTAGGATCCGAGAAGAAGTCAAGTGGTCTTCCCTTGACGTTGGTTCGGTTAAAGCAATTTTTGATGGGGCTTCGAGAGGTAATCCAGGCCCTTCGGGTGTTGGAGTGATTCTAAGAGATCATCATGGCTCGTCTATTGCTTTTGGAGCTCAAAAATTGAGGGATGGAACCAATAATGTTGCTAAAGGATATGCGGCATTGTTAGCAGTTAGGTTAGGAGCATTTTTGGCTGTCCAGAGGCTACATTTGGAAGGAGATTCTCTTGTGTTGGTTAACGCTTTTAAAAACAAAACTTCAAATGCCTGGCACCTCCAACCAATTATCACTGCTGTGATTGAGTTACTTGACTCTTTCCAAGAGTTTAAGATAAATCACATATATCGGGAAGGCAATAAGAAGGCTGATGTTTTATCAAAATGGGCGGTAAATTTTGATCAGGTTGGTGATCTAAAGCTGGATAATTTGGAGAGTGATATCTTTAAAGTTTAATTTCCTCTATGGTGGGCGCTGTGGAGAGTGATTTTATTTTCCCCTCTATCCTTAAATATGCTCGTGTTTGTTGAAGGTGACGTAGACTCCTTTGTGGGTTGAGTTAGCATTGCTGACGTCCTTCCCAACGGTCTTGTGGCGTGGTGGTTGGCGTCAGCCTCAGTTGTGTCGAATTATGATGACAGTTGGCAGATCTTGTGTATTTGACGACGCTTGTTTTTGGTCTTTGGGTGGCCTTTACTTCCTGTTGATGTTTCACACGCGGGTAATGGCCGGATGTGTATTTGGTGTAATGTCTGCAGATTCGACATTATGTTTGAAAAGATTGAAAGGACTGCTTGCAGGTGGCATATTTTCTTGTGCTTGTTTGCCGTTGGCCTTAAAAGGATGCCGAGATGTGTCTTTCACATCAAAAATTAAGGATTTTTCTTGTTCCTGTGTTGTGAGCTTTTTTCTTTTCTTGAGTGCAGGTTTTGTTTTTGCTGGCGAAGATGCATGCTAACATTTCAGTGGATACCAAGAGGCAGATGAAATCCTTCTCGGGTGCCGCAAGCCGGGAGCGTGTTGTTGGTCTCCTCAAGATAAAGTCGGGAGTTCTGGTGGAGGCTGTCATTGGTGTTTTAGGGCCTCATTTTTAGGAGTTCAAGCTCATGCGACGGGATAATACTTCTATTATCTCAATGGTGGTGGCCTGGGGCCTAGAGTTAGGCGAACCAATTGATATTGTGAAATGGGTGGCTGAGGCTTTGTTTGCCAAAGACTTATTGCTTGGCCTCGATTCTATTTTAGAATGGGCTGTGCTGGGTGTTGGCACAGATATATCTGAATGCATTGAGGATAGAGAGGAGGCTAGGGAGCATGGCCTCATTCCTTTTATCAGATGGATTGGAAAAGTTGATAAGGGGCTTATCTGATGGAAAGAAGATCAGAGTGGGAGAAGATGAAGGCTGAAATCTGGGCAAATTTGGAGGGTCCCCATGTGCCGATGGATATGATGCAAGTGCCTGTTGATCTCCCTCGTCGGCCACGCTCGTCTCTCCCTAGGCGAGTTAGCAGGCTTGCAGATGTTTGATCTGGTGGTGTTTCGGTTGTTGAACGGGGTTTTGTTTCTCTTTTTTGTGCGTGGGAGACCCTGGTTTTTTTGGTGACTGGTAGTGTCAGGTGTGGCTCTCCTCAGAGGAAGTTTACTCTTTTTCTGGCCTTTTGGTAGTAATTGCCTTTTTTGTGGCCTCGTGTTTATGGCTTACATTTGTATAGCAGTCCTATATGCTTTCTCTGTGTATATTTCTTATAGTCTGAATCTGTGATCGGGTTGTTGTTTTCATTATTCCAGATTGACCTTTGTGATGAGGTCGTTTTGTAATCTCTTTCTTAATATATCAATAAAATAATCTATTATCAAGTGAAAAAAAAAGGTTAAAAAAAGAAAGTTAATTCATAAAAAAATCAGAAGAAATGAATCCAATTTTGTGGAATTAAAATGCAAAAATACTTAGTTTTAGCACATGATAAATTTTTGTTAAGCTAGATGCTTGATTTTGCAGGCAAAATGAAGTAAAATACTTTTAAAAAAGAAAGAATTAAAATTTGATTTACTGACCTAAGCTTCAAATTCATCAAATAACCCTTTGAGATCTTCTCATTTTGATGCAAGAGCATTGTCACTGTTGTGTGAAAAGCGGGAGGTGCATTGGGGGCTTTAGAGAGGAGAAATTGCGTTAAAATGTTGTTTTCTGACATTTTAATGACCTACGTTCTATCCACTTGCCATGATTTCGTTTTGCTTGGACCCAACTAGTGCACACTAGAAACTTGGCAAGTGCTTGCACTTGCCAGAAGCTCGGTGAGTAATTTTGGTGAGTTTTGATGGTGATTATTTTTGCTGTGTAAAAAATTGGCAAGTAATTACCAAAGTCTTCCATCTATATCCTACGAATTAGATGATCATCAAGTAGTTAAAAACTTAAAACCACTCAAGTTGAACCATGGAACCTCCTAATTCATTTCCTTGTTTAAGAAGGTGGTCTTCACATCCATCCAATACACCTTCCAACCAACTATTCAAAATGTGACAAATGTGAAAAGATTCCCTTGGAGCATGTAGACGAATTCATTGGAGGCAAGTGTGTGTCTTTAAGTGGAACAATGGAGATCTGGACTAAAAAGATGCAAAACTGGCCTTTCTCATGTCATATATTTTTGGTATTTTTTTTGTGCCAACTTCTTAAAATTCTTGCATGTATTTTTTAAATTGATCTTTTATATTATGGTCAGGCAGAAAGTTTTACTCTACAATTCATTTGAAATATTTTTCTGTTTGCATTTGACCTAATCTGTTTGGTTTGGTTGTTATCCTCAAGAGCATGAGAAGTTGCCATTTTGTTGCTTTTGCATCCAGTTCGGTTTCCAAATTATAATTTTATGTTTCCTTTTTTTGGATTATTTATATTCTGGTTTGTAGACAAGTGTAGGTAATGTGAATGCTTTTGACAAATTTTAACTGTTTCTTTTCTTTGTTTTTTCATGTAGATTGCCATGGCAGGCTTCACAGAAGTGTTAACATGGATATTATGCTCGTATGAAGAAAATTTTTCTATGGTGAACAGAAAGGATGACAAAAAGACTTCAGTAGTCATTGGAAACCCTCGATCAAGTGAATTTGAGGTGTAGTTTCTTTTATTGTCAATATAATATAAAAATTAGAGGTTATGGAGACTTACATTTGTTAGAAAAATACATTTATTGTATTGTATGATATGTCATTTAATTACAGATTCTTTCACCATTTAGTGATTTCTTGTAATTGTGATAAATTCTCCATGGTTCCAACCCGATGTTTTCTCATAAATATGCATTATTCTATGTTGATTGCAAAATGTAGAATGTGTAGCTCTGTGATGTTCCACTATGTATAGTATACAGTGAAGACATTTTTATGGATATTGATATGTAGATGAAACTTAAGATTATGTCATAGAGGTTAAAATGGTGATTCCCGTCGCTAAACTAAATAGAAAACAAAAATGTTCATTCAAAGTGCTTTGTAACAAAGTTGCAGGTTAAAACTGAGTTTACAGACTACTACAGAGTGTTATGATCGTTGTAGCACATTTTCTGGACAATTTCAATTGCCTGCCTTCTACTCATCAGAAAAATGTATTTTGAAGTTAATGGCAGAGTGCTTGGACATTATGTATATGCATGCAGAATTCTTCTATCACGTTGTTTTTGACCAAATCTTGTAGTTTTATTTATTTTGATATTTTGTATTATATATTGCGTCAACCTTTCTGCTTGTGTTTTTATCTATAATGCATTATTAGATTTTGACATCTTTTGTATTTGAATATCATCATTCTTTATTTAAAGATGATCCTTTTGTTGTGTATGGTATCTATAAACTAAATATAAAAAAGCTAGGAAGTCTGGTTCGCCCGTGGGTTCGGACAGGGTTCGAACCCAGGCAGGCTGGCTCGTCTGGGCTGAACCTAGGTCGAACCAGGGTTGAACTAGGGCAGACCCAGGCAGACCAAGTGCCAACCAGGTACATTTCCACTGAGAAACATTCTATAATTTAGTGCACGAAACAATTATTACAGAATTTGGATAAGATCTTTAACATTACAAAATAAAATTTGCTGAGGTTCAGATATTTATTACATCAAATTAAATTAGCCCTCAAGATTTCTTCCTGAAATTTTTATATCCAATTGCTGATAATTACCCCTGTTCGATTAATTGCAAGCTCTCTATAGTGATAAATTATATTTTAAACATTAAACAATATCTTCAATAGGTGTTTTAACATTTTTCAAGTAGGATGTTAATTACAAACAAACAAGCTTGGATTTTAACTGCTGATGAGAATGTTATTGGTGCAGCTGACCCCATTGGCATTGGCACTGTTTGTAAAACAAGTAATGCCTTTGATGAAGAAGAAGAAGAAGATGAAGATTTAGATAAACCATTAGATGATTAAAACTTACTATAAAATTCTAATTGTTGAAAGTCAAAACAATGATACTTAAACTCAATATTATTATTTTAATAGTTTGATGTTGATATGATGCTATGCTTACAAGTTTATGGTGTTTTTTTTGTTTTTATGATACTATGTGACATTCTAATCTTAATTCATGCTTCTCGACTGCATAAATGTGTGTGTGTATAAAATATTTACATGTTTTTGCACTAACGAACCCTAACCCCATTTCAAATTTTTGCCATACTGGCTAACCGGTTGTTTGAACCCAAACCCAAACCTGAACCCGAACTGTCAACTTAGAAAAACGTGTGCATACGAGGAGGTATGTTATGTAGCAAAGGTCAACACTTTCAGTCTTTTGATAATATTTTGAAGAATTTCAGTCGTCTGTCTTCTGCTCATCCAAAAAACATATTTAGAAACCATGCAAAGTGCCTTGAATCTTGATATTATCTAATTTGGATTATTTTATTGCGTTGTTTAATGAAATCATGGAGATTAATATGTTTGGGCAAATTTCTATCTCATTATGTTTTTACTTTTCTGCTCTTTCTCCAGTCTGGTGTATTAGTAATGTTTTGTATCTTTTGCTTTTTGGTGCCTACTTTCTGTAGTCAAAGATGATCCTTTTGTAGTGTGTGGAACATTTCGGCAAATGTGCTACTTATTTGTATGGCGATGATTTTTTATATGAATCTTCTTTCCATTGTGCCTTTGGCTTCCTGACATATCTTTCTTGTTATGCCTTTAATTTTGATGTGGAAAGTAGAGCTTGATTTGTCTGTGCTGAATTAAATTGAGTATTATTTAAATTTTAATGATATTATTTTGTTCAAAACAGCTTGGATTTTAACTGCTTCTGTCTAATGCATCTTGGCTCTTCTACTTGAAACTTGTGCCTTAAAGTATCAAGTTGCATACAAGTGTCCAAACAAGTATATATCATCTCAAATCTGTAACATTCAAAGATTGAGATTTATTTTAAGATGTTTTTCTTCTAAGTGACACATTTTTCTATGTAACTTCTTGATGGTTTGTGCATATTGTACTGCACATTACAACTAGAAAGGATTTTTGCTTGGACTTTGATTTCTATTTGTGTACAATGTTGATAAGAAGGCTGAAGTGATGTTCACGTATTTTTTACAGACTGCTCGAATAAGTCTCTTGCCTGGTATTTTGAAGACAACAGGACATAATAAAGATCATCCTCGGCCTATAAAGGTATTATTAATTAGTTCTATCAATGTAGACTTAATGGAGATTGCTAAAATGCCCCTCTTGAGAAAGTAATCTATGAATGTGAATTTCCAGCATCAAGAAGGAAAATAGACACGCTTAGTTTTTTCACTTGATCAAATGAACTGTGTAAAAACCATCTTATTGTAGCATGGATAAATTTATGGTAAGAATATTTGAGATATTGGAATTAAAATATATAAACAGATTCTCCTGCCTTTTGCCCTATGAATAAATTGTTTTGTGACAACAAAGAAGGGATGCATAAAACGATTAATTATGATTTAGCTCATATAATATTTGCCTCATCAAACAAAAACTCATATCCTAGCGACAAGGAATCCTGGATTCTCTTGTATACCATATATTATTGTGTCAAAATGTTTTGGAGAATCCAGTGTTTGCCAAAGAATATTTTCAGATTGATCCTCATATTTGGTTTGTTCATATGTATATACCCGGATATTTTAGATTCAGCTTTTAGTACACGTCCATACATTATAGGAAGTTGGCAAATAAATATACAAAATTGAATCCTTCATCATGCTCAGTGAGATCATAGCTGTTATTTACCAGCTTGTTGTAATGTCCCCTATTGGGACTTTATTTAATTTACCCTAAATTGCCCAACTAGAGTTAGGGTTGCACTTGGAAATGACAATTTACTTAATCTTTGTAATGTTCCCTACTAGGAAGCTGCCCATTTGCAATGATTAACATACACAACTATGCATTTAAATCAGATTATATTAAGAACAATCACTGATTCATGATACATACTTAAGCCCTAATTCCTTAATTCTCTCCCATTCACTAACCTTAAGAAGGATGGGGGTTTACTTATTGTAGGGTGCTTGACACCAATGTACAAGTAGCCTTCCTCAAGGCTTTAGGACCCCATCCTTACCCCATCTTGGTAGTTTCTTCCTACCTTGTGAGGTTTTAGTCCGCCTCTGCCTACACAACAACCTATCCTCTTAACAATATTAGTGAGTGATTAACTAATAGACTTTGTTTATATTATTAGTTTATGCATCACGAATATATATATATATATATATATATATATATATAGAGAGAGAGAGAGAGAGAGAGAGAGAGAGAGAGAGAGAGATTCCTTTATCTTTGATAGAATTCACATATAATATACTGTAATCAGAACTACTCATTGATTGCTTGCTTTGCTAGCAATACCTATGATCCATTCCTCTTCCTTGTGAAGAGTCTAATATATTTTCCTTTATATTTCCTTTGACGGCTTCCCATACTAAATGTCATTTATAATCTCTTCATCGATGCCTTTGAGAATGGGATCGATTGTCACTATATATTCCATTGTTATTGGATAGTTGCATCCGTTGGTTGTTGAGAGGCATATCTTTCCAAATTGCACGTCTTGTTAGCACTTTATAGATTGGACTTTTGAATCAATTCCTTGATCTTTTTAATATTCAGTTTTCAATAATTTACTCCCAATACCTTGCTTGATTACACTTATTCATAAATGATATTCCTTTCTTGCTGATGTGTCAACCGACTGCTAATAATCCCTTGTCGTTTATATTCATGCTTTCGCTTTAATATAAGTTGCTGTTTATTATGCTAAAATATATTTCACCTGCTGTTATTATATCATTAATTATTTTTATTATCGATATATGATCAATCAATATTTGTATTGCTATTCAATGCTAATTATCGAAGATTCTCTGATATCCCTTAATGTTGATTTATAATAGATCGTGTCTTATAGTAGATCAATTATGTAGTATCCATATCATCATCCACGTTATCATTGTCTTCATCAGTCCCTTTGAAACTAAATGTCATGCCTTGCAAGAGCACCCTCGGGAACAAGACACAAAACTACGACAACAATTTTTTTTTTGATTAACCTAACACAATTGTCTACATGAATGCATCCATACAAATGCAAAAAGGAATCATGCTGTATATTGATCCATCTTACTATAGGTTCAGTGTTCCCCAAGGGTCTCACGACCGGCATACTAGAACCATTTCACGAGTTCGAGAGAGAGTGATTAGGCATCTGACACAAGTTATATATCCCCCTAAACATCTCAGAAACCATTAGTGGCATCACCTTAGGTCAATTGATCCACAAGACGAAAACCACTGTAGGACTAGGATGAAGATTTGTTCAAAACGCACTTGAAGCAAGACTATGAGCCTATTGTGAAGGTTCCATTGCAAACTAAGGGAAAATGGGTATTTGAATCATCAATCCAAACTTGAACAACTCTCATAATCTTCTCTTTGTTATCGATGTGCAGCTCTGTGAGTCATAAATGTGCAGGACATATGCATATATGCACATAACAGGTTCTGTAAGATGCCAAGGTGAAAAATGTACATGTGTGCAACTAAAAATGATGGCTGTGCAATAGAAATGAATGGATGCAGAGCAAAAATGAACATATGTGCAGCTATAAGGGACATATGCGCCATTTAGCGGAAAATGCCAAATTGAGCATTTTTTTGATGTTCTGGGGGCAAAACTCCAAGTGAAGGTCAATTTTGGGTCCCAAACCACTTGTATATTTTAGAAACAATCTAAGAGTTTGAAAATACATCTAATAGGATGAAAACATCATGTTGAAGTCATTATACACCAAGTTAAAACACTAATAGCCTCTACAATACGAAGATCTTGCACCAAGATCACCCGGGCTCACTATGTCACATGTCCGGACTAGCTAGCTACCATTTCACATATATTCTTACTATGAAGAATACCATCAAACATTGAAACTTAACTACCATGAACCATGAAGGAACCAATATCCTAAGAGTATGCTCATGTTCTATGTTGTGAAAACTGGATCGTCCTATAGAGATAATATATACTCGTTTGATATTGTAGAATACAATTGCCTTCGTTATTGATTGATTCTACAATAACAGTAGGGTAGATGTATATATTGAATAGTCATGTAATGAATAGACATGACCGTATATACTTATGGTCATGTCACTTCATTACATAACTATTAGTTAACATATCTTAACCAATAGTTTATTCATACTTTGTATAATATATATATATATATATATATATATATATATATATATATATAAGTATACACATATGCATATTAATATGTACTTACTTTTCAATTATAGTATATAGTATATATATATATATAAATATATCTATATTTATATGCATATCATGATTTCTCGTCATTTATTAAACACGAACGAACAATACTTTAACACTCCCTCTTGAGAGAGAGTTTAATAGAATTTGTAGAATCTTTTCATATCATGATATCCGGCACATTCGGGATAGACCCTTTCGGGAGTCGATCATGATAGGCGTCAAGATATCCGACACATCGGGGACAGACCCTTTCGGGAGTCGATCTTGACAAGTTATTACACACCAAGTAATAACATAAGCAACAAGATATCCGGCACATCCGGGACAATCCCTTTCGGGAGTCAATCTTGAAGCTTGGTTAACTATTTTCAAGATCGTCACCTTGAAATAGTAACCCAACACACATGAAAGATCGTCACCTTTCATAACACAAAATGAATGGGCCCATAAAGTCTACCATGACTTCCGACACTTTGGGACACACAATTTAATGTAGTCTCGTCATGAAAATAGACTTGAATATCATGATCTCCGCACAGTCGGGACACACAATTAAGTAGTCTATCATGATATGGTTTCGTTATTACACATCCAGTAATAACAAGAGTCAAGATCTCCGCACAGTCGGGACACACAATTAAGTAGTCTATCTTGACACTTTGGTTCACTATTATCAAGTGAGGAAGGCTTCCACCTTAAACTTGTCTATCAAAGACAAGAATCATTTAAGATACAAAGTGATAGATCACTAAGGCTGAAAATCAACATTAGGAATACTTCCTCTAAATTCATATGACCACGATCCTGGGTTGCCATCTTAATTTGATCTTCTAGCTTCTCCCACTGACATGAAAGCATAGCCTTCTCACATGGTAATTCATCATAATTCTCTGCTATAGTTTCTTGATCACTAGGTAACCAACAAAACATGGTCTACTCCCTCTGAATCAAGATCTTCGAATGTCCATTGATGCAGATCCTTTCGCTTCCTCTTCTGTCACGGAGGCATACCCTGTTTATATGCTCATCTCAGTGTTATTGCAGGATGTGACTCCATACCTTTCTTCCTGAGAGAATCGATGTCTCATACATGAATAATCTGAATAGACATAAGGTTGCCGACTCACATTGACTAGCATACGATGCATTTTGATCTTTTTCAAGGCCACAACATTAATAATCCCTCTTGGACTTGAGGGAAGATAACAAAAACCTCTAGTGTGATGTTCATCTCAATAACATTGACTAGCATACGATGCATTTTGATCTTTTTCAAGGCCACAACATTAATAATCCCTCTTGGACTTGAGGGAAGATAACAAAAACCTCTAGTGTGATGTTCATCTCAATAACCTGAAGTCTCAAGCTGTATGGAATGACTCAATCAGAGATTCTATCCATGTGCATCTCATCGGTGATTCTATCCACGAGTTTCCACTTCTATAGCCTCATAATTGTTTCACCTTCAGCAATGATCATCCTCTCAATCAATATGATTGATTTTGTCACAAGTTGACAGAACCATCTACTCCCTCTGAAGCTCAAGTTCATCAATTCTTAAACTTTCTGAAGATGTCAGGACTCCCTCTTAATCTGAATTTCACATGCTTTCATCCTTTTATATTCCCTTTCGTAAGGTGAGCCCAAAAAATATTTTGAAGAATCCATCTTGCTATAGTCCAAAGGTTGTACACAAATCCATGAGTACTTATTATGAAATTTCACTGTCATAGTGTAATCAAAATCTGGAGTAGTGTAGTTGTAGGAGCTTGTCAGTGCCACATGTGCAACGGACCCTGCACTCAGCAGTCCATAGGTACTTGTGATCAAAGAATCACCCTGCACTTATTATAGTACGAAACAACCTTGCATAATGCCTTGATTGCATCATTCTTCTTTTTCTACAAGAACATTCTTGGAGACAAATGAAAAGATCAAGGCAAATAGCTCTTATAGTACAAACATGAATACATATAAGAAAATGACTACAAAATTATAAAAATTTAACTCAAGGATGAATACTTATCTTAAGTTTCACATATTTCTTTCTTTAAAGTGAGCCCATAGTCACTTGATATCCTTGATTTTCTAATAAGGTGATCATGCATCTGTAACCAGGTGTCACTGAAATCTGCTATAAGATTCCTTATATAAGTCTTCAATTTTCTTAATATTTCAGCTTTGAGAGTTTCATACTAATCCTTGTCTTCTCATAACATGCCATCATGACGTAGTCTTCATTCTAGATGATTTTTAACTCTTCATATTTTTAAGTAGTGTTGATACGTTCCTTTTAAGCCAATACCCTCTGTATTGTCGCCCCTTAGTTTTACAAGTCTAAGTATCAATTAAGAATTAGGATAATGTGATATGTCAATTTAATTATGCGAATGTATAGGTATCGCTAACAGCAATATGTTGCTATTTCAGATTGACAATTGAGTGCCCGCAACTTGAAAATATAGTTTTCTTTATGATATACAACTTCAATATCTGCAAATGCTTGGTGCCATCACTAATCTGCACTATTGTTGCTTGTCACTAATAGTGCCACAAGACACTTTCTCTTACAGAACAGATCCAAGTGGAATTAAAAAGAAAGATGTAAAATCCCATCATCAACGGAAGTTGATATACTCATTCTAAATTTATTATCATACATTCCAATAATATCCCATTATTGGTTACAATACTTCTCAACCTGAAATTATCGGATGCTATCATGTATGAATCTGTCGCTGTCTTTGATCATTGTTTGTCTTATCGATGCAGTGGCTTCCTTGAAATCTTATTATGGGCGAGCTTTCATCGTGATTAGATCCTCAATATTGTTGTCGTCTACCTCAACATATCCGTAATGTTCCCTTGCAGCATTACTTGGTGGTCACATATAATTCTTTATTGACAATCCCATCGTCACTAATATGTCGTTCCATTACTTAATTCTATGAATGGTAGAAATAATAAAAATTTCCTGTAAGGTGTGATGTAATAAGAGAAATAGAAGATGTTCCATGATTCGACGCAGTAGTCTTCTCCCCATGGTCGACTAATATGCCTTAGTCGGTTATAAGTATTAACATTTCCCTCCTAATATATGGACAATTCTCTCTCACCGTTATGGAACTGAGCGATCTCCTCATCGAGTATATCCCTTGTGATCCTTCCTATCGTGTTCTTCGATGCCTCTCTGAATACTCCTCCAGTTTGCCAGATGTCTGCATATATCCCTCAAGGGATTGCTGGTAAGATCTCCCTTGTTTTATCCGTGACTGCACTTACTGGTTCACTGAGTTAACTTTCTTGCTTGCTTATGATATGCGTATCTTCTCCCATTACCGTAGGTGAATATGTTTGCTGCTTATGATTTTGATCGATGGATTTTCTTATTGTTCCATTGATGATCATTGTTCTTCTCCTAAAGATGATAGTTTGAAAGTCTTGATGTATCTTGCAATTGAAATGATTGTTTGTGTTCTAAAAACATGTCTAATGTCTCTTTATCATTGCCACCTCTTAATACTAATCATATCGCTTTCACGACTATTGTTTATTATCGATTAGGCTTCACAATTACTTTTATTTTAATCGCACCATTCCATGACTATTGATTAGTCTTTAGCTTATAATAATGGATTGTTGCTTCTGTGCCTCTTGGATATCAATTTCTTAATTGCCATTAACTAATCTCAATGACCCGGGTGATGTTATCTCTTATATACAATGGATCGTATGAAAATATTTAGGCTGTCTAGCATCGACTATATCAGGTATGTCAATATCAACTGGCTTTAAACACTGAAAACGTCTCCAATATGACTTTATATAAGTATGTCCCGATTATGATGTCGTCTCTGTTATGGTCGATAGGCACTTGCACCGATGGTTGCTAGAGACAACACAATGATCTAAACAGGAAGATCCGCGACTGCATATATCAGTCAATATAATAGCAATGGTATCTCGAAGTGTAGAGATATTGAGCGCAACAGTAAATGGATATCGTATACGTTGTGTAGGAACAGTCTTCCTTATTCTACTTACTGATCTGTATATATATATATTCTCTATAGGTTAGGCTCTGATACCATGTTGTGAAAACTGGATCGTCCTATAGAGATAATATATACTCGTTTGATATTGTAGAATACAATTGCCTTCATTATTGATTGATTCTACAATAACAATAGGGTATATGTATATATTGAATAGTCATGTAATGAATAGACATGACCGTATATACTTATGGTCATGTCACTTCATTACATAACTATTAGTTAACATATCTTAACCAATAGTTTATTCATACTTTGTATAATATATATATATATATATATATATATATATATATACACACACATGCATATTAATATATACTTACTTTTCAATTATAGTATATAGTATATATATATATATATATATATAAATATATCTATATTTATATGCATATCATGATTTCTCGTCATTTATTAAACACGAACGAACAATACTTTAACATTCTACACTAGTAACAAATGCGCAATCAAACTTCACAATTTGAGAGATTAAGAGAGTACAACAAGAAACCTTAAAATGAACCATTGACTTCATTCCAATTAAAAGATTAAATTGGAGCCATAAGAATGAACATACATTTCAAACAAGCATAAGATAACATTGCTCCATAACACACCAATACATTATTTCTCCGAGGCATACATCTATTTGGTCATATAGTATAGTTTCATGCAAGTATACAAGAATATGATCAAGTCAAGGTCATGTTTGCATATTATTGGGACTGATCAAAAGCTGTACTTCGGTACCGAATGGTGGTTAGCCACACCCCCCAACCATGAGGAACCCTCAGGCCCTCTCCCACCATGCTCTGGTGATAACCATATAGACCACACACACACACACACACACATCCAACCAAGGGAGAGATTGTTAAGATTACAATTGATTGACTACTTGGAGAACAGAATGAGAGAATGTGAAGATGATCACCGAGCTACTAAGGTATATGTGAGACATTAGATCAGTTGTTATATTGTCATTGATGTCAACTAGTTTTGACTGTACTTATCATGATAGTTGCAAACATCAGAAGAAGGTAATAATGGTGAAGGAAAGAAGATATTAGCATGATAATGAGATGTATGAGTAAGTTATGAATATGGTATTCATTGCGCAACTTATTGATGAGTCTATGACATTGTGATAGTGATTTGTGTTAATATTTGTGGCCTTGAGACAAAGATAAATTACATTGCAAATGATTATTAATATTATGGACTTGGCAAAGATTAAAATAAATAATAAGTATGCTACTTATTATATGACATATCACATTATGATTGAGAAGAGGGACGACTTGCATATTGAATTGATGAAATTGCTATGAGGGCCGACCTGCATTATAGTTAGCTATCTATTGAGGTTAGCGGCTGAATAACAATAATTATAAAAGCCGAGACTTGCATATGCAAGTCAACTGCCTTATCATATTGAAGAGACACCTATCTTGAGGCATACTTATATGAGATTGAGGAGTGCGAATTAGGCATCATCGAAAACATAACATGACTGCCTTATTTTGCACTTTCAGCAGATTTATAATTGAGATCATCATTGCATAATAGTTCCAACATTAAGCAGCTTCTTGGCAATTTGGAAAGAAGAATAGCATACCTAAATTCACACCTATAGCAGACCTAAATACATACTTGGAGCAGACCTAAGTTCATACACTGTAGCAGAATTGGAGAGGTATTATAGTAGACCTTAAGGAGAAATTGTAGCAGACTTAAAAGAGCCGATTGGAGCAGAATAATAGCATTAGATTGAAGGCTTTTTCTTACAATCATTCAACAAGATTTCAAGCATCTAAACCGGGTATTATCTATCTTCTATTCATTTATATTTTCAAAAGGGCCCAAGTCTTAGTTCTAAAAGATCATCTATAGATTGTTATTTTCTTTTCTAAGTCTGAAATATTAACATGCTATCAGAGCTTTGGTGATTAAAAGATCTACTTTCAAATTAAAGAAATCAATATAACACTTTTAAAACTAAGAAATTCAATATGACAAGTGGAGTTAGACCAGAAGATAGACTTGGAGGAGCCACAAACTTCTTATCTTGGAAAATTCGAATACTAATTGCCTTCAGAGAACTAGAATTATATTCAATTATAGAAAATCCACCTAAAGCTGAAATGGATGAAGATGAGACACGTGAATGGAAAAGAGGCTAATAACAAAGCTATGAGAATTCTAATTGTGAGCGTAAAAGACCATATCATACCCACCATTTCTTGTCTAGAGTCAACCTATCTAATGTTCTCTACATTATCAGGAATGTTTGAAATTAATAATATAAGTAGAATTATGACTCTTAAAAATGAAATTTCACGAATCAAGATGAGTCAAGGAGAATCTATCACATCATACTTTATGAGAATTACTGAGTTAAGAAATCAATTGACAACTATTGGGCACACCTACGATGAAAATGAACTATCGATGATAGCACTTAACGGATTACCTCTCATGAGACTCTTTTACTCAAGGAATCAGTGTATGCCCTAAACTGCCTAAATTTGATAAATTAAAAATTGATTGTCTTCAAGAAGAATTGAGACTAATAACTAGAGGATCGAATTTTAAAGAAGATCTTCAAATCTTATACTCACAATCAAGAAGGAAAGACGATTTCAAAAGAAAAAGAGAATTTCAAGACAAAGGAGAAAGAAACTTTAGGAACAAAAGAAACAGAGATTATCAAATCAGGCAAGAAGGGAACTCTCACAATAATGGATGGAGAGGGAAGGACTATCAAAACAACAATTTTCAACTGAGAGATCTCGCTAAGGTACAATGCTATAGATCTGACAAATTTGGTAAGCTACCCTTAGTATGTTTCAAATGTAAAGAGATTAGTCATATTGTTGCAAGATGTCTTGACAGGAAAGATGATGAGAGGACAAGTGAAATATCAAATGAAAGAAAGAATGATAGAAGAAATTACTGAGATCACAGAGGTAACCGACATAGAGGAAACAGAGACAACCGAGACTACAGAGATAAAGGAAAAAAGACATGCTACCTAGTTGGTGATGATGATGATACTGAGATTGATACTGATGAAGATATTGAAGTGGTGTTTGTTGCATTGAAGGAAGATTCTGGAGAAGAAGAAAGGTATGTGGAAAAGGCACTTATTTCTAAAGTAAGCAAAAATGATACATAGATTATTGATAGTGGCTGCACACATCATATGACTAGTGATGAAGAAAAGTTTGAATATCTTGAACATTATAATGGTGGATCTGTAAAAATGGGAAATGATACACCTTGTCAAGTGAAAGGTAAAGGATCTATATTGCTAAACAACAAGATCAGATGTGAAAATGCTTATTGGGTGAAAAGACTTAACTACAATCTGTTGAGTGTTTCACAACTGAATAACATAGGTCACCGAGTTGCATTTGAGAATAGAAAAGTAAAAATCTATGATGATGTTGGAAAACTGATTGGTACTGGTGAACAATCAAGAGGTAACCTATTTTATTTGGAGAATTCTGAAACTTCTTGTCTGATGGCTAAGAATGATGATGTTTGGTTATGACACAAAAGGTTATGTCATGTGAATTTTGACATGGTAAAAATAAGTAAGAAAAAGAAAGTTAGAGGTTTACCAAGTATATCTAAGCTTGACCATGTGATGTGCAAACAATGTCAAATAGGTAAAATGACAAAGTCTAGTTTTAAGAGCAAACAATATTCATCTAATGCTATTCTGGATTTAGTTCATACTGACTTATGTGGTCCGATGAGAACTCAGAGCTATTATGGAGACATGCATTTTATTGTTTGTTGATGATTTCTCTACAATGATGTCAGTGATATTTTAAAAGAAAAATTAGAAGCTTTTCAAATGTTTAAGTGGTACAAAGCAAAAGTAGAGAAAGAAATTGGTAAGCAACTAAAATGCTTGAGGTCAGATAGAGGTGGTGAATTCATTTCTGATGAGTTTACTAACTTTTGTAATGAGCATGGAATCAAGAGACAGGTATGTGGATTGAGGACTCCATAATAGAATGGGATTGCTAAAAAAAGGAATAGATCAATTGTTGATTGTGCTAGAACATTGCTAATTGAAAAAGATGTTGCACAAATTTATTGGAGAGAAGCTATTAGTATAGTTGTTTATACATTGAACCGAGTACAATTGAAAAAAGAGACAAACAAGACACCTTATGAGCTATGGTATGGTTATAGACCTAATGTGAGCTATTTCAAAATATTTGGAAGTAGATGTTACATTCTGAAAGATGATAGAAATAGAAAATTCTATTCAAAAGGTGATGAAGGCATATTTCTATGTTACTCTACTAGAAGAAAGGCTTATAAATGTTTGAACAAGGCTACTAACAAGATGATTGAAAGTGCAAATGTGAGAGTTGATGAGTTTGTAGAAAAGAATGATGAAAAAAGCAAGAAAGAACCAGAAGACTACGAAAGATTTGTCTACATAGAAAAAGAACCTGACACTTTACCCAAGCAACAGTCTGGTGTCACCGAGCAACAATCTGTACAGACTGAGCAACAATAAACAATTACCGAGGAAAATGATGATCATGTGTCGAGTAGAGAAAACATTGAAGAACAAAGATCTGAACCTGTATTAGCAAAATATGTGAGAAGACACCATCCAGAGGATCAGATAATTGGAGACAAAGGAGTGAGAATGATGACAAGAAGTGAGTTAAGGAATAATACATCTTTGGTTTGTGAATTTGAACCTAGAATGGTTAAAGATGCATTGACAAATGATGATTGGATTAAGACAATGAATGAGGAGATCAAGCAAATATAGAAAAACAAGACATGGACATTAGTACCGAGACCTAAAGACTAAAATGTGATTGACACTAAATGGATTTTCAGAAACAAATTGGATGAGAATAGAGTTGTTACAAGAAAAAATGCAAGATTAGTATGCAAAGATTATGCACAAGAAGGAATTGATTATGAAGAAACTTTTGCACCTATTGCTAGACTTGAAGGAGTAAGAATACTACTTGCATATGCTTCTTATAAAGGATTTAAGGTATATTTGATGGATGTGAAATCTACATTTTTGAATGGGATACTTGAAGAAGAGGTATACATTGAACAACCTGAAGGTTTTGTAGATCAAACTTAGAAGAACATGGTATGTAAGCTGCACAAGGCACTTTATGGATTGAAGCAAGCACCGAGAGCATGGTATGAAAGACTGGATTCTTATCTCGTAAGAATTGGATTTGTTAAAACAAGTGATAACAACAATTTATATTTGAAAGGTAAAACTGATGATAAAGTTCTTATTCTTGAAATTTTTGTTGATGATATCATATTTGGAGGTCATGATACTTTATGTAAATCTTTTGCTGATGAAATGAGGAAAGAGTTTGAAATGTCAATGTTTGGAGAGATCAAACTCTTTATTGGTTTGCAAATACAACAACTGAAAGAAGGCATCTATATCACACAATCTAAATATATAAAAGAAATCTTGAAGACATTCGGTATGGAAGATTCAAAGCCAGTTGGTACACCTATGGTGACTGGATGCAAGCTAACAAAGGAGAACAAGTCAACCAAGGTAAATCATACCTTATACAGATCTATGATTGGCAAGTTGATGTATGTTGTGCATAATAGACCAGATATTGCACATGTTGTTGGAATTGTAGCTAGATTTTTGGCTAATCCTAAAGAGACACATATGACTGCTGTGAAAATAATTTTGAGATATCTGAAGAGCACTGAGAACTATGGTTTATGGTATAAGAAAGAATGTAATTTTGAACTTAAAGTTTATACAGATGCTGATTGGGCTGAAAATATTGATGATAGAAAAAACACTGCTGGAGGAGCTTTCTTTTTAGGAGAATCTAGTGATGCATGCGAAGACTAAGCACATATCTATTAAATATCACTACTTAAGGGAGCAAGTTTAGGAGAAACAGGTCACATTAAAATATGTGAAGTCACAAGTCCATCCCTTGTCTAACAGTCACTAAGGTGATATGGAGCTGCATCAACCTATTCTTATCAGAAAATCTAATTATGTTGATGCAAGATGTTCACACTTTGGGATTGCTAAGGTTGTGAAGCAGATGGAAGACAAGCTGAAACCAAGAATATCTGTACATGCAAGGTACAAGAATCTGAAAAGGAACAACAGAGATACTGATTTGGCTACTGAAGAGCTTATTTTTGGCATTGTTGTCAAAGGGAGAGAATTATGCATGAAATATCAGTTAGGAAAGAAGCTAACTGAAAGGGAGAGAATATGCATTGAACATAAAAGAGAAATACTACATAAGAGACATATGATGTTGTGTAGTGATTAAACATATTAAAGCATAAGTTGGGAGAGCTAACCGAGTCACAACATAAAGACCAAGTTGTAGACACTTACGATGTTTGGTATTCTATGGCATATTTCATATTGTGTTGTCATCAATGCCAAGGGGAGAGATTGTTAAGATTGCAATTGATTGACTACTTGGAGAACAAAATGGGAGAATGTGAAGATGATCACCGAGCTACTAAGGTATATGTGAGACATTAGATCAGTTGTTATATTGTCATTGATGTCAACTAGTTTTGACTGTACTTATCATGATAGTTGCAAACATCTGAAGAGGTAATAATGGTGAAGGAAAAGAGATATTAGCATGATAATGAGATGTATGAGTAAGTTATGAATATGATATTCATTGGGCAACTTATTGATGAGTCTATGACATTATGATAGTGATTTGATTGTATTACATGATTTTGTTAAGTGTTGAAGATCAAGAATGTAGAAGTTACTTTGGACAGTATATGAAGAACTTAGTATACACCGAGTAGATGCAGTGTATCCCGAGTGCGGTATTAACCAAGCAGGAAGTCACCGACACATCACGGTATTGACCGAGCGGGAGAAATGAGGAACATGTGATTGCTGACATGAGATGATGAGCTGGATGAATCTAGAAGATTCCAAGGATAAAGAGAACATTAGCTATGAAGATCTACGGTTGACAAAATTCAAGGTTGATCGGATGATGAAGATTGAAAACGTTTTAAGGCACAAGTTCCGAGGAAGGTTAAAGAGGTAAAATCAACGATGGAGATTAAGAGGCAAAATATATGTCTAAAAAGAAAACGGTTTATCATGTCTATATAAGGAGACAAGAAATTCAAATGATTTATGCACGCGAGGAGAAGATTGTATACATGCGAAGCTGGTCAGACAGGTTGAAGTAAGAACCGAGCAATTCTACAAACACAAACACCTTTCAATATATAATTAATCAGACTTTGGAGAGTTGTGTGTAACCTTGCATGGTGTACAAGAAGCATGAAAGTCTGATAAATCGAAGCATTCTATCTTCTAGGAGTTCCTTTGTTGAAGAATGGCATTAGAATTTGAAGATGTGAAAAGCTCCCCACTTAAATACAACACATGTTTTACCAGAATGATCACAATATATAGTTCAGATATTACCAACATTAAAATTCAGACGTGTTACCAGAATAGTCATAATATATAATTTCAGATATTTCCCAAGTAAGGGGTTGCATACAAAATAATCGTAAAACTCTTAGAATCAGACTATAACTTAGCAGAAAGGATCTATAAAACAATGTTACAAACAAATCGCTAGTTCACATACTGTTTTCCTGTGTTGGTGGCAAACTGCAGGTATTCCTCTTTTTATAGTCTGAATATAGAGGTGTCGCATTGCAGACCTCAACTTCCTTCCATCCCAAACATGCAGATCTTTCTCAATAATTAAGGAGACACTCGAAATCTAGCTTCCAAGTGCACTAATGCTCCTTCCCGATATGTCTTGAGCCCAAACAATGGAACACTGGCCCGATGATAGCGATTCTGGCTTCTTTGCCCTTTTGAAGACAAAGGCAAAAGGCAGACTGATCGCCTTCCTTCACCTTATGATGTCGCCCTTCAATATACTCCAGCTATCTCTCCTATTTTGTCCTGGTGCATATGCATATGTGAATTTTTGTAATGTCCCCGTCATATCACTTATCTTAGTTTCCTATTATAATCGTGTATTGGTTGATTCCAAGAATAGATGCATTGCACATGGTCTTAATTGTTTTTGTTTGTCCACCTATATGATTGAAAGGTCATGCCTTTTCATCAAATTTGGGAGGAGTTGTGACCCTTCATAATTGACTCTCTTTCGAAAAGTCACAACACTTCATAATCGTAGTCCTTTTGAAAAATCACAACCCTTCATAATCACAATCCTTTCCAAAAGTCACAACCTTTCATAATTACAATCCTTTCGAAAAGTCACAACCCTTAATAATTAAAATCCTTCCAAAAAGTCACAACCCTTCATAATCATAATCCTTTTAGAAAGTCACAACACTACATAATTACAACTATTTTTGAAGAGTCACAACTATTCATAATTAAAACAATTTTAAAGAGTCACATTCTTTCATCATTGCTACCTTTTGAAAAGGTAACTTCCTTATTTTCTTCACACTCCTTTCCTCTTCCATTAATCCTTCTTTAACTCCCTCCTTTTCCTTCCTTTTTTTTCAAATGAACTCTCCTCCCTTTTATATCTTATTTTGAAGAAGTCACATCTCTTTATTACATATCTCTTGACCTTTCATTAGATTTAGTTAATTTATATTATTCTATATTATATTATTTATTTACTTATTTATTTTATGTGTATTATCATTTATTACTAAATCCTAGTTAGAAAGGTAGCATACTTTCTACAATATTGTCTGTTGTAGTTAATTTTATTTATTTATTCATTCATTGTAATTTTATTATTATTTTTATTTAGTATATTTTAATATTAGTTGTAATATATCATCATTTATTGAATAATATTCTATTATTTAATTATTATTAAAATTTTATCTTAAAATGGGGACATGCCAATTTTCGATTGCCACCTAATGCCTGCGTTCTACTGCCACACCCAGCAACGATGAGACTTAGCAAGTAAATCGGTAGGCTCAGATTTTCAAAACCAAGTCGGGGGCTGCGTCCCAACCTGCCACACCCTGGGTTGTCGTCCTAGGCTATGAATCGTGCGCTAAGGCAGAGTTATGTTCATCCCATTATAAAAACCAAATGAACTGTCAAAAAAACTTATAAATACATGCCCAGCAAGGTAAGACATGTTGGCCCAGGAACCGAAGGTTTTGCAAAAATAAAATAAATTTACGCTAACTAAGTCGGCTAAGGCTGACACTCAAAGTCTTTTTTAATTATTAATTAATTTATTTAAGATATTGGCCAAAAGCCAATAACGGTGCTTAGGAGCACTGTGTGGGCCCCAGACCCTCCTCTAATTCGAGCTCATTACAAGATGGTTGTATTCAGATGATGATGCGGTCTTGCACTCTATTAAACTATTTGTATTCAGATCTAATAGGAAACACATTCCCAATGATTTACAGAATCATTTGATAAATATTTGTAACTGTATTTTGTATAATATTTATGTTTTTGAAAAAAGAATTGAAGCATTTCTTTAAGTTGCTGAGTTTTGTCGATTGAGTTATTATTGGTCTGCTGAGCCACAGTTGAATCCAAGTATGCGAACTATGATGATAACAATTGAACAAGTTAACAGCACTGAAACACTTAGCAGAGACCATAACTAGAAATTCTTATTCCCAGAAGCAAGCATCTAGTAGATGTGGTGAGGCATTATATTTTAGGAAAGGGGACAAAACATGCACCCCCATTGCCAATCATCAGATTAACAATTTTCATCATTTTATGCTATGCATTTATAATTACATTAAGGCTAGGTATGTATATTTAGCTTACAATAATAGATGTAATATACTGGATTGACATTGTTGTGTCATTCTATTTAAAAGAAAAGTGAGACAACTGTTGAAAAGCTAAGTTGCTGTACAGGTTTGGATATTAGGAGTTTGGCATTTAAAAAGAGAATTAGATCCCGGGTATGGTATGGCTTGGACATTTGTTCAAAAAAAGTTAAAGAAACATAAAAATTCTAAACAGAAGAAACAAAATTAATTGTTGTAATCATAGAAACGAGACTTGGACTTGGCTTGGACTCGACAAGGCTGATGCTACTCAGGACTTGGCAAAAAATCAGCAAGGCTTGGGAGGACTCGGCAAAATACCAGTTTCTAGTGAGTCTTGCCTAGAGTGAGTTCCTGGAGAGTCCCGGGCTCCTGGGACTCGACTCTCAGCTTGGGACTCACTTCCGAGTCATCGAACTATGATTATAATATTATATCAATGTTATATATGATAAATAAACATAATAAAAAAAGACACTACCAATAAATAACACTTTAAAATGTTAAATAAGTCTTAAGATATCATATGTTGCATATATTATCAGTTCAAAATAGGAAAATAGTCAATAATCAAGGAAAAACTCAAAACTCTGAGAAAATTTATCAATGGTCATAGTTTTATGTTACTTTTAACTCATTTTTTTAATTATTATTTTCGGGTTATATTCTGACTCTTGTAAGCAGACATATGTGGTTTTTTTATGTTTTTATTATGAAGGCACAAAAAAAAGAACATGGAAGCTATCTGTACCAATACCATTTCCAGTACCGGAACCCCACTGGTATCAGTATGGGAGACTCCAGGGCGGTATTTAGCACCATAGCTGAAAGTTTGAAACGAGGATAACATGGCAATAATGCTTGGTAGCATTTGAAGTGCAGATTCCTAAGTTCACAGGTCAACAGGCCTGCCAACCACTGGTATCAGTATGGGAGACTCCAGGGCGGTATTTAGCACCATAGCTGAAAGTTTGAAATGAGGATAACATGGCAATAATGCTTGGTAGCATTCAAAGTGCAGATTCCTAAGTTCAGAGGTCAACAGGCCTGCCAACATTAAGTATATCATCAATCACAAACTTTTTCATAGGTAAATTGTAGAAGTTTGCAAACTTAGTAACACCTCAAAAAAAACATGTAAGCAGAAGGATATAGACAGACAAAAGGAGAATCATAGAGGAAGAAGAGAGAGACTTTAGCCACTTCAAAATAATCACAATGTGTAAAACAAGTGATTGCTCTAACAAATTCCAGCTAGCTTGAATAACTTTAATTGACTGTCTAACATAATGACCAAATCACAACAGAGACTCTAGAGTGAGTGACATTCGTTCCAATCTTCCAAGGGCATCCTTGACTGTCATGAATTTTGTTTGACTAATTGACTAAATGTAACCGACTGTCTAAGTAGATGACTAAAACATGAGAGTGTGAATGACTTCTTTACAAGGATGTTAGTATCAAGGACACTATCTCATCATCCAAATGGCACCACTACTCTTTCATTGCATGGCCTATTGAAAGTGCAATTATCATATTATAGATAATTCCAGTCTAAAGCACCTTATTAAATGCATTCTTGCTCAAATACATCATTTGTTTAGAACATAGAGACTGGTGGATAACCATGAAGTAGAAAAAATTAAATTAGGAGAATTATTTTGGATAAAAAAGAGAACTCTCGAGCAACATGAGATTAGTGAAAATTACCTCTTCTTTTTGGTTTGGATGAATTATTGCATTTTTTTAAAGAAACAATATAATTTTATGCACACACATATATAACAATTTGGCCCTTCCATGTTTGTTTTCATGTTCATTCATTTGTATAACACATGCTTTGACGACAATGCTTGTTCCATTTGAATAAGGTAGGTTATGGTTAATGCAAAATTTTAGATTGATCAATCTAGAGATTTGTCGTGTTTGATTTGTAACAGCACAAACGTGCTTTCATACTTTGATTTGTATTTTTTTAATGAATGATTCTTTATAATTAGCTGCATTTCACAGTTGAAAGAAATTACATAGATTAAGGTGCTTATATGGCTTGAGACAAATCACAAAACAAATATATAGGATGTCATCAAAAGGACAACTATAGTATCGCTAAACTGATTCTGTCTTCTACTAGATCCAGATTGCACGTGTTAAAAAATGAGCTATACTCTTTTAGATTGTTTCAATCCACTTCTTGTTCTATTACTTTTATTAGCAACAACTTTGATAGCCAGAAAAATGGAGTGTACTTAACAGGAATATTCAAGAGATAAATTTTGAATATGAGTTCTGTATTTATTTTGTGGAAGATATTTGAGGTTGGCGATGTTGTGATCTTGGATGGTGAGAGGGATGTTGGTGCTGCAAATCATCGCCATCTTGCTGCACTATATTGCAACTCAAATTCAGGATTTGAGGTTCTCTCTCTCTCTCTCTCTCTCTTAATAGGAAGTGAAAATATATTGAAACATGCCATATTTACATGAAAGCAATGCTAATAACGAGGCCCAAGAAATAATGTGTTGCATTGTTCCCTCTTTTAATAACTGAGATAATCTTGACAAGTGGAATGGAGATATTTTAAAATGATAAAAGCTGTTTCATCTGTGGAAATTAGGAAGTAGCTGCATCTCATTTATTACCATTCATTGATTTTTAGCTGAAATGCTAGCAATCCTCTAAGCTCTTTTTATTTATGGCCTTTTATTGATAAAGGTACTTCTCTTGAGAATCAGCTGGAGTAGAGGGTTTCTCAGGAGACAATTTACTTGTTTTTGGCTACACACACACGCACACACAGACACAGACACAGATATATGTATGTATGTATCTTGGACCTTGAAAACCCTAGACTTGTATCTTTTTGAATTTTTGCAGCAGAGAGCAAATAACCTTAGATCCAATTTCACAATTTAAAATATTTAATTTCATGGTTATGTTGTTCATTCATATATTATTGTAATGTGGGCATTGGGAATCAGCATTCTATAATACCATATAGTAAGCCATATTTGTAGAGTTAAAGTTACAGATGCATTCCTCAAAGAAATTGTTGGGTTACATATTTGGAGACTATATGAGGCATGTGTAGTGTAGTGTAGTATATCTTTCATTTATATCAGTTGTTCCTTCTTTTAAGATATCTATTCAGAGCATGAAGCAAGTCTTAAGCTTGAGCTGATTTGGTTTTGTGCTGGTTGCTATTGTTTAGTGTTGTAGGAGGTAATGGAAAAAATGGCATCTCCCATTGAGGAAGCCACAGTATTATTCTTGTTTCATCTTATTCCAATCTTTTTCTTTTGACTTCATTATAGGGTTATAAATATAGATCTTTATAAACTCTTTATTTTTTAAAAATTTGTAAGTTAAAATATACTTTGCCTTCATTTTTCTTTGATAAACAATGAGTTGAGGTGAATTGCTTTTGGCTTCATGGATCTAAAATGGACTACATTGGAACTTCTCACATATATTTGATCCTTGTGGAGATAACAAACTATTTCAACTATTTTCCACCCCTTATAGATATAATATCCCTAGCTTGTCTTTCCTAATTAGTTTTCACTTTTGGTCAACAACATATCTTGAATTTCTCGAGAAAACTCATATCTAAATTTTCTCCTTGGTTTATGTTGTCTCTGTGATGTGCACCTTGCTCTTTTGGTTGATAATAACTTTGGGAATGATGTGAGGTGGCTTATTGTGGTAATATAATGAATGTGTTAGTAAACAATGATCATGAATGATCTATATATACACGATACAAGAGAATGTTTCTATAACGAACAAGAGAGAAGAAATAGAAACATTCTTGTAGAGTGAAAGAGAGTTTCCATAACGAACAAAAGGAGTTTATGGAAACATTACAAAAAGAGTGACCATTAGAAATAGACCAAAGAGAGATAAAATTAGAAACTATCTATTATCGTAATACCCTCCCTTAATGGTCAATCTATCTTAAAAAAAACACAGAAATTTGCATGGCCTCAGAAAGCGTAAAAGGCAGCCTCAGGTTGATCAGAGAGGTCTACAGAAAGAAAGCTCTGCTTTTATCTGATGTTTCATGGAGATCCTTCAATACTATCTAGATCTCTGCAGTTGTCTTGCTAGACGGGATTTGAGGCAGTTGATCATCAGTAACTGAAAGCTTAATGAGCATAACTGCTTCACGATTACGTTCATCAAACTTGTCTTGAGTCACATTGGCTGTGGTAGGACGAGTCTCAATACCCTGAACAAGTGCCTCAAGGCGACGATACTCGAAAATCGTCAACAAGTGCTGCTTCCAAGTGTCGTAATTCTTTCCGTTGAAATGCTGATTGCCTTCCAGCATAAGACTGGTGAGAGATGCCATAGCACATATTTCAAAGAAAAAACGTGAAAAATCAGAAAAGGGCACGACCTTCAAGGTAGATTAACGGAAGACCCAGAGAATTTGAAGAGACTTTCAGTGAAGAGCTCAAAAAACCTAGATAGAATTTGCTGTCAGATTCTGAATCCGTTGGCTCCAAAATTGAGGCACGGAAAATGATGCACCTAGAAAAAAGTGAGACTAACCTAGTTAAGATCTGCAAAGACCCAGAAAGAATATGCTGTCAGATTTTGGATTTGCTGGCTCAAAAATTGAGGCACCCAGAAAAAATGGACGACAACCCAATTGAGCTCTTGAAAAACCTACAAGGAATCTGCAATCAAAAATTTTTTTGACTTGAATTGAAGGGTCAAAACCCTAGTCGAAAATGTAGAAATCCTAGATGGGTGGGTGAGGAAAAAAATGCAAATTTTGAACACACTCAGGGCAAAAAAGCTTCGAAAATCTTGAACTAATAATTTCAAAAAAGAAATAAATTTTTTTCGAAGAGACTAGGAATTTGCTTTGATACCATATTGTGGTAAAATAATGAATGTGTTATTAAACAATGATCTTGAATGATCTATATATACAAGATATAAGAGAATGTTTCTATAACGAACAGGAGAGGAAATAGAAACATTCTTGTAGAGTGAAAGAGAAAGTTTCCATAACGAACAGAAGGAGTTTATGGAAACATTACAAAAAGAGTGACCATTAGAAATAGACGAAAGAGAGATAAAATTAGAAACTATCTATTATCGTAATATGGCTACCATTGGTAAGATTGTTGCTCACCGCATTAGGGGAGGCTGTCCTAGGAACCAGAGAAACTTGAATCCAACTAACTTTATGGATGTACGAATGTGAATATCAATGAGGTATCGTTGCCATGATATCTCATATAGCACTTACTTTAATGATATAGTGATCCTTCCTCTTATAGATGTGAGGGCTATATATATTGGATGACTGGTTGTGGCAATATTTATTAACAAGGAAGAAAACTGGATGATGCTTATATAAAAGACAATGTGAGCTCAACAAACTTGTTGTTTTGACAATGAGAGTTCAGTTAAGAGGCATGCCATTGCTTATTCACATAGCATGAAGATATAAGTCATAGAGGGCTCAATTGAATTTGATTCCCAGATATCTGATTTACCTAGACTAATGGTCATCTTCACTACAATTATATCTAGTGTAGAAGACGTCACTAATCTTAATCATAAATAAAAGCTTTGCTGCTTCACTTAATGATCTTGATTTGCAAGATGAAGATGTAGACATAAAATTTAAAGAATTTAAATATCAGATAAAGGATGGACCAACGAAGTAAGGGAAAATAGAAACAAACAACCATGTTATATAAGTGGGCAAATTGGTAAAAACAATTCCTACAAAGCAAGAGTTTCATAAACATAGTGAATGCACAGTTTTGTTTATTCAGGAGGTTGAAAATGAAAAGGGATGGATTTTCAATACAATACATCTGCTCCTTCATGGTTGTGTATACCAAGGCTGCAGTTGGTGATCTAGCAGGTAGGGAAGGGTTTCTTCAATGTGGGACCAATTTGCATTTCTATAATATTCATTTCTATGAATGCAGTGGTTACCATAAGACTCTCTTCAAAATCAACCTCCTTGTGATAGGAGCAATCGAGAAAGAAATTAAACATGGATTTGATAGTAGAGTTTGTAGAAATTAAATCTTGGTTGTTTCAAATTTTGAGGTGTTGTTTGTGATGCATCTACCAACTACTTTTTGTCCACATGCAAGTTGCCCTTGGCCTAGTAAGAGACATGTTCGCACAATGTGTTTTACTTATTGGGGATGAATGGAAACCTCTTACAAAAAAATACAGCACCAAGGAGCTGAGGTTAGCGGTTTCTTTGATGACTGCTTGTGTGTTGACTATACTACTGCATTGCGGCTATAGGATCAGCAGACTCTTGAGTATCGTCAGACTTTAGCCTTACGTTGGGATGTCAATCCCGAAGATGCTCTGCAGATTGAGGATGACACACCTCTAGGATTGGTTGGGATTAGAAATTAACACACCTTTGAGGGGCTTAGAAATTGAGACACTCTCACTGCAATTTTTCTTCTTTTGGCGCTTACCCACAACTAATCTGCTAGCGCTTTATCAAGCTTTTGAGGACAAGCTATGTCTTTAATAAAGCAATTCACGGTCTTCTAGAACTTTAATGTTTTGTTAGTCAATTGTGCTGCTAGAGGATTAAGGAGACATGTTGATTCACGGATATAAAATGTAATGTCCCTCACTGGGATCTAACTTAATTTTAATCCTGAAACAGTAATACCAACTTGAGATAAGAACTGCAATATATTTGTAAATGTTAACTTATCAAATCTGAAGATATTTCATTATAATATTCAACTTAAGTTTTTTAAGAATAATTCAAAAGATAGAACTAATCTTGATTTACTGTAGCACTTCCCTTTTTCTTGTGTTAAGTATTGCCTTGTTCCATGATGAGCCTTGATGAATAAACCTTTAGAGATATATAATCTCTTCCTTAATTCCTTTCTAGAAATTTCAACATTCACCAAGAATGTCCATGATCTAGCCTCAACACTCACTAAGAATGTCCTTGATCTAGTCTCAACACTCATTAAGAATGCCCTTGATCTAGTCTCGACACTAACTAAGAATGTCCTTGATCTAATCTCGATGCTCACTAAGAGTGTCCTTGATCTAGTCTCAACACTCACTAAGAATGTCCCTGATCTGGTTGGTGAAATCTGTATTGTATCCAGTGACTGACTGCCTCCTTCCTGATATTCTTCAGTTTGCTATTTACTTCTTGTCTGATGGAAAGGTTTGTTGATCTCCGATAATCTCTATTCGCTGTAGGAACTTGTTTAGGATTTGCTGATATATGTTGTTGATGATGCTTAGTGCTGGAAAATGACTGCTATTGATATGATTGATGATGTGATTGCTGATGATGCCCGCTTAATCACCATGTGTCTTTGTGCAGGAAGGAACTTGCTTTCTATTACCTCATATTGATATATTCTCCCTGTTCCATCATTACTAATTATAATTAATAATCTATATCCTTTGATGATCTCCATTTCTGATCTAATTCCTTTCTGATTTATATATTCTTGTATGCGCCCTTGGTGGTATGAGTAGATTGCTTCTTTATAACTTGCAAATCAAAATTAAAGTTTGCATCCAAGAGACATATCCAAAGTATACTCATAATCGCCTCATTCCTTATATGCTAATCGCACCATTACACATTCAATCGGGTAGTTATAATTGTCTCTTTATCGATTATTGATAACTCTTCCTTACTCAATTACTGATATTGTAAATTGCTGTCATTACCACCCTTAATCACGCTTATTCATAACAGATATCAATTACTCTGTAATTCTGGTTAACGATATTCGCTTGCCTTAATTGATATTATTAATCAGTGTTTGGCATTTGCATAAATTGATCTTGCACAACATTTTACAAGTCGCTATTATTAGTAGATCATATTCAGTCAGCATATTATCTCTTGATAAAGTCAATTGTCGGTAATCTCGTTATACAGATTGTGCATCGATAACATAATTTATCTGTAGTAATGATTGAAAGGTAGTTTTAATTGATCCTTTGAATGCAGTGATAATATATTGCTTTGTTTGACTCCATTAACACTCCTCACAGATGCGGAGATGTGAGGTGATATTCTGCCATTTGCATGCTCGCTGTTATTCATTGCACATGTTCCTAAAAACATTTCTTCTCCTTTGATAGTCTTTGACTATTCTCTTTTGGAGTATTTTGATAATAGTCGGTCAATAAGCATTCTTTAATTGATTTGCTAGTTTATCCTTTTCATTCATTATGTACTATTTTGTACTCCCTGTGTATGGATGTTTTTGGTGCAATTTATAATTGGGCGAGGATAAGCCCTTCACAAGGATATTCATGCTCGATGGCAATAGGCTTTGAAATTTCTACTTATATCCACGTCCTCAAGATAGAATACACAAACAACGGTCAAAGATCAAAGTCTAGCATTTGACTCTTATTACTGCGATGCTTGAATACAGAGGTATTACCTTGTAGCGGAAGATAAACATTGCCGGTATTAATATTTGGACTTTTCATAAGGTAATCGTTGTCTTCCCTTATAGACTGCTTTTTTTTAAAATGTGATATATAGTTTTCATAATCACGTGTCAATATTCCTTAAGGTGCTGCGATTATAATTAGCCACTTCATTCAACCCCAATCCATTATAATACTCCTTAAGTTAAGCCCCATATATTGACTTTAATGATAACATTAATTGTTTATTGGTATGCTTATAGTCTTAGTTAACTCGTAAATAACCAATGATATCAATTGATATTCTTTTTTCATTTGTGATCTTCATTATTTACATATGTATTTTTATATTTTAATTTTATTATTATTTACTATCAAATCCTATTTTGGAGAGGGGACATCACATAAAACTGTTCACAATGTGGCTAGCCTGAAATTGCTTGTAGATTAACTGCCAACAAGTTTCTTGAATTAATTCCTCATCCTCAAGAATTACGATATGAGCCAACACCTTGGCTGAAGAAACATATTTGTTTCTTTGGTTGATTGCTTTTACTAGTCCTTTGAAGTTAGGAGACTCCAACTTTGCATGTCAAATCTTTGACTTGGACTTGTGAAAACCTAAGGCAAGAGTGAGTTTGATGTCACTAGCTGGGCTCTCTCATCTCAAGTTCAAACACTAGGAGTGAATGACCTATGGCTAGGTCTGAGGTCAAACTTTGACTACCAACGAGAGGCCCAATGTCTAAGTTAATCATTTAAGATTTAGATCAATATGATCTCACAGAGTGAGAATAGTGACTCTTAAGAAAAAATTGGGTAGGCGAAGAGGATTTTTTAGGCAAAGAATGGGAGAGATTTTAGATAAACTTCCCTAAATGTAAAGTGTGGTTTTGGATGTCAATAGTTTAGTATTGGAATCATTCTAGAGTTTTTAAGTTTTGCCAGTGGTCATATGTTTTGTGGTGGTCGTGTTGGGCTTAGAAACTCGCACACAGTGATCTCAAAGGACAACCATAAAATGATCATCCTATTTTGGAGGATTCAACGAGTCAGGATTGCTGTTGGTTCACACGGCAAGCAGCCATCTTGTCATAAACAATGATTGAAACCTATTTTTAAATAAGAATATCATTGAGCTGAATAGATTTGAGTCCCCTGGTGTTGTATAAAGCTTTACTAGCCTTTGGCCATTTTGTCAATCCATGGTTGTTCCTTTATAATCTCATGTTAAAATACTTCAAATGCTGAATTGGTTTTCTTGCTTTCCTGTTTTGTCTTTTCAGTCATTTATTTCTGCTATCCATTTATATCCATCATAGGATTTGTTTACTAGAAGAGCATTAATCATATTTTTGCTGTCTAATATGACAGATTTGTTTTTGTTTCATTGTTTCCAATAATTGAATGAATGGAACTCGTGTTGACTGGAAATAAATTTGTCACAATAGAAAATCAAAATTTGATTGTTTCATGCTATAGAAAGGCCTTTATGCTTTTGAGCATTGGAGACAAAAGGAGTTTTTAATATTAAGTTTGAGATACCCTGCATTTTCTCATTGCATGTTGTACGTGTTGATTCCTGCAGGTAATTCATGGTCTGGTGGACAGAATTATGGAAGTTGTCGGTGTACCTTTTGTTTCGGTTGGAGATGATTCAGGATATTATATAAGACCATCTCATGTAAGATTTAAGTGGTTTTGTTTAATTAGTTTAGGAGAAAAAGGATAATGAACCTTTGAAGATTTTAGTAGTTATTTCTAGAATAAGCAATTTATTGAAAGTTATAAATAACACTGTTTTGATTTTTTCCGATTGCAGGAGCCAGAGTTTTTCCCTGGTAGACAAGCAAATATTATATTTAAAGGGAAGAGTATTGGAGCATTTGGAATTGTGCATCCCGAGGTAGTAATATATCCTGGCATTCTTTAATGTTAAAATGTTAATCTGTTGATTGTTAATAATAATTGTATAAATTATCAAAAGGCTGTCTTACATTCTTTCAAGTTGTAGAGCAAGAATAATGTGTCATTAACATGCAAATTTTATCTGGAATCAGTTCCAGTATTTGAACTTTTTGAATGTTAGAGAGGCCTTACGTTGAGTGAATCTCATCTTATAATGATCACATTGTGTGTTTATAATTAACTCTTATGTTCTGAGGTTATCAAATAGTTCTTAGCTAAGACATAGAGTTCACCAAATTTCTTCTTATAAATTCAGAATTTGGCAAACCTAACAAGAAAATTGTTCAAAATAACCTAAATGTTGTATGAAATGTTTGGATGCCTATTATTCATTTTTGGATGTTTGCTGGTGTTGTTTGATTGTGTGCACCATGAAGGTTGTTTTGGTCTTGTTTGATCATGCTTGTATGCTTTGCATTTCTGTTGAAAAGAATACAATTTATTTTTTTAGTTTTGATTTTCTTTTAATGTTTTCCTTTCACTCATTTGCGATCTTGGGCGGCAATGTGGTCTATATAGCAGCAACAATCATGCTAGTGTCACCATACCTCCCATTAGGGCCTAAGCCCCCAGCATGGTCACCACCAACCCTTGTTCACTGCTCTTTTCAGCCTTTGCCAACCCTCTAGCTTCAGTCCCATTTCATTGTCAAGCCACCTTCGCATTGCCTAAGTGATGCTCCTTTTGTGCCTAGCTAGAATATTCTGGGAATATTTTCAAAACAAACCTCTAGTTTGGAAAAGGAAATTTTGTGCCATTATATTAGGGTTTTGATTTCTAATTTGGCAATTTTTTTAGTATGTTTTAACAATTTTCTAAAGAAGTTGATGGTTCTAGAATCCTAAGGCAGTAAGGAATATTTTGGAGGAATATTCAAATATTTCTTATTGACATTAGTATGACATCAGTTGGCTTCATTTCAAATATTTGCCCCCCTCACCGTTGCGCCTTTGGATTTTATTGTTCAACTTCAATGGCTTATATCTTAAGCTTACGACCTCATTTATCAGCATTGTTGGGTTAAAATTTGGGATATGGTTTTGCACTTTTTGCAATGATATAAACAATTTCTCTCAAGTAATCTTGATTTCTTAAGAATCAGTTTTGTAATTAGATCTAGCAGGTAGTCACATTTGTTTGAACTTCAATGACTTTTTACTTTCACATGGATCTTGGATTTAGCTGATTTTATTTCAGTGAATATTTGTTCAACCACTAGCATTAGTGTCACATTGAAGTTTTCATTATAAGCTTAGAGTGCACATTCAGTATTTGGTGCATTTTCAGCAGTATAAGGCTTTTGAAACAACTCCAGCATTGTACGATAGCACAAATCTTATTTATTAGGAAGGGTTCTTTGATTGAGTAAATTCGGCGGGGCATGGGGGGCGGGGAGAGGGGTGTTACCTCATTGTGTGTTTTTGGCAATTGTTTCTGAGTTTCCATTGTTAACTCCATATAAGTATCCATCATGGAATCAAAATACATTGAATGCCTTAATGCAACATTGATTTACACCCTACGTTGAATAAAAGGTTGATGAACACAAAGATGATAAGAAAAAGATACAACGGGTGCTTGAAAATACTTAAGCACTTTGATGTCTTTGCAGCTATATTCCCCTTGATCTTAGGTTAAGCATCTATAGTGATGCTTGGGTCAAACCTAAAAATCGTATGCTAGTGTCTATCAAATTGACAATGATTTCATGAGGCTTGATCCAAAGGCATTGAGAATATCAATGACTACATCACAAAGGTCAATGACCTTATTTTTCAATGTCAATCATTTGGCATTTATAAAAGGACATTTATTTAATTTAATGTGCCCTTAACAAATTTGCTCTTAAAGATGTAGCTTTTGTTTCTAGCTTTCACAGTTATAAGGTAACTAAGCAATCAACCTATACCATGGTTTGCAAACTCTACAAGTACTCTCTAATATTTTTGCTAGGCGAGTTTTTACAAGTTTAACTCCTGAGTTTTTATAGATGCAAGAAAAACATGGGTGAAATTGCCAACAAGGGTAAAATCATGATTAAAACACATTTTTCACACGTTTTTGCTATAAAAGCATGCATTCTCTCTTTCAAGATGTCAATTTTTTATTTAGTACATTTTGTAATTGAATTGTGAAAAAAAAAAGCTTCTTGAAGAGATTTTAATTTTTAGTACTTTCTAATTTGTTGAGTTTTTGCTGAGTCTAAAATTTTGGTTGTTGAGTACTCTCCGAGGCTGAATATTAGAAAAATGACTTATACTATGCCTTAATTTGCACCTTTCTTTGTGATGTTGGTGCATAAACAAGAAAAACTAGTTTCGATGGCTCTTCTTAAGCCATATGAGTCTCAAGATTTGTTTGCTGGTCAGTTTAAGAGACATAAAAGAGTTAGCTCAATTTGAAAAAAAACTAAATTGTCCAAGGAAAAGTCATCATGTCATGCGAAGCAGATTAATAATGATACTTTTTTCTTCGGCAAATTCTTCTAGCTATTGGATTCTAGCCTTAGGGATTTTGCACCATATGGGTTCCAATAGAGATGAATTTAACTTGTTGAAGCCTTGTTTGTGCCTCACATTCTCATTGGTGATGACTCCTTGGTTGTGTCATTAGAGAAGGTTTAGTTGATGTTGACATTTGTACATTTGAGGATGTTCTCCATATGCCTAACTTTTCTGCCAACCTTCTTTCCATCTACCATATGACTTGTCTCCAATATGGTAGAAAAGTTGAATTCACCCTAAAGTCCACTATCATTAGGAATTTTGAAGATAATGCTCTCACAATAGAAAAGGCTAACCATCATTCTTGATTTTATGCATTTTCTCACTTTGTGCTTGATGCCCCCCACTTTTGCATTGCTCACCCATTCAAATTTTGTTGGCAAATGAGTGGTTTGGCCACCTCAAATATTGTAGTGCATAAGATGGGGACACAAGGCTTCTCGAATCAAATTTTCAAATGGATTATGTTTGGGTTGTGCCTTGAGCAAACATTGTAAGGACAAATTTGCCAAAGGGAGGGCTTAACAAGTTGTCTAGGTAATTCATTTAGCGGGTCCATTTCCACCTCCTAACAAGGTCCACTGTTTGCTCACATTCATTGAGAATTTTTCTAGATATACATGGGTCTACTTCATTTGGCATAAAGTGAGATGTTTGATATAGTTTAGGAGTTCAAGACCCATATGAAAAAACAATTTAGAAAGTTGGTCAAGATTCTCTGCATGGACAGTGGTAGAGAATACGTGAATGTAATGTCCCCTTTCTTGGGACATTAGAAGTCAATAAAATAATTAAGTTTTAAGTTGTCAAATTATATCAAATTAAATGACTACTTAGTTTAATTATTTAATAAAGTATTAAAATGACTTTTATGGAGCCTAGTGAAAAATTAATAAGGTCCTTTTAATTTTAAAAGAGGAACAATAAAGAGACAAAGAAATGAATATGTTATAAAAGAACATTGAGAGGCTCATTATCAGCCTGCTTGGTTTATGTTTCGGTTATTATTTTCTCTTGGAGAATTCTCGGAGCTTTGACTTTTAGTTTGAAAACCTGAGGATGGAAACCTTCAAGACTTTAAAATTGTAATGAGTCATCTATTTGAAGACAATATTCATATTTAATTTCAGACCTCTATTTCAGCCTGATATTATATGGTTTTCAATATAATCTACTGTATAAAAAGAAATCAATGTGCATGAATAATGTCTGCTTAAATTCTTGTGTGACATTTCTTAAAGTTGGAGCAAATATCCTTCACTTGAAACAATTCTATACTCTTGAAGGGATTGATCTTTAGCAATTGCAAAGTGCAAAATGGGTTTTTTGGGATTGGATAGACCCTTTGCATAAGTTCTTAAGAGAGCAAAAGGGCATTCATATAAGTGATTTCTCACTTTTTAAGGAGAGTAGAAGGGTATTCAAATAGCGTATTTCTCACTTCACCTACAACATTCGCGCACATGGACGAACCCCTAGTATCTTTAAGGAATCTTTATTGAATCTAAATCTCTTCACTACCATATCCTCAGCACTACTCATATTGTCCTTTTTTACAAAATGAAGCTGCAAGTGTAAGCATAATTATCAAATAAAACTACCCAAGGGTCTAAAATTTGGAAAAAATAAATAGAATAATTTGTAGAGATGAATAATGGATGCTAAAGTTATTTTAAATGATGTAGTTTTTGAAGAGCACACAGGAAATATTGAGAAGGGCGGTGAATCAGTATTTTAGAATTTTAAAATTTTAAATGCATGAAACCACATAAAATATAAAGAAAAAAACCATTGAGACGCAAAGAGCAAAATTTGTGGAAAACCCTTTTGGGTAAAAAACCACGGCACACAATAGCTTTTAATAAAGAAATGGGCACTGACCCAGGTTACATAAGTGAGCACCAAGTTATAGAGAGCTTCAACTCTCTCAAAGAACGAACTTTGATCAAATGAGGCACCAACCCCAGTTTGAGCTCCAACTCAAAAATACTTAAAGCCTGATAGCATCAGAATTTTGTTTCCACACCAATCTCACCTTTTTCTTCACACAACTCCTTCGACTTCACCAACCCACCAAAATTCAAACTATATATGCCAATAATGCACAGATACGAACAGAGATATTATACCAGTTGAACCCAGTCACCCTTCATCAAATATCAGCCAACAGAAATATATTCCAACGGCTTAGTCACATCACACTTTTTAACCACGACATCTTCAACTCAATAATATTTTACACAACTCAATATGGGCAAATTCCTTAGTGTTGCAAGGGGTACGGCCTTGGTCCCCTTGTGTTGTACAGCACGACACTTGGATTCACGACATGGCTTAGCTAGCACCCATGTTCTATAAGTCAAGTTGATGTAGTCATGGTAGGAGTTTCCCCAATGGAGATGGTCCAAACCATGCAACACGAGTTACACAACAAAACAATTTACACCAGATGCAAGAATAGATAATCAACATGTTACAACATATCTTTGCATTATCACAAATCAAAGGTTTACATCACATTGGCCTGCAACATGCAAATTACAAATGTTCGACATACATGCTTGATTACAATAGAAACCCAAATCATAAACCCTAGATTGAACCTTCTAAAGGTTATGCTTACAATGACTCCCTACTACCTAACAAAGATCAAATGCCTCAATATATAGAACCTTCACACCATATGTGTGCAAGATCTATCATATTTTTCGAGAACAATAAAACGTAATACAACAATATAGGCCAGGACCCAAATCACAAGATCTCATTGCCAAGATGTAGAAATTCATGTGATCCAAGAAAGACGTCGACCAAAGACCCACGAACATCAGAATATGAGTCACCAAGCTTCGCCATTTGGGAAGTTTCTTCGCAAAATAAAAAAACTCCAACTGGTTGTTAGAACATGAAGAACACACTGGACCGAACATAAATCCAAGATAACTCCTCTGCGAAGAATCCAAATGAGGTGCGAACCCAGACAAAAGTAAACCATGACGTCTAAAACCATCCCTAAAATTCGCAACTGCATACGATCCACCTATAGGAAATGCAACTAACAACACAACAACTGGAAATAGGAACAAAATTGAAAGGAAATGTTTTTGGGTGATGCAAGATTGCCAACGACCCAAGGATGCTCCTACATCAGACACCCTTGGTGAGAAGATGTTACATAAGAGGAACTTATGAACATCTTACAAGATTCAATACATAAATCCCATGCTCGTTCTCAATCCAAATATCTTCTTATCTGTAACTTTCTTTTTCTACAACTCTGCTCTATCTTCTGTTAGATTCATCATCTCAATCTGCTCTACATTTGCCTTTCCATACCTCACATTTGCACACGGGAGTAAGGGACATTTACTACCACTTCTTTTCTTCCACGCATTTGATTTACCCTTGCTTCAGGATCCCATTCTGTCTGCAACCAAGGTCTTCTACTGCAACACCTCACCCTTCTTTCTTTTTGATACAAACATGTTCTCAATCCTGCCTTTAAGATTCTTCTTCTGATCTACTTCTGCATTCTGCTTCTCAGAATTGTAATTCTTCACAATGCTCAGATTCCTTGCATTTCTCCCCTCTTCCTCCTTCAAGGGAACCAATGTAAACTTTTGTCCATCCTTCTCTATTGTGACCAAGTTTCTTCTGCAATCATGAATAGCTCCCATATCATATTGCCAAGGAATGCCCAATAGAACATGACAAGCACTCATTGAAACCACATCACATAATACCTCATCTCTGTAAGGCCCAATGTTGAAGTTCACCAAAGATTGTTCTTTTAACTCCACCATATGATCATCTTGAAACCAACTTATCCCATAAGGACAAGGATGTTTAAGCCTCTTCAAGCCAAGCTTCTACACCATCTCTTCTGATACCAAATTATTATTACTACCACTATCCACAATAACCTTACAACATTTGCCTCCTAATTTGCATACAATCCTAAACAAATTCCTCCTTTATATAGGTTCAACTTCCTTCTTGCTCAACATGATTTTTCTTAGCATAATAAATTCTCCCATCTCAGGTTCTGCCATATTCTCCACAAGTCCATTAGTAATTTGCTCCTCATGTGCCACAAGATTCTATTTACGCAAGCTTTTACTAGATCCTTCAGACCATTAAAAAGCTCTATGTCCTATTCCACCACATTTGAAACAAACACCTTTGAATTCTCTGCTACCACTTCCTCTCCTAAGTGTCTTTTGATCAGGTTCTACCTCAAGCGTTTGCTTGTCTTTACCATTACTATTCACTTGCTTCTCTTTTCCTCTAGGGTTACTCGATCTCCTTTTCAACTTATCTTTGGCCTTCAATGCATACTGATAAGCATCCTCCATTGTAGAAATTTGCAACATACTCAACTCATCCTAAATATTAAATCTCAGTTCATTAATATATCTAGCCACTGTCTCCTTAGATACCTCTCGGTATCCTGATTTGATTGTCATCTTATAAAACTCCTCAGTGTATTCATTTACACTCATGTCATTTTGCTTCAAGTTTTGCAATTTCTTGAACATTTCTAATTCATAATACTCGGGAATGAATTTGGCTTTCAATCTAGCAACCATCACCCTCCATCTAGTGATCTTCGTTTCACCATGCTCCTCTCTATCTTTCTGTAATTCCTTCCACCACAAGGTAGCATGACCCTTCTATTTAGTCTATGCTAACCTAACCTTTTGTGGATCTCCGATATCTTCAAGCTCAAAGAAATCTTCCATTTCACCAATCCAATCTATCAAATCCTCAGGATGTATTGAACTAGAGAAATTAGAAACATCCATCCTATGACTTTTACTTACTTGTGCCATAGCCCTTAACAATCTTTCTTCTTCTGCAGTGATCTCAGTAACTACAACATCAAGATCTTTAGCAACTTCTTCGTATTCATCCTCAATCTCAGGATTCCTTTGCAATCCATTCAATACATTATGTATCTTTGTTCGCATCTCATTCTTAAATTCCTCCATCAATTGTTCTATCCTTCTAGGGTTCATCCTTCTAGGCAGCATCTTCCCAATCCTCAGGTGTAACTGCCTCAGCTTCGACGATTTGATTACAAGGTGTCAATTGCCTCTGACTCGGCGGTCTATCGAACACACTTGCAGCTTGCCTCCAGTTGGTGATCTGTTCACCCTTGGAATGCCTAAACAACTCTACCAAGGTCCTCAATTAGCAACAAGTCCTTTATGAACCCCTTGCGCAAGTCCTCTACAATTGTAGGCCAAATCCACACTCTGCCACCCCACAACCAAAACATCTAGGGCTTTGCAAGCTTTGGAACTCAGATCAGCTAACAAGGAACATCAACCTTGCTCTGATACCATCTGATGCAATCATGGCAGGAGTTTCCTCAATGGAGATGGTCCAAACCATGCAACACGAGTTACACAACAAAACAATTTACACCAGACACAAGAATAGATAATCAACATGCTACAACATATCTTCACATTATCACAAATCAAAGATTTATATCACATTGGCCTACAACATGCAGATTACAAATATTCGACATACATACCTGATTACAACAGAAACCCAAATCATAAGCCCTAGATTTAACCTTCTAAAGGTTATGCTTACAATGACTCCCTACTGCCTAACATAGATCAAATGCCTCAATATATAGAACCTTCGCACCATATGTGGGCCAAGATCTATCACATTTTCTAAGAACAAGAAAAGTAAAACGTAATACATAAATATAGGCTAGGACCCAAATCAAAAGATCTCATTGCCAAGATGTAGAAATGTCGTGCAATCCAAGAGAGATGTTGACCAAAGACCCAAAAACATTAGGATATGAGTCACCAAGCTTCACTGATCAGGAAATTTTTTCGCAAGATCAGAAAACTCCAACTAATCGTTAGAACATGAAGAACACACTAGCCCGAACATAAATCCAAGATAACTCCTCTGCGAAGAATCCAAATGAGGTGCAAACTTAGACAAAAGTAAAACATGATGCCCAAAACCATCCCTGAAATTCGCATCTGCATACAATCCACCTACAGGAAATGCAACTAAGAACATAACTGAAAGGAACTATTTTTGGGTGATGCAAGATTGCCAACGACCCAAGATTACCAACATCGACTCATAACCTCTCCAAACATGCACAACACACTTAGAAAGCTTGATCACAAAACAATACCATACACCAAATCATTGCACACCTTCAACTTGCTCAACAAGGGTATTTTACAGAAAACTCATTTCCAAAAATGAATTGCCCAGCATATGAACGGATACTCCACTCTTTGTCATCATACTTGTTCGATTATCTTTTTACAGCCACATCACTTGCCAAAAAAAAACCTTCTTAATATTGTTCCATATTCTCCTTATTAAACTGCAGTTGTGCTCGCCCTTTTTAAGTACACAAACAAGACTGTAGCGGCATATTATGTAACACACGACTGCTCTTTCTTTTCTTCACGAAGTCAATAAAAAATACTGCCACGTGAATGAATCAATAATGCAGCACTCTCTTTGACATATACATTGCTTGATACTTAATCAGGAGAAAAAAACTTTCGAGAAATAAACGGCATGAAGTATTTATCATTTCCTTCAGTATACTTCTTTAATGCACAAAAACCGTTACAAAATCCTGAGGCCTTCCTGCTTAGAAGGACATTACATGAAAAGTCTGAAGCCATCGGACCAAAACAAGGATGAAAGAATAAATGAATAAGAGAAACTGTCGAGCTTTTATTTCTGATGCCATCCATAAACGTAGACCATAAACAATGAATGCATAATAAATTTAGCCATTAAATTGCCAAAACTATTGCAGCCCATAAGAGATTAATTGGATTCCAATGCTGACATGGCATCAAAACTGACTTGGCATGGGCAATGGATAGGCAAGCAGCACGTATACAAGCAGCCAGCATAGGCAGACACCCAACCAGCTCAAGCAGACACCTAAGCAGCTCAAGTGCTGCAACTAGGTAGCTCAACTAGGCAACCAAGTAACTCAACCAGATATTGAAGCAAGCAAGTAGCTCAACCAGACAACCAAGCAAGCGAGTAGCTCAACCAGGCAACCAACCAGCTCAACCAAGTAACCAAGTAGCTCAACCAGACAGCTCATTCAAATTCTCTGTTACATTGAGTAGTCCTTTGTCATTTTCTTTAAGTTTTTACATTTTTTTGTAAATCTGATTTTTTCATGATTGTTTCCTGATTTATTCAAAAAATTCTACTCTTTTGATTTTCCGATTTTTTCGCAAAAAGATTAATGCTACTATGATTTATACGACCTCGATCAACAACCTTTGACATCAATGACAACATATTCAACAGTTTTAATGCTCTCTTGTTCTCTTTCTTTGTCTTCTCATTAAATGCAAAATGGCAAAATGAGGAAATTTTATGTTTTTTGTTGTTTGTCTTTTGTTTTAGGTTTAGGGTGGTTGTAAAGGGGTGTGTAGGGCTTTGTTGGCCTGCCCACCTTTTTTTTAACCAATTATGTATTGCTTTTAATTTTCTTTTTCTTTTTCATTGCTGAGCCTTCTCCATCCCCTAACCTTCTACGGGTCATTTCAAAAATGTGTCACATTTCTTTTGCATATGGAATGGCCTCAAGAACCTTCCCTAGTTGTCCGTGTTATATTAAAACATCCTAGGAATAGGAACAGCTGGATTTTCCTAGGGTTGTGTCCCTTCAACAAAGAGGACAGCCCATAAACATGCGATACTTTTCTTCTTTTCAGGGGACTGCTCTCAAAAAGAAAATGCTCCGAAAACATGCATATTTATATTATTAGAAATAAATATAATAAAAATATGGATTTATGTTATATTCTAATTATGGGTTTTTCTTAAATTTTATTAGTTGATGAACTTGTTCCCAGATTTTCTTTGCTGAACTTGAACATGGAGACAAATCTTGTGACTTAGGTTAGTAATAGAAATGCATGATATTGATCTAGACATGCAGGACGTTGAATATGTTTATCTGGCAAGTGTGGTTTCTTTGTTTGTTGGCAAACACTTCTTAGAGCAGTTTATTTATTGTATCTTACATGCAAAATACGTTTTCCCATTAGTTTTGATGGTTAGGCTTACACTTTACACATAGGGTCCATGTATTGTTTTGGAGAACTGAGTCTTAGATAATAGTTGAGAAAAATAAGATGAAACCAATTTCACAACAGGATTGGAAAGAAAATCTCTTCCAATCAGTAATGTAAAACTTAATGTCCTAGCTTGCAATCCAAGAGGTGCAGATTTAATACTCTTGGAAATATGAACTCATGATGTTGATTATCAAATTCAAATCCTGCCGGAACATTATTCTCTCCCTTGAAGTGAGCAGAGAATGGTCCTAATAAAAAAATCCCTTACATCTTGACTTTGATAGAAAACTAGTAGTGAACAATTATAATTGTATTTCATAAAGGTTTCAAGTTATTGGTTTGCTTTATTCTTTTGAGCTCTGAAATTTCACCTGAGACTAGAAGTTTTCAAACAGTCCAAGTAGAATTTGTTTTCTTGCTTGAAAAGGTAAACTGTGTATGTTTCAAAATTTATAACAGGAAATGTCAAGAAATTTACAAAGCATTCTTGAAGTCGAAAGATGGTAGATGACACGAGGATGATAAGATTTTAGAAGGAATATATTATCAATGTTCTAGGGCTTAAGAAGTAGATCTAAGCTTTCTTTTACCATGCTTTCATAGGAAATGCAATCTTGCCTTTCTCCTGGTTTGCCTACTGGATGAACAAATGATATCATGCCTCATTTTGAAAGGAGGCTACACATGGATCATCTCCTAATTGAAATTCTACATTGCTCCACTTGTCTCCAAATTTTATTTATCACTTGTCTATGTCTGTACCTGAGTTGTGCCTGATATTTATAACAGACAAATAAGGTCAGATTGGTTCAAGCTAGATTCAGGATTATAATGTTCTGAGAGTTTATTTTCTCGATAAGTTGTCTGCAATGATCAAAAGTTTCGAACCAGTTTTCATAAGGTTGGTGGCTCAGAGGATGCTCATCAACAGGAGCTGTGCCTTGATTTGTAACTTACAATCAACTTAATTAAATAGAAGGCTGGTCCACATCTGATTTAGTATTGTGACGTGTTCAGAGATTACCTTCTTATTAACCAATCTGCTGAATTGAAAGCTTCAAAACAGCCATTCTCAATTAATTGTGGATGATAATTGATGTTAAATGTGGGAATGTATCTCCTCAGAATAGGGTTGTTTCACGATACACAAGTCATGGGGATGATAATCAAGAACATTTTGGTAACTTCTCCAAGCAATTATTGTTAAATGCGAGCTTGTCAAGCAGTGGCTTCAAATTAAGGAGGATGTTTATACACACAAATATGATGTAGGATATTGCATTGTACCAAAAGAACACTTTTTAATTTTAGGATTATTACAACTCCATAAATGAAAAATGGAATTACTGATTTTAAATTTTTGAACAGATTTTTTTCAAGAAATAATATTACACAAGCATTTTATCTGTGTTGTAATTGATGAATGCACGAGTAATGTCCTTAGTTTGTTATGTACATATTTAATTGTTTATGATTTAGCTTACTCTCAACCTTTGAATTGGTTAGTATTTCTGTTGATTGCAGTTCTAATTATTCTTTGATTCCAGGTTTTGGCTCGTTTTGATATTCTCGATCCCTGTTCTATGGTTGAGATGACCATTGAACCATTTTTGTAGATTCTGCTATTTGCTGAATGGCAATATGAATTTCATAAACAGATTCTGTGAATATTGTGAATCTTTATCTGAGAAAAGATTCTCTTTCTCACGCTCGCTCACTCACCCTCACATTTGCATGTGCGCGTGCAAGGGTCACCAAGGACATAAACTTGAGGATGCATTCACACCTTTCTTCACATAAACTGGCAATTTTATGTCGCAACAGCCTTTGCATATTCTTTGTATTCTGAAAAACAATTTTTGAATGAGGTGTATGACAGCATTCCAAAGTTTTGCATCCCTATTGTAGCTGGATAGAGGAAGCAGAATTGGTTATAAATGTCAGTTTCTTGGTTTTCTAATCTTATTTTGAAGAACTGCGGTTCTGAATAATCTTTAAGGTAGACAGACCAAAACTAATTTATTGCTCATATTGCAAAAGTTTGCCATTCAAGATTGAACATTGGATTAGCTAATGTGGTGTGTAATAAAATCGGAGTCCTCGCAATTCGAAAGTCTGAGCATAATGCTTAATTCAATAAGTTCATCTAAAAAAAACCTGAAATGATTGTTATGTTGATTAGTGTATATTAATTTTCTTATATATTCTAATTTATTGAATAATTAAGCTGTATGAACTCTTCTTGCTATTCCAGTTTACCACTACCAATAGACGACACCAAGCGTTTATGATCTGTATTTAAGATATAGATATTCCATTCTGTTTGGCCAATATAAATATCTAGATTCTATATGATTTAATTACAGATATGATCGAAGCGACCCTTTAAGAACTATGCTAAAAGAAAAGAATTATATTTAGAATTATACTGCCCTAAGTGATGAATTATATGACAGCAATTGTATGGAATGGAAAAACTAACGCAAGCACATGATTATAACAAAAATGAAAAAGGAGTCGAAAAAAGAAATATTCCAGGGGAAACCTAATTTTGGAAACTGAACAAGAGAATGTGCGCCATATCCAATATTATCATGCCATATTTAAAAAGTGAAATTCTCAAATTGACCCTCGTATCCACTATTATCACACCATATCTACAAAGCAAATTCCTCAGCCTCCATGAACACAGTGGGATCTCTTTAGAATAGATTTAATTTGAATGGATTATTGTTGATTTAATAATCTTAAATGGGCCATAGCTCTGCGGCTTGAGCTTCGTACCGTTGACTCAAACTGCAATAAAATTCAATTTAAATAAGAAATAATTTTTTTAATGCATTCGGGTTTCCTTAATTTTTTAAAAAAGTTTCCCATCTTGGTTAGGAGGCAAGGTAAGCATTTCTTGGAGACTCATTTACTGAAGTGAAATAAAGAAATTATTTTTAATGTCCATGCGGCTAAATATAGCCTAAGTGGCAGACTGTTTTGCAAACTTATTACTGCATTTCCAGCTTGATGATGAGCGTCCCCAACTGTTCAACTGCCCCCTTACTGAATAAATCTTAGACTGTCTTGCAAACTTATTACTGCATTTCCAGCTTGATGATGAGCGTCCCCAACTGTTCAACTGCCCCCTTACTGAATAAATCAAGCTAAGATCTAGCTGTCAAGATATTGGCATAGCTGACCCTGCTTTCCAACTTCAAACTGATTACTGCATTTCCAGCTTGATGATGAGTGTCCCTAACTGTTCAACTGCCCCCTTACTGAATAAATCAATGTAAGATCTAGCTGTCAAGATATTGACATAGCTGACCCTGCTGTAAATTGCTATATATAGTTTAAGTGGCCAATGAATGTAATGCTTTTGTTGTGGCTCTGGATGCTGCATATTATAATCTCTCGAGAGTTTCGTCAGTGTTTTACTGAGTTTTTGGATCTGACCATCCACAAGTGGATGGAAAGCGATAGCCTATTTCATTTTTCCGTTCTACTTGCTCTCCAGGTGGGCCGAACCATTTACCTTACAATAAGATTATAAACTAAATGTTTGTGTTAAGTATGTAGGACAAAAGGTCATTTATAATTAAAATACAGTTGATTTCAGCCTAAACACGGACGAATTAAGTATTTGTTTTCAATGAGGACTTTTTTTTGGACATTCTGAAGTCCAAAGTCAAGATTAAAAAGGATTTAATGTCAAAATTTATCTCTTGTGAACTAGAGTATTTTGCTTATCTGATAAAATAGAAGGCTTCTAATTTATTTTTACGAGGTCAAAGATAATTGAGGGGATAGGTTTGTCATTGTTTTCTAATTTCTTATTTTATTATTTAATTTGATGGAGAGCTTTTCTCAATTATCTCCTTTGAAGAAATCTTGTAAAGGAGTTTCTTAAATGCTTTAAATCAATAGCTCTAATTGTGCAAATGACATTGTTTTCTCCCATTCCCTTTATTGGTCTCTTTCATTTTTTTTCTTCACATCAAAGACAATGTTAGTCTTTGATCGGGCATGATAATCTTTGCTCTTCAAGGGATATTCATTTTTATGTTTTTTTTTTACAATCATTAGTGAAATTAGATTCCTAGAAGCAATATTTTGTTCTTCTTCTTTAATATACATTTTTCATATAGATTTATAGAATTTATTTGTAATGAAATATTTTGGATCTTTGCTACTATTAAGATATATAATGAAGTGAATCTTCCATTTGCTTGTCTACTTGATGATTTGTTTCATCTAAGACTACTTTCTCTCATTCAAGTGATTCTTTTTGACAATCTTGAGCTATTTATTTGCCTCCTTTTGTCTCAAAAGGTGTCTAAGTACACACACCAGAGTAATGACTTCAATAAGAAATGTACCAATTTTTAGATTAGCTTCAATTTGTTTGTGATCATGAATTTCTATAATTTTTTATGCTTCCATTTAAAAGTTTGAAGTTTTGCTAGCCCATAATTTGCACTCCTAAAGCACTATTGAAATTTGTGATAATTCAAATAAAATTTAGCTAGTTTTTCTTGTGCCCACTTGTTGATTTCATTTTGCACCTTATTTCCAATTAGTTTTGTAAATATAAGATTGGTAATGAGTGTTGTATAGTTGAGTTATTGTGAACACTCCTGCTCTTACAAATAGGTATCACTAGGTTGGTTATCCAATTTCTTGGAAACCCATGTTGAATGATTTTGAATATTTTTTGAATGTGAGAAGCGTGAATTGTTGTGCCCCCATTTCAGTTATTTTGATTGTAGCTTAGTTAATTATGTTACAAGCCTTTCCTGCACTTGACTTAATTTGATTATTATATTGACTTAAAGGGGACCTTAACCTTTTTTCCCCCTTAATCTAGTACTTGCTCCAAAAGGATGTGTAATGGTTATGTTGATTGTAATATACATAGAATAACTTGTAGAAATCTAAACTTACCCCTGAATATAAAGTACTTGAGATTTCAATATCTTTGCAATTCAATTAATGTCTACAAAATAAATTGACATAAATATATGTCATGTAGTAAAGACCTCTAGTAAATTAAATATCTTATAAATTTTGAAATATTATTAGAAATAATTGTGATATCCACTTGTGAAGGTTTTCATACATTGAAAATTTGTATGAACACAACCTAAAGCTAATTAAGTTGATAGGCTTTATGTGGGAGCTTTGCTCCCTAAATTTTCTTTTTTTGCCGGAAAATTGTCAATCTCTAATTGACTTTTTTTTTTTTTTTCCGATAAGAAACTGTTAACTGCAGTTGTGCAACATGTCTTTTATAGAATTATTTTTTGTTTATGCGAGGTATTCAGCTCTCGGCCCCACTTTATATTAGATTTTCCATCTTTACATAGTTTGGATGATTTTGTTTTGAATTGTATCTTGTATTTGTTTATTATTTTAAGCAAGCATGAATTTGTGTTATATGTGTATGTTATATGTGTTTGAATAAAATGTCTTCTATCCACTATCAAGATAGTAATTAATTTGAAATATGAAAAGTTTTTAACTAACATAATTATTGTAAAATTTTCTAAAGATATTATGTTTTTAAAATAGAAAAAATCATCTTTATCAACTTCTAAAATTTTGAAAAAATGTTTACAATAGTAAGTTTCCAATTTCTCTATCAACTTCTAAAATATAGCAAACTAATTTTTTCTAGTGATGAAATGTTGAGGAAATATAAGTAATTTTTTTATATTATATCACATTCTTAATCTATAAATTTCATCAGTTACCATATTGAGTGTGTCATTTATAATGTGAAAAGAGATGAGAATTAGGATTCATATTAAAATGTGATTAAATTTGAATTTATATCTATTATAAGAATCAAAATAAAATGAAAAGAATAGGAAATGTTATAGGTATAACAAATTCTATGTTTAATGCATAGAATAATATAAAAAATATATCTAAGTTAGAATAGAATAAATTGCATCTTTCAACTTTCAACAAACATTATGTCACTTGTACTCATGTTATTAAATGAAAGAATTAAATCAAAATAAAGTGAAAGTAAATGGAAAATTATAAAATATACCATTTTAAGTAGTTACAAATGTAAAGTGTTTCTACTCTAAGGTGATACAATATTTAAATTATTTATAAGACAATTAGGTTCAATTCTTTCCTATCGGCCCACTATTGCATGTACTAAAGCATGCGAGTGCTAGTTCTATTTCAATGTTTTCACTTTTTTTCGTAGATTCTACATGAAAAATAGTGAGTCAAAACAAGTGATTGTAACTTTGTTTAAATTTGACATGAATAATAATAATAGTAAGTCTAATTATAGATATGCGGAATGGAATTTTCTTTTAATGTTTGCACTTTTTTTGTCATTGTAATATTTTGGTTGGTTTTGATTTGGTTATAAGAGGAAAATTCTTAACATTGATGTGCGATGGGTTAATAGTTTTTTTTTTTTGGTCACTTTAAATTTTTTTGTTTTTTTAAGATTTGTCATGGAGAAGAGAGTCTAGAGTTAGACATTGGTACATGGAATTAGTTTCCCATTTAATGTGCACTTTTGTAGTTATTGCAACTTTTTGTTTTGTCTTGGTCTAGTATGGAAAATAGCAAGTCTAAATATGAATGTGTTGGGTTTCTCTTTTGATATTTTTATTCTTCTAGTCATGGAAAGCTTTTGTTTTGTTTAGATTTGGTATGGAAAAGAGGAAGCCTAACCATGTGTCTTGAGTGTGAGCAAAATTAATTTTAACTAATATTTTATTAAAAGTTATTTGAAAGTTTAAATTCACAATCAGTTTCAATTTTGTTAATTCTATTTTTTTGTTGGAGTAAAGTAAAATTTGAGAAAGATATTACTGGAACTTGTATGTGTGAAGCTTTTGATGAACAATCTAATATTTCAAATCAGTAAAAATTCAAACTTGCAGTCATTTCTATTTTTGTCCATTATTATTTTTTGTTCAAATGAAATAAAAATTAAAATAGATATTATTATTGCCGCCTAATATTTGAAATAAGAAATTGAATGCAAAAAGGCACTAAGTTCAAACTGGCAATCACCACATTTTTTTGTTTGCCTGATCTAAAAATTTAGGTAGATACTATTGTTGCTAACAATGTGTGAAGCTTCTGATCATCAGTTTGAGTCATGACAAATCAGTAACATTTTCTTGGTGTGGTACCAACTCCAAGATAGACAACCACAATTATGATCTCAATTCAATGCCAGGGCAGCTCAAGCTCAAAGACAGACATAGCACATTGCACGCCTTCTAATATATTAGAACCGTCATAAGAGCACATTGTGTAAGACTTTTTAACCCAAGTTAAGAGTCTGGTGCCAGTGCCACACGACACACCTGTTCAAATTAAGCCAGGTTTAAATGAAGAAGAGGCAAGATCTTTCCTCGTTGATTGTGTTTAATTAGGCTTTCTTGACTACAATTGTTAGTGTTTAAATTGCTGTAACGATCTATGAGTTGAGCAGTCACGCTGGTGGTAGGGGCAATGATGCCTATGCTATCCGTCTCTTTTGTCTTGCATGATCTTATTGTATCATCACACTGCAATTTCGTCGGATGCAGCACGTCCTCATGCGTTGGATGAAAGCTGCTTCAATGTATAGTCTATCGGTTGATTATTGTATTGAGTAATGAGAAAGGACCCATTCTTCCTTTTTTTATAATCATTTTCAACAATCATTCATTACAGTATGTTGAAAATTTCTACATGTATTAATAATTGTCTTAAAGTCTATTTGAAATTTTTATATGTATCAATAATTGTCTGTTTGTATACCTATTAGGTTTAAAAAATAATTAAAATTCTTTAACTTTTGTTGGAACTTCTAGTGTTAGACATTTGTGCTTAGATATAGGTCAATTGTACATATTTTGTGCCCTCATTGTGCATAATAATTCCACATGTAACAATAGAAATCCAAAAATAATAGGTACACTCTGTTGTACTATAAGAGCTTAAGATTCTGATGATATCAGGCTGCCTGATTTTTCCATATCGAACATCTTGAATAATCTGTTTGAAGAAGAAAAGATTACAAGAATTGCAAAGTTCCTGATCAAGATGCAGATTCAAGATAAAAAATTAAAAGAAAATGATTATTTGATTTGATGAGATGTTCTGAACTTTTTTATTTTAGACTTTGTATACTCATCTATTTGCTAGCTATCCATAAATCTCATGAGTTCTTTGACCTCTGGTAAAAACTTTATTTATTCATTCATTTTCCCAAATGATATTTTATTTTAAGTTGAAGACAAGCACAACAGATAATGGAATCTTGAAAGTGGGAGTCGGTACTCGACAGCACCGCAGTCTAATATTTGTTGTTAGAAAATTTATTAAACAATTAAGATGCGTTTGGGAGAGTTGGGTAGACTCTCATTGGATTTTAAAGATAGATGGCAAGCAAGCTTTGCTTATCATCCTCAACAATGGAATTCAATGGTACAGAAATTCACGTTGCCATGTTCCCATGGCTTGCCCACGGTCATGTCTCTGCTTACTTGGAGCTCTCAAACAGGCTTGTTCATGGCGGTCTCAAAGTATCGCTAATCTCAACTGGTCTCAACATTTCAAGAATAAGAGAGAGTGCAACTGCAGACAAATTAATAAACCTGGTGGCAATACCTTTGCCGGAGATTGAAGGTCTGCCCGTCGAAATAGAGAACACGGCCGACCTCCCCTTGGAATTGATGCCTCTTTTCGAAAAAGCCATGGACGGACTTGAGAATCCTTTCCGAGAAATCATCCATCAAATTCGCCCAAATTGCGTGGTCTTCGATTTTTTCCAGTGGTGGACTCCAAGAGCAGTGGCTGCCGCCCGAATTGGAACACCTACAATATTTTTCCAGACATGTGGAGCAGCCTTTTCCAGCTACTCCATCCATCCGATCTGGCGCGGCCATGGCGAAGAAATCACCGCTCACGATCTGACGAAACCCCCCCCAGATTACCCGTCCTCTGTAATCTCATGGAAGCTGTTCGAAGCAGAGACTGTACTCGGCTGCTATAAAACGCAGAATCTAGGGGGAATAAGCTTTCTGGAGCGCGGCCTCAAATGTTATGAAGATTGCACGGCAATGGCCATTAAAACGTGCGATGAGATGGAAGCGGGCTTTGTAGAGTATTTGCAGAACAAAGTGGTGAAAAAGCGGGTTGTTCCAGTCGGCCCTTTGCTAACCCCAATTGTCCGATCTGAAATTAGGGCATCGCCTTGTTTAGCTTGGCTGGAGAATCAGGCGCCTTGCTCGGTTGTTTATGTGGCTTTCGGAAGCCAGAGTTTCCTGTCGCTGGACGAGGTGAAGGAAATTGCGTTAGGGTTGGCGAGCAGCAGCAATTCGTTTCTGTGGGCGCTGCGTCTGCCTCATGGAAGAGCGATCACAGATGTTCTTCCAGAGGGATTTGAGGAGCGCGTCGAAGGACGAGGGTTTGTGACTGGTGAATGGGTGCCGCAGATGGAGATTTTATCCCATCCCTCGACAGGGGCGTTTCTGAGTCACTGTGGATGGAATTCTGTAATGGAGGGCTTGAGCTGTGGATTGCCTTTCATTGCATTGCCCATCATGTTGGATCAGGCCATTAATGCCCGCCTCGTTTGTGAGCACTTGCGAGTGGGTTTTGATGTGGGAAGAACACAGGATGGGTTTCTGTGCAGAGAAGAGATCTGCAGAGCGGTGAGGATGTTGACGGGTGAGGAACAGGGGAGGGATTTCAGAGTCAATGCTCGTAAGATGGGAGACATGTTCAGGACGAAAATAGTGGGTAGCAAGGAGGGGATTTCGTCACAGGAATTGTATATAAAGAAATTTATAGGCCTGCTGCTCCATCTCCTTGCTGGTAATTCATCACCTTCTCAAACAACAGAATGACTAGGGGAGAGATAAAAGAAAATTGAGGTTTTTTTTCCATTTATGATATTTGTTGAAAAATGTTTTATATATATATATATATATATAATTGTAATTTTAAAATTACTAATGTTAATGATTATTCATTATTGAATGTAATGTATTTTTAGATTTAAGAAAGGAAAGTAAAGAATTAGTTTAGGATATCAATTATTTATTTTTGGATCTATATATGGTGACATTAATATGGGACTATCTTGGTATTTTCTTGTGGCTATATACCTACTTCTTGTGGAGGCATCTAACTAGGTAATATGGTAATACCTTGTACTTTTTGGGTGAGATATCTATTTGTGCTACTAATGAAGTATATTATCTATTAGGCAGCTTTGGGTATGCACCAATAAAACATGATTTAGTGCAACAAATCATGTGATTACCTCATTAGTGCGCCAAAAAATCATGACTTAGTGTAATGCACCAACAAAACATGACTTGGTGTAATGCACTAAAAAAAACAAGACTTAATGTGTAAGTATGTCTCACCTTTTTTGGACACTCTCGCAAAAAAACATAAGATGTGGCATCATATTTTATGGTGTGGTCCTCAAACCTTAGTTAGAGGTTGTAAAAATTTGGGAGTGTTGAGAAATTTTCACATAAGATTTTGAGAAGCACAAAATTAGGGTGTTCAACTACATCCTCTTCCTATACTAGTTCATCCTCTTCCTATACTAGTTGGAGATGTAATAACTTTTGCTCATTGTATATATGTGGATGTTTGTCTTGTAAACATGTTTTTATTAAATATAATAATTTTAAGGATTGAATTTTTTTATTTTTTAAAGAATTTTTAGAAAAAAAATTATTTTCACTATTTCATTTTAATACAAGGTATATATTAACTTTAGAAAGAATGTACTATAGAGAGGTCTTTCAAGACATGCATCGGGGAAGAAGCAACTTAAGTTTGACTACGACTCCAACAAAACTTTACTATGAAGAGAATTCCAAGGTAACACATTTGAGTGAAACGATACAAGTGCAAATTGCAACTTATAATAAGATAGATACCACTTTTTCCAAAAGTATCAAGCACATGCTACCACCT